>JAVXUO010000119.1:0-146075 GCA_033065855.1 Escallonia rubra | reverse complement strand
AAACATCAAAATGGGGTCATATGCAATAACATCAAAGAGTTGGACTATGGCAGCAAAATGAGAGTTATACCGATGCTAGTTAAAACTTGCTGCCACTACTATGTTCGCCCTAATGCTTTGGCGCCGCTCCTTTAAGAGACATGAGCTGCCTTTCTTCTACAAAAAAGCTTGGATGTCAACAAAGAACTATGAAAAGCGACCAGCAATTGGAGTAGGAGAAATGGGCCGATTTGGGTTCAGTGGCCGGCCCTTCACTATGCTCTGTCTGCGGTGTAAGCAAGCCGTAGGTGCACTCTCAGCAAGGAACTACAATCCGACCGTGATTTCTCTGTATAATTTTGAGTGCTCCCACCTGAAGACACAGGTATGGCCGTCTTTGACCCTCTTCGTCAATTGTAGTTTCTTAATTTGTTCTTGGTGGTATTAATAGACTTATATAAGGTGATTATTTGTTAGACCCGTATAAAATTTGTTAAAAAAAATGTGAAAGAGCTTCCTCTGGGATTTATTCCTCCGGCTTATGCTTGCTCTCCCTTATACCGTTCACGTTCAAAAACGTGGAGAAGAAAATTCTTACTTACGCTAACACATACAGTCTTTTTCGACATACCTGTGCAACGTGCATCCGAAAAATCTGTTTTTTCGAGCCTTTCATATTATTTTAAGATTAATTTAAGGTATTTCACATGGAAAATAAGAAAACCTGAAAGTTGACTCTAGATCACCAACTATGTTACATGGGCTCGGTGTCGGTGTCCCAAATCGGATATATGTCCTTGTTTTGGACTCGTCTGTTTTAAAAAATTTAGGATACGTGGACACCGTCCAAAAGTTGGATACGGGTACTAACTATTATATTGCATTTATTGTAGTAATTACTAAACACGTCTATAATTATTTATTCATTAATACTGAAATATTCTGAGTAGAATGCTAGGAACGTAAGGTAGACCATCAGATATGTATTGCATAGGACTTTAGGCTAGAGGGTGGAGAAGTACCGTTGGTTCTTCCTCACTTGTTGTAACTTGTGAGCCAGTTTTCGATAATTCTGAGCAAAAGATCAACTCAGCCGGTGCTTTTTATCTTGAGCTGTACAATTTCATTCGGAAATAGCGAGGTTATATGATAGGGTGATACTTCATACTATGTCAAGAATTGGATACTTTAAGTTGCTACAATACTAAGTTAGTTATATTGCTCCGTAGAATGGCATTTACTAGTTTCAAGTTTTCAACTTCAAACTTGCTGAGCATTACCAAACTCAAATATTTTAATATTAGACATAAAATGATAGATTAGCAACTTACAAGTTCTTATTATACTCGAAATGCTTGGGGATATTTATATATTTAGAATTACAAATATTTAAGTGAACCATTAGAATTGAACACAAAAGATTATCAGTCATCACTTATCACACACGAAAGATGATAAAACTAGCTGTTAACTCTTTTTGCAGCAGCTTACTCCGTGTCGTCCCTTCTCTACTAGATATCCATATCTTCAAGGGATAATTGCAAAAATACCCTTGTGGTTTGGGCTAGTTGCAAAAAGACCCCTGTTGTTATAAAAGTTGCAAAGGAACACACGAGGTTGCAAAAGTGTTGCAACCGTTAAAAAAATCGTTCAAACTAACGGCATGTGGTGTTCACGCTCCTGAAGAGTGCGTTTGGTAGAGAATATTCTAACGAAATGACAAAAATGCCCTCTATTTCTTCCCTCTCCAAATCTTGATTTTTTTTCCTACTCCAATCAACCAAACCCTAATCGCCGCCGCCTGCCTCCTCACAATTGCCGCCGCCACCTGCCTCCTCACAATCGCCGCCCCCGCCACTTGCTCCACCTGGATCTATCCGCCAGTTTGTTTATGATCTACCCATCGGCAGTCTCGGTCGCTCTTTCCCTCCCTCCGGTTAGCTTTGGCCGGCCATAGCTTTGGCCATTTCTTCCGTCCGTCTGTCGCCGTTTGTTTCCGTCCATAGCTTCGTCCCTTGCCGGTGACCCGCGTTCCCTCCCTTTCCCCTTCTCCCCCCTTCCCCTTCCATCCCGTCCCTTTCATGTTGCCTCACCCGCTTGCTCACACCGGCCCTAATTAGGACTTGGGCTTGTGGTGAAAAAGGACAATTTTTTCATTTGGACAATTTACAGGGGTATTTTGGACAAATTATTTATTTCGTAATAGAAACCGTGGGTTGCTACAGTTTTGCGACCACAGGTGTTCCTTTGCAACTTTTGTAACAGCAGGGGTCTTTTTGCAAATGGCCCAAACCACGAGGGTATTTTTCGCAATTATCCCCATCTTCAACTCCAAGTTCCTCTACTAGGACTGATTGTTTCTCTACATGTCGCCAAAAGTTACGACCTCAATTTTTGGTTTATTGAGCAATGGTTCTGCTAGCATAGTCAATGCGTCTCCATTGATATGGAACTTTCTCCACCTAGAAAAGATTGCAACCTTGTAAAATTTCAGTATACCCTAACAAACACTTGATCAATGTTCAGTAAACTATAGGAATAGAAGAATTTAAACAAAGAACTCATGGAGATCCCAATACTTCGTAGCTCGCTCAGTGTATGCCTTATTTTTCCTCGCCATAAGTCCAAGATTGCAATGAACAAACACCAGATCCTCAGCTCTGCTTGTTGCCAGTTTGTTTCTTTTGATCCTTTGAACCACAGATTCCGTGCTCCAATTTCTTTCGTAGCAGGACAATAATACGGGCTGTGCTTGCTGTGAAAGTAGCTTGAACGCCAAATGTCGCAGCATTGTGGAAGAACCATGATTAGCTCACCAAGATTATGGTTCTTCGTACATTCTTGCCCCGACATGTGCTCGGTTGATATAGCCAACCCACTAGAAAATGCACCATATTCGACCAATACTTTTCTAATGCTCTCTTGATTTTGGAAAATCTGCTTGAAGGTTTTCATCCTATTCATTGAAACCTCTAGATCATTGAGAGGGGATAATCTCTCAGCTTCATTAGTTCCTCCTTAAAGCCACACTAGACTGTGGTACTTTGGACCCAAGGAATATGCCTCACATTGCAAAGTAGTGTTACCTTTTTTCCAGCTACTCTCCAAAACACTGTGGATGGCATCAAGGGTATCTGATTTACATGTGATGATGCTATCTCCTTCGTGGCGTGTTCAACGATTATACACAGCACCTTCTCAATCATCGTATACCACACACATTATATTTTGGATGTAGCATAGATGCATCAGTATGCAGCCCTTACCACGTCAATTAGTTGCTCTCTAAGCTGAAGAAAAACTCTAGCTTGTCCTTCAAAGTGTTGTTGTCAATGCATTGCTTCACTTCTTAAGCTTTAAGTTCTGTTGGGCTTTTTCCATCACCTCTGTAGGTCTTTCGACTTTCCATAACATTTTCTCTAGTGCTGGCTTAACATCTCTCAAACGTTTTGCTATGACAATACTTCAAGCAAACCTTGTTTCAGCAACCTTTTGTCAACCCTACTATGAGTATCGATCGAAAATTGATAGTTCCATACTGTGGGTAGCAATATAGTTTCTTATGCTTTGGACATCATTAACTACCTCAGTTATCCACTTACATTCAAAATATTGATGTGATCACACATACCCTTCATTGCTAAATGCAAATTATGAACAACACAGTGTGTCCAATAAATGCGAGGATGTGTCTCCTCAATCATTTACCCAACAGCTTTGAAGTGGCTCCCATTGTAGGTGATAATTTGAACTTTATTTTCTTCTCTAATCTCCTTTGTCACAGGGTAAACAAGCTTGCTACATAGCTTGCATTTTCCCTAGTGTTGCTTGCGTCAATTGCACTGTGAAACTTTGCTCCGGGGCATTTGCAGCCATCATAGTTATAGGGGGCCTTCTTTGTTTGTTCAGCCAACCATCAAAGCATAGTAATGTTCCCTTCTTCTTCCACGTATCCTTTACAGGTTGAAGCTTGCGAAATCTGTGATTTCACCTATGCAAGCAAAGTCGAGCGAAGTCCGTGGGATGGTGGATTAGGTAGCATTTGAGAGTTTTTTTTTCAAAAGTAACATTGAAGGACAAAGCGGAGGCCATAGAACATGCAGGCTGCTCTTTTGTCGGCAGTGTTGCTGTCTACCACGTTAAAAGCTTTCTCTGTAGGTCCATCGACATTGTTTTTTGTGCAGCAACAAATCTTTTTCATTGGGTAGTGTGAGGTAATCTTCCTGTTTTCTTGCTTCCGGTATAAGTAGATTCTTTCTTTTTTCATCGTCGTCGCGTTCTTTCTTTCTTGCCTTCATGATATCCACACTCAAGTTTTTGCAGGGAGTAAATCCACATAGTGAAATTGCCATAGGGTGGTCCTTCACCTTTGAGTATGGACTTGTCACTTTCTTGTTGCAGTAATTGCACATCCAATGTCTGTTGCCACCTTCACCAGTAACTTTCCCATGGTTCCATAGTGGTAATTCATCAAAACCCCCAATTTGAGTCTGTGAGGGACACAAGACAAACCTTCCTTTACCCTGTCAGGATGAAGACATTATGTCTACCCTAGCCGAGAAACATTCCTCACCCTGGTTTTACTGTTCTTTCGCATCTCGCTCCTTTTCCTAGCCATCAATGTCGTTCTCTTTAGTATTCAAGCAACTATATTGTACCCATATTGAACACATGAACCTCTTTTGGGAAGATGCGATCAAACATAACAAAGAATCAAAACCAATATTACCTCTAAGATGAGATTTGTTTATAATATTGCTTTCACCGGATCATAGGTAAAATTGAAGCATTTTTATGCTCTACTCTTGGATGACTAAAGTTTGTAGTAAAGTACACGTCTCTCTTGTTTTTTCTTTGGTTGTGTGGAAGATGGATCTCAAAATGAATTGTGAAGAAAGCAAGAAAATACTGGTGTTATGTAGCTGCTATGATTTGGTCAAAGGCTTGGTTTCTCTTTCTTAAGTCCATCATTTATACTTTCGGGAACCCAGTCCATCTTGTTGACTTACACAACTCCTCTTTTATATTCTTCTAGAGTTCTAAATATTATGTGCTTTCTGTAGTTGTTTTATAGTTTGGAAGAGCCAAGTTACCATTGTCAACATTAAATTAAAGTGATACATGCCAAGTACATTCAGAGGATCTTGGCAATGATTGCTTTCAGCTTAATCAAATAAGCAATTACGAAGAAGGAACACACTTGTCAACTACGTCACTCGTCCCTTAGAAAGAGACGCCTCCGGCTAAAACGGAAGTTCAGTTTTAATCTATTAAGTAATGGAATATCTCTAAGTCTTCGTCCCTTAGAAAGAGACGCCTCCGGCTAAAACGGAAGTTCAGTTTTAATCTATTAAGTAATGGAATATCTCTAAGTCTTCCTCCTAATATCCTGGACTTTTGTTAGAAAAGTCGAAGATGTCTCTTTTTGGAGATGGATGGAGTATATTCATAGGAACTCTGACGGTAACTTCTTTCTCAAGAATTCAGCATATAACACTACCACAAGCCATGATTCTTACTTCTTCACTAACGTCAGTAATGGAAGTCCAAAATGGGAAGCCTAAATGAGTTCCGTATCTAGCCAAGATACAACACTTATTTTGTTGTTAGGAATGCTAGGGTGGGGGTGAAGTGCGTAAGTAGCTAAGGTAGGATTCATAACCTCGTTGCACCCAAAAAAAAGTTTTTTATTTCAAGGCGCATTATTTTACTACTTTGAGAATTATTCAATTTAATTTCAATTCTATTCTAGCAATTCTAGCTTACCATAAAATTCTCCCTGTTTCAAACTTTGAGTCCCTTCTGAAACCTTAGGGGCTATATGTTTATTGTTTTTGTTTTCTATTTTTGCAATAATGACAAAAAAGGTACCTTTTTCCGTGTACTTTTTTCATTTTATTGTTCGTTCCAGATACAAATGTTGAAACACTATTGGAAAAGGTCAAAAAGACCCCAGGTTGTTTTCACTTTTTCTCAACACCCTTTAATCCAATGTCAGAGAAAATCCATTCCATATGCCCTTTTTACCCATTATCTCACACCTTTGTGCACACCTCTGAGTATGGTGACATCCTTTATCAGAGCTCTCTTGTAGCACCCTGGAATTTCTGGGGTGTTACAGTTGGTATCAGAGCTTAGGCTTATCATTCTGTAGACTTTAGAAGTGTATACTTGGAATTTACGTGATTGACGAGAATACTAGGGACAAATCCTAATAATTTTTAGTTAGACGATAGGGTAGCTCAGATATATGAATTCGTATCGATGAAGGTATATTGATGACGTTTGCATCTTCTTTGTTTTACGATATGCTTACTACTAGTCACGATGAAATACTTCCACATACTTGTGGTAAAGATGGCCATTGTAGATAACCTGTTTCTGGATCTCTACTTTACGGAAACAATTTTATCTCAGGTGCCATTATTCCTGAGTTCATTGCATGAGCCTGGGGGCCAATATCACAAACACCTTTGGCAGAAGTCAAAGGATTACTGCTGAGCTTGTGTCAGGCTTAATTGAAGAGCTCATCGTGCTGAGGGATAAAGTGGCTGAAGTTGATGCAGTGAAGTCTCAACTAGACGAACCGAACTAGAAGAATTCAACAAAATGAAATCTATGATGGACGAGTTCGAGGCAAATTTCATGCAAACGCAGAGTCAAGTTCAGAGGTCTTTAAACACTCAGGTAACACACTTTCTGTGCTTTGTCACACATTAACTGCTACATCTCTCTCTCTCTCTCTCCCCCCCTCCCCTTCCCCCCTCTCACACACGCACATGCACCCCCACACCACATGCACACGCACACACACAGATTTGAATCAATTGCACTGGTGGAGTTCCATTGGTGTCAAACTTTCAATCTATTTGCAAATGAAGACTTTAGGTACTAAACTGTCTCTAAGTACTGCACAGAATCTTGTCTTACGTACCTTCTGGATATTACTTGACGTGTGTAACGCCAATTAATATGTTGAATACATCTCCTCGGTAAAATCATCATACCATTTGTCCTAATAGACGTTTCAATGGACATTTTATGTTTTCTTTCAAGTTACTATCACTGCAAGGCTCTTCTTTTACTCTCCCTGGTTGTTAGACCTTAGAGTTTCATCATCAAGAAGAAATGAAATTGTATGAATGAGCCAAAGGAAGTAATGAACATACCCACCTGTAGTGACTTGGCAGTGATGAACATGCCTTTGTTGGCAGAATAAGCAAATTTTGGCCTTCCTGTTTGTCCAACAGTTAAATATTGAATACTCTTTTGCTCTTTTCATTACAAATAATTTGAACCTTGGAATTCTTCGAAGTGTTGAATTTTAGAGTTGATTGGGAATTTAATTAGTGATACAATTTATACAACTTAGATTTGAGAGCTAGACCAATGACAAAATTAGCCAATGGGCTTTTGTATACTCAAAGGTATGTCACTATTTGATGAGTGAGATGATGCTCTTTGCTATGAGATTATTTGTAACGCCCGGAATTTTATTTCATCGACAAAAACTTTTATTTGTCGAAAATTTTATTTTTCTTTACCTTAATCTAAAATTTTGTGGTCTTCTAAAAGAATGTGGGTGAAATGAGAACAATAGCTAAGTGTTGGGGATTTTTTGAAAGTTTTTCAATCTAGGGCAACCATATTTAAGGGAGACTTAAAAGGGGCAGCCGTCCAAGAGAGTCTGCCAAGCCCTCTTTACATGAAAATCAGAGAGAAAGAGGGAGATAAGAAGCAAACTAGGGCAAGGAAATTTCAAGGTAAAAATCCCTAACCTTTCTCTTTAATTTTAGACTTGAATTTGGATGTTTTAGGGATGTTTTTGGTAGGTGAATTCAGTAGTTATGAGTGTGTTGTGCCATGTAGTGGTGTGTGTGCATGATGATAAAATTTTGTGTGCCATGAAGGGGAAAGGGGGGCTTCCACGGGGCAGCCGTGATGGTGTGCTTATGTGTGAGGGGTGAAAGGGAGGGCTACCACGGGGTGGCAGCCGTGAGGTGTGGGGCTGTGTGGTTGGGTAATGGAGGCTTCCGTAGGGCAGCGTGGTGTAGGTGGTTGTGCGGGGTGTGTTTTGGTGTTGCGACATGAGAAAGAGGAAAAAGGCTACCGTGTGGGCGTGTAGGGAGGCTAGTGGCAGTGTTGTAGGTTGTGTAGTGGTGCGTAGGGGGCTGCTAGTGTGAGGAAAAATGGGGAAGGGAAGGGATTGTCATGCACTACAAAAAAAAAAAGCCTATTAACGACGGAGTTTAGCGATGGAATGAATTCCGTCACTAAAAGCCACCTAATCCGACGGAATTTGGCGACAGAATTTGGTTTCGTCACTATTATGACTCCAAAAATGGTGGAGGGAAAAAATGATTTAGCGATAGAAAGTTATTGACGGATTTTAATGACGGGATTTTTTCCATTGTTAAATGTGTTATTTTAATAATAGAAAATTGCTTTTGCTAATTATTGAAAAATAGAACAATATATAAAATAAATAAAGCATAAAAAAAAACATAAAATAAAAAGAGTTCTGCGGTCGGCCAAAAGAACAAAAAAGAGAGTTGCAGTTGTGGCGGCAACCCTTCGCGCCACCATCCCTCCCACCCCCGTTGCCGTTGTGGAGGCAACCACACTCTGAAGGTTTATGCGAAGCCCACTTTTCTCTGTAAGGCTGAACCGTCTTCTCAATAACTGTTAGGGCTTTGATTTTGGTATAATCGAATTAGGGTTCTTATTTGAATTGTTTGGGTCTTCAATCTGTCGGTCTTCAATCTGTCGATCTTCCTCTGACACTCATCTTCTTGCCAACTAATTATTCTTTCTCTCACTCTCACGTCTCAATCTTTTTCTCTAGTTTCCTCTCCCTGCAATTGTATTTAATTAGGACACTGATTTCATAATCTAGGATTGCAATTTAGTAGTTAATTTACTGTCAGCAGATGCATGTTTTCCTTTTGGTGTTTGTTTGATGAGACTCCAGTTTTTTTCTTTCCAAGACCCTGCTTTTGTATGTTTAGCTTTAGCACAAGTGCATGTTGACCCAACAAGTATATGACATCTCCTTCAGAAGTGCGAGTTAGAAGAACCGGACCCTTTGAAAAATAGCAAAAAGGGGGAAAAAAATCCATTATCCCTACTGGATACAGTGCTTGGTCATTATAATTCTTATATAGTTATACAGTACATTGGCAACCGTAGTCTCCGGCTGCCCCTGGCTGGATTTTCCGCCGCAAGTGCTGGTGCCTCCACCACCTTACGACAGTTGATGGCTTGGACATGTAGAAGTTTATCATGACTTCTGCAGCGTGCACTCTATGGACACTTCTTTTGCAATCTTAGCACCCCTTCCTTTTCGCCTTCTAGAGACTAACATTGTGCATTGTGCATTAGCTCCTGCAATAAGCCTTCTTAGAAGTGGAAAGAAGGTGGCCTATAACTGATTCAATGTTGTATCAAATTATTCAAGCACTCAAAATACTTGGTGAATCTTAGTGAGTTCCTATTTTTAGTGAGCAGCTTACACTTCACACGCACGTAAGACTTTCTCTATTAGGATAAGAAACGTTACATTACACTACACTACCATCAATTGCTGTACTTTCCGAGACCTTTGAATTTCAGTGTGTTGCTCTGCTTGTTCAATTGAGTTAACCCTAAAATTCCCTCCCTCTCTCTCTTGGCAGATGAGAGCTGCAAATTACTAGTTGTATTAGTGGCATGGCGATTATGTGTTACGAAATATTAGTGATGTTACAAATTAATTGTTTTTAGACTCAAAATTATTAGGTGACTCTGTATGATTTCAGTAATATATATATATATATATATATATATATATATATATATCTGTGTGTGTGTGTGTGTGTGTGTGTGTGTGTGTGCGTGTGTGGGCGCGCGCGCGTTTTCTGGCTCATTCATAAAGGAAATTGTCAGAGCCATACAAAATTGTGTTTAGTTCAGATAATAGAAGTTCGATGAAACTTAATGGCAATGCCACTGGGCTTGAATGCTCTTACTGAGCCCATTTGATTTGCATAGACAACCAAAAAAGTGCTTATAATCTTTTCTGGCTCATTCATAAAGGAAATTGTCAGAGCCATACAAAATTGTGTTTAGTTCAGATAATAGAAGTTTGATGAAACTTAATGGCAATGCCACTGGGCTTGAATGCTCTTACTGAGCCGAGCCCATTTGATTTGCATAGACAACCAAAAAAGTGCACATAAACTATTTGTTGATAAATATCTATGTTAAGTAATGGGTTTTGCTAGCATTTAAGACTTCCATCAGTCTATGTTACACGGACTCTTCGAAATGCGTGCAGTACCCGTGTCGGACACTCGACACTTGGACATGGGTATGAGATATGTGTCCGATACATCCCGGTAGGATATGCCACTAGGAACATATGTTACGGTGTTTCTTTTAGTTTGCTATTGCTTTGAGATGATCTCAGCTTTAAATTAAAACGATATGTGTATCATAAAACACTATGAATTTTTGGGGTGAATATGAATTTTGCCTTTGTGGTGTGGTCAAACTGGAAGAAGCACCCTGAAAGGAAAGAGATGCTTTGGCTTTTGGTAAGCTTATGACTGACAGTGATAGATACATATTCAGTTAAATGGGAACTATGCATACATATATCATTAACCAGTGAACTGTGGTAGCATGTTTTCAGAGCCTGCTTATGCATTAAATTTTATTAGTAACTAGGCAAGAAATGCATCCAGTTTGAAGCGATAACACTTGTTTTGTTGCACCCCATAACCATTCATCAAATTCCTGGTCAAAGTTGCCATCAAATTACTCTTCCAAATTAAAATGCATATTTGGCGCTGCAGTCTTTAATCCTAACCATCATGACATGCATAAATGTCATTTATTATCTTGAGATTAGTAAGTTGACCTCCTAGCTTTTGTGCTTCTGCAATTATATGTAGAGCAAGAGTTGTTTTTCCAGAAGTCTCTGGATCATATATCTCAATGACTCCCCTGCAAAAACTTCAAGTATAAGATGAAGAAAGGACGTATAAGATGATAAACCAAAATGCTTGAAATCCATAAAGAAACGAGAGAAAAAGAATGCTTCTCTTGTTCCTTTTCATTTCGTCCAGACTGATATTTCTCATGTTAAAGGGGAATCCTTAATATTTTCCGGCACGATGGTTTGTATCCTATGAAGATTTGTTTTTCACATGTACTATAGCAAATTTGTGTTATCTGAACCATATGTTGCATAAATCAGTTTATCTCGTGTCGGAATATTATGCAAAACATTGTTGGTTGTCTGATGGTACGCCTCTATGACCCGTCTCTTTGGAGTATATTTTAGAATGAACAGGTATTTATGCAAGAGTGTGACTATGTTGTACAACTTTACGCACGTGATTTTTTACAGCGTACAATTATGAAAAGCAACGGAAGGAAGTACTGATAGCCATCTAGAGGGTGTCAGTAAAGCTGTCCTTTTGCATTTGTTGGTATACTAACATAATTCCCATTTTGTGTTTTGTGTATAGCATCATATGTAGTGTAAGATACATTTGAATCCTTCAGAGTACCAAAAATATATATATAAGATGTTGAAGGATTTAAGCCAGTAACCATCTAGAGAGTGTCTATAGAGCTACCCTTTTTGCATTCGTTGGTATTGCTTAATCTTACTAGCACAGGTCTCATTTTGCATTTTGTGTATAGAATCATATGATGTAGTGCGAGATATGTTTTAATTTTTCGAAGTACTAAAAACATATAGTAAAAAAGCCCAAAAAAATCAGAAAAGGATAGTAGTTTGTGGTGATGGGATATCGACCAATTGATAGAAAGAACCAAATATTTCAGTGAGGTTTAAGGTTGAGCGTGCAAGTCGGACCTCAGCATTTGCTTTTGTAAACCCACTCGCACCTCTTACTTCTAGCCAATTATCAAAAAATCCAGCGACTCCAACGGACACCTGTTAGAACACAGAAGGACCAATTCGTACAAAAAACAAATGTTTCTGTTTTTCGACAACAGTGGTGATTCAATGAAACATCTCATAATGTAATACCCTTTTTCGGCCAATACCCTAGAATAGTTCAGGGCCTTTTTCCCACTGTGTCCGCTTTCGCTGTTATCTTTCTGTTTTCATGGCTTGTCTAGGCCCTGAAGTCCCTTTACCACGGTATGTCTCTTTTTAATCTTCGTCTTTCGTTGATTTTTTCCACTAATAAGGTTTTTGATGTACCCCTTTGTTTGTCTGTGGATTTCTGTGTTAAGGTTTTTAGTTTTCTCGTGTTCTTTATTTGTCTTCTTACTTTTGCTATTGGCACATTGTGGGCTTTAGAAACACACTAGTATCAGTTTTCAATTTTAGGTTATTGTCAAAATGCGGATTATTGGGTATGGATTATTGTGTTCTGATTTTTATTTTCTTAGTAGTTTCCTAGTTGCAATTGTGGCATTGTATAATAGGTAGTGGGTTTTCTGGATTATGTATTCCGCATACAATTTTTGGCCTTTTTATTGGATAAAAGTGGTATTTGTGACTTTCTTTCAGTGAAAGTTCCTTTTCAGCTATGAGTTCATGCTTTTTTCATCTTGTAGAATTGGTAGCTAGGGCAGTCACAGTCACAAAAGGTGCGCGACACGCAGTTGGAGGTGTCTTGAATTGTATCTGGTTGTCGTCTTTGTGATTTCACTGTATTAGATTAGGGTTAAGAGACTGATATATTACTCATACTTATTCAACTCCAATGAATTAATTCAGTAACATTTTTATTAATTACATCTAGTGCTTAATGGTAGACCTTGTGCAATTTGTGAGTTTGTGTTTTACAGCTTCAAATTACATCCAGCCTTCTTACTTTCCAATTTACCGCATATTGATCAACTAATTATTTATATTTTAATGTGGCAGGGGTACTTTGACTTTGATTCTCCCGGCAGGAAGCATCGGGAAAGATTGCTTTTTTCCATCACATTTCTACCAACTATACAAAGTGGATTGAAGGAGCGAGGAAATTTGCAATGAGCAAGGTAGGAGAAGATGCACATCCACAACAATGGAGGAAATACCCGCCTGATTGGATCCGTAATGATATTTGGCAGAAGGTGGTGGATGTATGGGCAACCACTAAATGGTAGGAAAAATCTAGATGCGCAAAGACAAATCGATCTGCAAATGATGATCCATCTCATACCGGTGGTTCTGTGCTGCATGCTGTTATTGGATTTGAATTGAAATAGAAGATGCTAGATATTAGCGACACGAAACTGAACCTAGAGGTGTACAAATTGACACAAACTTAAACATGATTCTAATAGTCCGCCATTGGAGGACCAAGACCGCAAATATGTCTCAAATAAGGCAAAGTCTATTTGTGTAAGTTTGTTTTTTGCAGCTGATTTTTCATCTATCTAGTCCGACAAATCTCTAACTCGGCTTGCATTTTGTATGCGTTACAGGATGCATGTGCCGTGAGGTTTGATGAAGTTAGTTCTTGGGAACCCAACTCTTTCTTGCTAGATTATGATGCAGCAGAATTGTGGCGAGAAACGCCCATGGTTCGTAACAAGAAATGACGTATACGTGGTACTCGCGAAACCGCACGAGATGCTAGAGCACCGATGCGTATTTCACTAGACCAGTCTCCGGCCTCCGAGAATGGGAAATATGAAGGTAGCGTTTGAAACATATTTTGTTTTCAGTTTTTTGTTTAGTTTTGAAAACTAGAAAAAATATTGTCGTTAGACAAACCGTTTTAGTTTTTCCCCCCCTTTAGTTTTATAACCCAGTTTTCAAAATGGGGTTGTATTTGAAAACTCTATTTTGGAGTTTTCATTTTTTTTGTTTTGTTGATATCTACCTTCCAACTTTTTGTTGAATACATTTTATATCTCTTCTTCCTTTAATCCTACAACTCAAGAACACCAAACTACCAATATTACCAACCACCATACCCATTGACTACCGCCACCGCCACCACCACCACTAATGACTAACACCTTCGAACACCAAACTTCAAACACTGCGAACCACCGCAACCACTAAGTGCTGATTTGTCACTACAGCTGATCGACATCAACAAATCCAAACACCAAACTTGCCAAACCGAGAACCACTATAGCCATTGACTAGTCGCCGCCACCACCACCACCACCCTCGAAAATACCGCCAACCATTGATTGGTTCTTGGGCTGCTTGAAGGGAACAAGGTATATGGCTCATTACATTGTGGCTTGAGTAATAGCCAACGTCTAGTGTGCGGTGGTCGTTCTTATACAATCTATTTAGAAGCCCAAAAAGATTGTTTTCTATGTGGCTCATTACATTGTGGCTTGAGTAATAGCCAACGTCTAGTGTGCGGTGGTCTTTCTTATACAATCTATTTAGAAGCCCCAAAAGATTGTTTTCTATGTGATGGTAACAACGGATATGGTCTGGCAGCTTAGGTCTTCATAGAACACTGGGGCAGTGTTCGGTCATACAGTGTTCTCCCATGACTTTAAACAATTGACGATCTTTTACTGGATGTCAAAGCATACATGGTCATAGAAAATTTGTGGTAGCCTTATTTGCTCCTATCTTAGCCATGATGCTATTGATGCAAGTACATTGATGCATACTCGAAGTTCTTATCACCCACATCGTGTAACATGCCTTTAATTGCTTTGTTACAGGCTGAAGTTACTGAGGATGGCAATGATGAAACCTTTGACGAGCTTGGTGGATGATTGCCTTATGTGACCAGATCTCGCGTTACATTTGTTGGAGAATATTTGTTCATTTTGGTACATAACCAAGCAACGGGTGGATTTAGATGCATCTACTTAATTGTTAACTTTTAGTGGTATTCAACAAATGTAGAATACTTGTTATCTTCAGTTAATTGTGCAATGTTGGATTATTATTGTCACAAGTTATGGCATGAAGTAAGAATAGTATAATCTATTGTGCATACTTAAGAGAATTTTTTTTTCAAAATTTTTGGCTCCTAAATATGGTTTTTGCGACGGAATTAGCAACACAAATTTACCCTATGTTTTGTGATATGAAATGTGGCGATAGAATTTGCGATTGAATTTCCCACTAATGGTAATTTTTTTAAAGTGTATATAAATATATTTATGTTTCAATTATTTATTTTTTAAAAATGTTAATTTTATGAAAATTGGAAAATATTTTCGGCGACGGAAATTTCATCACTAAAATGTGAACAGTTTCATTGCTAATTAAAGAGACATTACTGGTGGAACACTGGTTCCATCGTTAAAACCTTTAGCGATGAAACTTTTATGATGGAATTTCCGTTGAAAAAGGAATTACCAGTGGAATTTGGACTTTAGTGACGGATTTATTCCGTTGCTAATTACTATTTTTCTTGTAGTGATGGGACAATCTTGTGTGTGTGTGTGTGTTGTGAGTTTTGTGAGGAAGAAAAGGGGGAAAGAAAGGGGAAGGAGGCTGTCTTGTAATGTCCCAACTTAGCGTTATCTCAATCTGGTTGGAGCATTACGACACATCAACTAATACATCATATTGATAATAATACTCATTCTAACTCACTTCGTAATTAAACCATATCATACAAATTGAAGAGTTTACTTTTACAAAACATACGTAGCAAGCTATTTGCCGGATCTCAAAGTTGACATACTGTACTATTCAAGTACAACTCAATTCACAAATGCACAAGTGTCTCCTTACCCGTCTTCTCACCATGCCTCAAACCTTTTCCTTACCTTTCAAGGAACCGACTCCTTGATCTAAAATATTATTATGGGTAAAAATCCGTCAGCCCACTGGCTTAAT
The DNA here is from genome assembly GCA_033065855.1 of Escallonia rubra. Taxonomy (NCBI): domain Eukaryota; kingdom Viridiplantae; phylum Streptophyta; class Magnoliopsida; order Escalloniales; family Escalloniaceae; genus Escallonia; species Escallonia rubra. Next base: position 130,309 of record JAVXUO010000119.1, on the reverse strand, counting down.
AAGATAATCAAAAATATTTAATGCAACTTTCAACTCAAGAATATTGATAATGTATGCTATTGCAATTCAATCACATTAAGCAGTTCTACATGTGCACATTACACATATTAAATGTTCACACTTAGTTGAACATTTCAAGAGTTTATCATTCTCGAATTCAGTCCCATCAATAGACCACTCTTTTATCACCCCACTCGGGATATAAGATCACAACATTTGCCTCGGCCAAAGGCAAAGTAACCGAAAACAATTGAATATCGATACTGCCATGGGTAGCAGTCAGAGATACAAATTGTTCGGCTCATACGGTGCACTGCTACTCAAACACAATCAAATCAACCCTCAATCATTTGAATGAGGTAATATAATAATCATAAACAATATATCAACCATCCCTTACAATGAAAGGACATTACATGCTCACGTGCAAGAAAACAAATCATTTTATACATGTGGTTGTTGTAAACTTAGCTATCATAAAACTTAGCTATCAAATATTTAGTCACTTTTATCATGTAACATCATCTTCTTCATAACATCTTGAACATGTAATATAATCATTTATATTCAGAAAATTAGCTTCAATTATAGAACTTAACAAACATGTCCAAAAGCATATTCTAACAATGTCTAGTTTGACATAATTTCATAATTCACACGTACCATAACATATTTCATGTCTTCTATAATCTCTAATATGTTAAACATAAATAGATTCACTTATTAACAAGCCTCTAACAAGTATTCAAATGTTTGACAAAGAATTCATACTAAAAGAATTATGCTAACATAGCATATATCCATATTCATGTCTTAAAAGCCCATTAAAAAGCTTTGAACTATCTTACCTTAAAGAAGAGATGAAAGAACCAAAATTTCAGATTTGAAACACCTCCAAAGACTCATCAAAACAGGTTTAAAACACTGTTTGAAACTCAAAGAAACTTTCAAAATCAAATGCTTAAGGTTCCCTTTAAAAAAACAAGCCTTAATTCTAGATTTTGTAAGGTTTTTGGTTGATTTTCTTGAAATTTTCTCTAAAAAACGAGGTAAGAAGATTTAAGCATGTCAATTTAGGTCTATTTAAGTCAAATAAGAAGCAAGTAGGAGAGGTCAAGTGGAGGTGAAGAAGTGGAGAAGTCAAGCACGACGAGGCTCTCTAAGCACGAGGTGGGAAGACACTGTTGTGCCACCTAGCAAGCATGACAAGACTCGAAGCACGACAGGGCGCGATAGTATGTTGACACGTCACAAGCACATGGTGCCACAATTCTGTGCAAAAAGCACAAACAATTCGCAGGCAGTCTGGTCAACAATCGGTTCGTCCCAGCTAGAGTTTTTATCATTTTTTTTGTTTCCAATTCTTCTAAAAATATTTTTATTCATTCTAAGTGATCATTTAAGGTTTCTAAACATTAAATACTCTTTTCCATCTCTAAAACTTCGTTCACCTTCTTAGACAATTTACTCAATTCAAGGTGTTTAACCTTTAAACATACATTCAAATATGTTGTCATGCATAGTTCATTATAACCATTTTCACATAGAGTGATGCATCTAATCATACTTAAATATGTAATCAAAGCATATGAAATATTGGGTTCTCACATGCCGTGTGAGGGCACCGTGAGTGAAGGTGTTGTCTATATGTTTTGGGTGGTGTTTAGATGAATGGAGGGGAAATAGGAGATGGGAGGGCTGCCATGGGCATCCATGGTGGCGGTGGATATGTGGAGTGTACAGAAAGAAAGCATTTAGGCTAAATGTTTTGGGGTGGTTGTTTAAAGTGGTAGAAGGAGCGCGGGAGAGAGACTTCCATGACAACCATGGTGGCCGGGGGGAGGGGACAGTCGTAGCATGGGGGTTGGCTTTCCTTGATGAAGAAAAAGAGAGAGAGTGGAAATTAGAGTCAAGGTTAGAATTTCTTGAGGAAAAAGATGACGAATAGTGAACTTTAAGCGGGTAGTCCATGTTTTGATTTTTAAGAGCTGTTTAAAGGTTAATTTAAGCAAAGTGCAAAACTAAAACTCCCTTTAGTTTTACAAAACCTACAACAAAGGGCTTGAAATGATTTCATTTCAAAACAGGTTTTTGAATCATTTAACCGAGTAAACAAACTTATTTTTAGCCAATAAATTTTCTGATTTAACTAAGATGCTTGAGTGTCTGAAATTTCGTGGCATTTTGACGCCGATTGATATATATTTGAAATATGAGTCGTAGCGCTCAATTTAGGGAGCGGTGTTGAGTTTTGAATGGAAAATTTCTAGATAGGTCTTTTTGTCCGAAAAACCCACCTAGTCATTTGAAATGGTGTTTTTGAGTTATTTTGGGTGTGTAGTGGCATGTTAGGCATCAGTGGTATTCAGTAATTTGGTACAAGTTTGGGGATATTTTGGTAATTTCACTTGTTAGGGAAAATTTAGTAGTCAAGCAGAATTAATTCCCATATGGTTTGCTATTTAGGTTTTGACAGATAAGAGCTAGGACCGACTTGTGAGTAGGAACTAGAACCGCTTAGCAATTCAATTAAGTACTCCTGCCATGTTCTCCGTATGGTCTATTTACGAAAATATGTAAACGTATACATGATTCTATCAAATGAAAGTTTTAAAGTCTTTGTATTGCTTATGTTTTCATGCTGAGTTGTTTGGCAGGAAATTGAGTTAAAAATGCCATGAAATGTTTCTCTGAGTAGTTGTTTTAAATTTGGTTTATATTTAATGAGACAGTGAATTTGACTTAATTGCTCTGTCTCATATCCAACGGGAGAAAAGTTAGATCGGGCCCTGGTCAACGGGGCTTCTACGTTGATGCACGGTACTGTTGTTTGTGGTTCTCCCTTGCATCTGGTGTAGAAGGGATTTTGGGCCCTAGTTAGGGGGGCTTGTATGCTAACCGCATCATACCTAAGTTGTGATTATATGTGATAGCTGCTAATGAGCTTTCTTGATGTTATACTCCGGTTTGAGAATCTTTTTGTGCAAGTACATTTATGTATATATAATGAAGAATAATTTGGTGATGGTAACGTTGATTTTCTGATCTTGAAAAAGAAACCATGGCATGTTTTGAAATCCTCAAACTTATTTTAGGAACATGGTTTATATGCTTGCTAGGCTCTCGTTCATTCCTTTATTTTTATGGTGATCACATAGGAGAGGCGAGATCCCTATGAGCAATACGAGGGATTGGCACCCGGAGAGAACCATTACAATAATTTGACTTGAGAATTTTAGTCTTATAATTATTATTATGGATATTGTAGGGAGCTTAGGTCTCCTCGACTTTCTTCGTAATTGTCAGTGACATATAAGTGACGATTTTTTAATATTGAGGATTTTATAAGTGAGGCTCTTAAGAGCCGATTAATTTAGTAAGTCGTATTGAATTCTAAGTACAAGTTGTAATAGGCCTGACAGAGCCTTGGTGGAGGCTTAGTGGGCCTACAGCCGGTCGCGGGCCTAACTCATGGGCTCATTCGTGAGTTTGGGTCATGATAGAAATCGTATCAGAGCTTAGGTATTACGATCCTGTAGACTTGTACCTAAGCTAATGAGTTGGGCTAGAATTGGAAAGGAACGGACCTTGACTTAGTAAAATTAAGGATTTGTTGATATGTTTTCTTATGAATTTCAGTAATCGACTAAGTGATTGATTTTAAATTTTAAATCTTGACGGCAACAATTAATTTCTCCGCTCCAATTTGGACTTAGGTCAACGTTTACAAAAGGAAATACAACGTCAGAAACGATTCAATTGAAAATACCTTACACTTGAGCGCTATTCACCTGAGCAATTTGTTGCACCATCGTATTGGCCGTGGAGAGGAGGGAACATTCTCTGAGAGGGTGACACGATCCATAGAATTACCACCTTGCTCGACCATTCCCAAGCTGAACTCTTGAAAATACCTTGTTGATTGTCACGTTCCAATCTACCCGATTAGGCGTATCTGACCGAGTAGAAGAAGAAGGCCTAGCCTTCGTTAGAGCCTTCCTCTCCTTCGGTGCCTCTTTGGACACTTCTTTGGCCTTCTCCAGGCCAAATACAATGTTCTCTGGCCTCTCCTTCTTCGGCTGGGGCTGTGGAGTCTCTAAAGATTCAAAGTCCAAGTCTTGGACAGCGAAGTCTTCAACACTTTGTAACTTATCGGGGATGACATCGCCCAACCTGAATCAAGTCGAGACATCCCCTCCTTCATAGTCGAAAATGATTCCGCACTCATGAAACTGAGCATTACTCAAAGTATAATTGGACTCTAGAGGCTCAGCTCCTTTGATCCGTTTGATATGCTCAAGATCAGCATCAATCATGTTCTTTTCCCTCAAGGTGTTGCAAGACCTTGTATCGCACTCGGGATTCCACTCATTAGGAATATCCCATGCTATATTCTTAGGAAGTCTAACGAACAAGAACCTGTCCTTCCAATTGTGGCTGGATGAAAGGGGTTTGGAAAAAGATTGGCATTGGCTTTGAACATTGACTCAAGAAATACCAACCCACTTGTTTTGTTATTGTGCATATGGTAAAGAACCATCTAAACACCCTAGCTCTAGGTTACAAGCCGAGCTTATGACACTGATATATGAAGAAAGACATAAACTACCAAGCATGAGGAAAAAATTGGCCGGTTTCTAGGTCATACATATTAAGCATCTTCGCGAAGAAGGTATGAAGAGGCACTCTTAAACCATTATAAAACATATCCGAGTAGACCGTCACTTCGTCTATTGTGCATATATTGGCTGCCTTTCCCTCCTTTGGTAACCTAAGTTGTACATACCTATGGATTTAGCAACGCTTCCTCAAGATTTGGAGGTCATGGTTGCGCAGCCTACTCGTAAGGGTACGTGCATCAAACGATTTTGGACTATGAGCCTGCTCGGCCAAAACTTCCTTCACAGGAGGCTGCCGAGGCGCATGGTTGGGAACTAAAAGAATTCTTATGTCTAACACCCTGGGATCAAATGTCCTCTCTACCCTAACACTCATAGCATCATCGTTAAGCTCGAAAACGTGTTCATTACTTTGAGTTAAACAAAGGAATTCAAGGAAGTTGAAGGGATTTTGACGCTTACTTTTATGGATAAGGGATGTTCTTCAAACTCAAGAACATCAACACTTTCAGATCTCCTTCACTTTGCTCTTGAAATCCCCCAAACTCTCTTAAGTATAATTGTGACACCTCAACCCCGGTGACATCACCGGGCTGAGTTATCAACCATAATCACTTTCAAAACCCTGTGCTGAATACAGAGCAACTACATCCTCATACTCATACATCATTAATAGACGCTCCAAATTGCGTCCTTACAAAAACCTTCTTACAAACATACATCATACTGCAGCGGAAGACTTTCAAGTCTTTAAACAACATGAAAGTATACAACCTAATATACTACTGTAGTCGTAGGACTCTTATCAACCTATCTCGCAACACATTCTTCATTCCACCATTCTTAGCTGTTCTTACCTCACACAACTGATCCCCTTACTCAACTTTTCTAGCTTATGACTTTTTCTTTTCTAGAAGGTTCTCCTTGATCAACCTCATAGCCTGCACAATACAACATAAGGAATGAGCGCAAATCGCCCAGTAAAGACAACACGAGGAGTATCGTATACAAATGATTCAAAAGACTCGGAGGAATAATAATCATCTCAATGATAGCAATGAATCAAGAGTAGTCAATAAATTTCAGCATCAACATAACTTGTCCAACGATAATTTTTCTTTCGTTAGACTGAGCGGCTTTAAGGCCCAATAGAACAGCATTACTGCCACCTCATCATGGACAAGACTGACTGACCGACAGACAGACTGACTATGCAAATGAACACTAAAATAAGAAATAGCAAAGATAAACATCAACGAAATACAAGTCATTAAAATCATTAACATCAAAAGAAAATCAAATGCAATGCAACTCAGACACGACAGACTAGACTTGACCAGACATGACAGACTCGACTCGCGCGCCCTACATCCTTTTTGCCAGTGATCATGTTTCACAGGCCAGACATGACAGACTCGACTCGCGCGCCCTACATCCTTTTTGCCAGTGATCATGTTTCACAGGCCATCCTCATCATATTGATGTCCCATTTTACGGGATGTTCATCTCAGTCTCAAATAAATAGAAGAGACACTGTCAACAGGCAAGGAACTCATTTAGAGTGCTTTCCCTAACCACGTTACAGCCAAGCAACATGACTTCATCAACGGGGCGGACTAAGGGAAAGTTTATTCCACCTTATGTCCTCAACAACATAGCTCAACAAGGAATACCGGATCAAAAGATCAACCGGTGTTCAGACTTAACAACAAGAGTTCAACATAACATCATCAACATGGCGGACTTGGGAGAAGACTACCGCAAGCCCTCAACAACGTTCTTACATAAGAGAAATGTCGACTACCAATAAATGTCAACATTTCACAACAACACGCAATGACCTCAACAACATCATTATCAACGATAGGGCGGACTCGGGAGAAGATTACCGCAAGCCCTCAACAACATTCTTACATAAGATGAATGTTGACTACCAATAAGTGCCGACATCTCACAACAACACACAACAACCCCTTCACAACACCATCATCAACTTCAAGTATGCTAATCGAATCGAATCATAGCATACTGGGACACCCATCATCCTCACTAAATTCTATCAACAGAGCGGACTAAGGTAACTTATTCTACCCTAAGTCCTCAACAGCACAATTCAAATATGCGTATACCGGTCACAATGACTACCGGTGACCAATCATAACAACAAGAATTCAACAATACGTCATCAACATGGCATGCTAATCGAACAATGAATTAGCATATCAGAACCGTATTGTCCTTACCTGATTGGCTTATAGCCGAAGCAACTCGCAATCTCTTATCGCAACGAGCTGCATCACCTAGTCAAATAATACTCTGTTCGTTAGTCATCATTCAACATATACGCACTCCTTATTCTACCCCTTCCCACTTAACCGTTCATAGCATCTTATGATAGCTAGTTAATTCGATTTGATAACCGGATCCTTAATCTAGCCTTATCGAATTATTATCGATAACGATCTCCCCTCATTTTAGACGTATTAAAACCATTCCTCACCTTCCACCATTCTGGACATTTAATAACGCGCGTTCCCAAAAATTTGGCGTTAACATGGCAAATTACCAAAATACCCCCTGATGGCCGCTACACCACCAACACCCCAAATCAACTTCAAAACAACCTTTCAGGCATTTTACAACCCTTCCCGGACTAACAAGTCCGTCAAAAACTTTTACCGAAAAATTACCAAAATACCCCTCTCCAGTGGCAAATTACCAAAATGCCCCCCTGAGGGTTCCCGGTACTCGAAAAATCTCAAAACCGCTTTAAAACGCTATTTTAAGCATCCTGAAATCATTTTTGAGCTAAAAATTATTTTACAAAATTTTCGCCCAAAAATCTCGAACCGGCTTCCGGACCGGGCGCTTAAAAGCCCGTTCGGCCAAAAATGGCTAACGACTTCGGAATGACCCGAAATCTTGGGAAATGGAACTTCTTAGCCTCATAGACTCCTCATAAAAGTTTTGCCCAAAACCGCGTTTGTTTGATATTTTAAATGTCACCGTAAAGTTTCAAATTTCCCGCATCCGTTCACCCCTTTTCCGACCTCAAAAAAATCTGAAATTTTTCCACAACACAGGTCTCCTAAAAATAACTAGGGTCTCTGTTTTGCACTTTGGTTAAATATGACCCTAACTATTTTTCAAAATTCGAATTCCAAACTGCCTAAAATAATCCTATCTTTCGCGACCATTACAAGTACTGTTCAAATCAAAGGCACACACTACTGCACCTTTTTCCACACACACTTCCTTCTTCCTTCAGCCGTGAGACATGGCTGTCCCAACTTACTTATACACCCATGAATTCGTCCGAAATCACTAAAAATCACCTACGTGAATAACTCATAACATCTAATTACACCATTTAAATTCATGATCACACCCCTCAACCCACGAAGCATCAAAATACACACACACCCGAAACAAGAACACACACCCACACACGCACACAGCCAAGGAACACACACAGTCAACAGCCAAATATACACTGACCACCCTGAACCCTTTAAAAACTCACCCAAGCTCCATTTTTTTCCTCAAATTTCGGTTTTCCCCCGAGCTTTATCCTCCTCTGTTCTGCGTTTTTTCTTCCTCCCTGTTTCTTCTTCTGTTTTGTTCTTTCTTTCCCGAAAGGGAAAGTTTCCTCTTTTGTTTTTCTTCTCTTTATTTATCCACCCCTTTGTTTATAATATAATGACATTAGTCATTACATAACCAAGAAGGAGGTGGCCTTCATGCGTGATATGATTTCTCCAACTTGCGACACATTTCACAAACTTTCAAAATTTGCACTTTGGCCCCTCAAATTTCCAAAATTGAATTTTGACCCCTCGACTTTGAAAAATTACAATTTGACCCCAAAATCACCCTAACCCTCCATTTAGCTCCACAACACTTAATTTTCACCAACATAATGCTACTTAATAAAATAATCCCACATTAATTAATCAAACTCGCAGTTAGATTAATCTCCGGTATTTTCCGGGGTATTACACCCTCCCCCCTTAAATGAATTTCGTCCTCGAAATAAGGACAAACCTCATTCTGCAACTTGGTGCGGAAATTATTACCGCATTAGCATCTTGGGTTTCAGGGTAACCTCCTTGACCGCATGATTTTCTCAATCAACTTTGACCACCAACATTCACGTAACACATGTTCCTTCTTATCAGCCATCTTTGTCGGTGCCTCCTATTACGAGATATTATCTCGAATTTCAACTTGTTCCAATTAGATCTCATGCATAGAATTGGGATCATACTTCCTCAACATTGACACGTGATGCACGTCATGCAATTAACTCAATCATGAGCGTAGATCGAGTTTGTATGCTATCTTCTCAATCCTATGCAGGATTTTAAACGGTCCGATGAACCTCGGACTCAACTTCCTCCACTTCTCGAATTGCATGATTATTTTCCACGGTGACACTTATAAAATGTACTATGTCATTTATTTCAAACTTCAACATCCTACGCCTCTTGTCAACATAACTTTTCTGCTAATTCTACGCAGTAAGATTTCTCTCTTGGGTATCGATTACCTTGTTTTCTATTTCTTTGCACAGTCTCGTGCGAAACAGTCTCGGCTCTAACCACATTCTACAAATAGGTGGGTGACATCTTCGGCCATACAACACTTCATAAAGAGCTATTTTTCTTTGCTCGGCCGATAATCATTTTTATAGGAGAATTCAACTAAGGGTAACTGTTTACCCCATGTTCTGCCAAAATAATTAATGCAGGCCCTCAACACTCTCCCAATATTCATATCTTACGTCTTAATTGGCCACCTGTCTGAGGAAAAGGCCGTCCTCATGATCAACTTTGTTTTCATTTCTTCTTGAAAACTTTTTCAAACTCTAAAGGTAAACCTTGCGTCTTTGTCGGACACAATAGTTACTTAAACTGCATAACAACTAATCACTCGCTTAACATAAATTTGGGCAAGTCGTTCAGAAAAATATTCTTCCCGAACAAAATAAATCGAGACATCTTAGTCAACCTATCCACTACAACCCAGATAGATGTATATCTCTTAGTTGTTCGTGGTAACCTTAACACCAAAATTCATCGTACTGTGTTCCCACTTCCACTCAGGTGCAAAGAGTGGTTGCACTATCTGGCGATCTTCTTATGATCCCCTTTTACCTGTTAGCAGGTCAAACATCGGGATACAAACTTTTATATATCCCTCTTCATGCTAGGCCAGCAAAATTCTAGCCATAACTTAGGGTTCATTTTTTTTTTTTCTCCCCTGAGTGAATCGGCACTTAAAACTATGAGTACCCTTCACAATTCCTTTCCTCAATTCATCATTAGGCGGAACATATATCCCACCTTCACATTCGAAATTATCACCCTTATCACCATCAAAATTTCTTTTTCATTCCTTTCTAATTCTCGCTAGGTCTCAACATCCCTTCATCTTGGCCTTAAACTTTCTTGATTTAATTAAGATGCGTTAGTCGCATTTCCACGTGAACAGACTGTTATTTCCTTTTCTCCTTACTCGAACTTTGATTTCGAGTTGTTCACATCCTTATTGACTTCGCGTAGTGATCATCGCAGTCAGTTTTCTCTAATAGGACATCTTAGAAAGATTTTCCATGACTTTCTGGTAGCCTCCGTCTGACCTTAGGAAGCTACTAATCTCAACGCCCCTTTTTTTTTTCTTTTTACGACGTTCCCCATTTGCTACCTTTTCAACTTTCCCCGAATCTCCTAACCTACTTCCGCATTAACCCCATACATCCGGATTTTTCCGGTCAAACTTCACATTCCTCGAATTTGACATACAACTTAGCTTTGCTAAAACTTTCCAAACTTGCCATTGCGCAAGCTCCTCTTTGCCCTTAATATCATTCATAAGGTCACCAATAAGGCTACGACACCATGATCAAGTACTCTCAAAAGACTTGATTCCTCGAATTTATAATTGCCACAGGGGCCTTAATTAATCCACCTAACACCACAAAAATTTATAATGTATGTCTCTGTTTCTAAACACCATCTTGACAACTTCATCCTTTCTTATTCCTTAACCAGTGATGACCTGTTCTAAGGTCAACCACATAGAAAACACTCAGCACCCTACAATTGACCCACATATCATCTAGGTCAGGTAATGACTAATTATTCCTGACTGTCACCTCATTCAGCTTTTGATAATCGATACACAGTCTCATAAACCTCTCTTTCCTTTGTGCTTCCAATGACCATCACCTTCATTTAGAACAACTCCGTTAAATATACACTAGCTGTTGACATTTGAAACAGCCTCTTTCGCTTCACCTTAAACATTAGTTCAGTGACTTGTTCCCATACTTAAGACATGCTTTACTTGCCCTAGCATAGTCCACACCCTCGTGCCTCAATCCACATCATCTACGTTTTCTATCTCCTCCTCTTTGTCCTGAACTTTGTCCGGACCATTTATCATGTACTTGCTTCTTACACTTCTTTCCACGTTTCCAGTTTCGATCCTGGATTCTACCTCTTTTTCGTCCTCGCTCATTTCTTCTTCCCAGACCTCTTTATTCCTGCCTCCATCACTTGGTTTTTTTTTCCTACTATTCCCATAGTAATTCCCCATTAGAACATCCTTACTTGTCCCTTTTTAAGGATTATTTTCTAACTCTCCTCATTTTATCCCACTTTTCACCTTTTTCTGTCATCGCCTGATGAGGGCAATTAGGCCAACTCACCAAATTCCCTGACATCCTTTTCTGCCTTTCTATCCTTCCATTTAGCATGCTAAACGTGTCTCCAACTTACACTGTAACTTGAACAAAAATATTTATCATCAACAAGTTACTTGTACCTATTCCAGGCAACGTAAGCCAAATAAGCTACCATCCTCAACTTGTTCATGCTCATCTTCAATAACTTGAAACTCCTCTTGTACATATGACTAACAACCATCATCTTTTTGACGTTTTCTCACATCATGTTACTTCAACTATCTCATCCATCTCTCAAATTCACGTAGTTGTCTACACTAGACCATTTCCCTTCCGTGGAATTTCACCCAGGTGGGCATCCTGATAGTCTCGAGATCTACCTTATGTTCTTCCTTTTACTGGGGCTGTAGCCACCGATTGTACTTTTAGAACGCCCACAATCTTTTTGTAGAAGTCTCACTAGCTCTTTCTTAAGGTCTTCTTGACCTAATACAACTCTCTGCTTATTCCTTCCACCTACATCCTCAACATTCACCATAATCACTTCTATTGAGGGCCCTTCTCGATTGGGAACCCTCTCTCTCTCTCTCTCTCTCTCCGAGGAAGGAGTATCATGATAATTAAAATCACACACCATAATATTAACCTTCACGCTCAAACAGCTAAGGGTTTTCATCACTAAACAACTTTTTTTTTCTACAATAGTATGTAAACAATACTAATTTCCCATCACCCTTCCCCTTCTCAATCACAACTTTAGGTCCGATTTCAAAAGCGGACTCCACCCATATTCGTACACCCTATCAACCTCAGAGAAGCCATAACGCTCCTTTAACAATTTTAGACTTCACTGAGTCCCTCTTAGAATCAATTGTTGCCTGCCTTTAGGTATTGCCTTATCAGGAGGGCAATCAAGAACAATCTATCATATTCTTTCGAGTGACCCGCATACTGGCGTCCACCGTCTCCCTTAATATCTAATTCGATACTTACTTCCTGTCCTCTCATTCAACTTTCAATCTCTCCATCGTTTAGTTAATACCGCTTGTTTGGGACTCGAACTGACTTATCGATCGGTCCCTTTTTCCTCATCACTTGGGAGTATTTTTTCTTCCAAAATCTCATTAAAATTCTACTCATTTTCAGCCTCAGCTCCTCATCTCTCCATTCACGGTTTCCACAATAAAAGTGCTCAACCTCAACCGTCTTTCTCTACCAGGTCCTTTTATTTCAATTTCTACAGGACCTCGATTCGGTTCTTTCAACCCTAATTCCATCTCGTCTACATTCTCATCAGGATCCTTTTATTGAGATCCGACACCGCAACCTTATCATTGTAATATCCCAAAATTTTCTTTTCTTGTGTTTTAAGTTAAGCTTTAAAAAAAAAAAAAAAAAAAAAAAATTTTTTTGATGAACAGTACTTTTGAACAGTACTTTTAGTCGACTGAAATGTACTTTCAGTCGACTGAAAGTTGTTTTCGGTCGACTTAAAGTTGATGTTTTCGGTCGAATGAAAACTTGATTTGTGTCCCATATAAATAGCCTCTTTCTTTTATTTTAGTCATTTTGGTTCTTGGTTCCTTGCTCCTTTGCGGCGGAGAGAGAGAGAGAGAGAGTAGGAGGCTTGGGAATCTCATTGGTGCTTTAAAGCTTTCTTTTGTAAAGCTTGTTTGAGGTAAGGGATTTTCCAATTTCTTGCTGTGGTAAGGGTTTATACGATTTTTGCTGTGGAAAGGTATCTTCGAAAATCCAAAGGCTTATACTTTCGTCACTTTTGATTCATCTATACTCGTTTGTAATTGATTGCTCCACTTTTGCCTTCTTGAGAACATTGTTCACCCTTTCTCATTTGTGCCTTAATGATGCTCAACTTTGAATTTGTACATTTGTGACCGTCAATTTAAGATTGACATTGACTATGTTGAACAACTCTCAACTTGAGAGGGTCCTTTGGACACATATTTGTTATACTAGAGAGCCAAAGCCTCCTAGTACGCTCCGGAGCACGCGTTTGATGTTTGTATGTTTGGTTCGACATTTGGGTCTTATGACCACCATAGTCATTCCATGTTTGTAGCATACCCTACATATTATTGATATGTGTTTTGGGTTAATTGCTAATCTTTGATGCTTCGACATTTGATAGTGAGACACGATTGGTCTGTTTCATATTCCATATTGTTATTAGATTATACCTTTATTGCTTGACATCTTACCATTGTCTACCCTACTGGGCTATTTGAGCTCACCCTTTTGTCTTCTTACCTTGCCTTTGCCACAGGTGAAGGAAGTGACTCTTGATTCTTATGGCAGCGTTGGAGCTATGAGATTTTGCTTTTGGTTGATAAACTTTGTAGTTATTTCTTTTGGGAACTTTACCCGGTTGGGGTAATTTGATAGAATTGTTTTGTATGTCTATTTGTCCGCTGCGATTAGAAATCCTTTTGTATGGGCATATTTTTGGGAGCGCGTTGTAATAGACTTTTGTTAAATATGGTAATACTATATGTTTGGAGGCTTTTAGTGCTCTGTTTATACCATCATCATTTATATGGTAATAGTATATCATGAGATTTGCTTTGAAGTCGCGGCCTCCCGGTTTGGGGGCGTGACAGGGTTGGTATCAGAGCTTAGGTTTGTGATTCTGTAGACTCGGGTGAGCCTAGGTCTAAGATGTTGCGAGATTATTTTGATTTCGCGTTTATCTTTTGTTCATTATATAGGCTTATACAGTTTCGTTTGATGTTCTAGGAGTACCATGCCTCCTAGGCGTTCTAATCGTAACGCCAACGAACCTCACGGTCCACCAACGAACGACGGAGTTGCTGAAGCCATTGTACACGGATTTCAGAATTTGGCGAACCTAATTGCAGGAGGTAACGGCGTACCGCTACACCAAAATCAGAACAATGGGCCGAATGATGGTGTTAAGACTGGAGATGTGGAGAAATTCAAAAAGTTAGTGCCCGCCTTTAGAGGGGAACCCGATCCGGAGAAGGCTGAAGCGTGGGTGAACCAAAGTGAAAAGGTGTTCGACCTTTGGGATACCAGTGATGAGCAAAAGGTGGCGTATGCAGTATTCATGTTAGAAGATGAAGCTGACCATTGGTGGAAGATGGTCAAACGCACACAAAGGATCAATGCTGATCATCCCATGACTTGGGAACGGTTCAAGAACATTTTCTTCAAGAAGTACTTTCCTCAAAATGTAAGAGATCAGAAGGAGGAAGAATTCTTAAAGTTAGTACAGAATGATATGATGGTAGCAGAATATGAGGCGAAGTTCACCTCATTGTCAAGGCATGCCCCGCATTTGGTTGACACCGAAAATCGTAAGGCGAGAAGATTTGAGAAGGGATTGAAGCGCGGCATCAAGAACAGATTGTTGGCTCTAAAGCTTCCGACTTATGCCAAGGTGGTTGAACGGGCTGAAATTCTAGAGATGGACTACGGGGAATTTTTGAAGGAGCAAGAGGAATTGAGGCACAAAAGAAGCCGTGCAGAAACTTCGGACAAGAGCAAGAGCGGTGGTCAGAACAAGAGGAAAGCCACTTTACAGGAAGGTATGAAATCGACTCAAGGGGGTACGAAAGTTTGCGCTACTTGTGGCAAAAATCATGGGGACAAGCCTTGCCATCGTTTGACAAATTCATGTTTCAACTGTGGGAAGGTGGGGCATTATGCTATGGAATGCCCATATCCGAAGAAAGAGAAGACCTTCAATGCTCAAGCTCCGGTTGGAGCTAAACTGCCAATGGGGGACAAGAGGCCGAGAGTACAAGGCCGTGCTTATGCTTTGACTGCCAAGGATGCCACAACTTCTAACGACGTAGTGGCAGGTACAGTTCAGATTGGTTCTCATTCTTTTCATGCATTGTTTGACCCTGGATCCACGCATTCGTTTATAACCCCTTCTCTTGCGTGTAAGTTGGGTTCTGACCCACGACTTTTAGAGTTTGATTTGATGATTGATACCCCGGTGGGGAAATCTGTATTAGTATCTACCGTGTACAAGCCTTGCTTGGTACGCATTGAGGGTAGAGTGTTACCCGCTGACCTTATGGCTATGGACATTCGGGATTTTGACGTTATTCTCGGTATGGACTGGTTGTCTTCCTACCATGCCTCGTTGGATTGCTATGCCAAAGAAGTGCATTTCCGGATTCCCGGTCAACCCAAGTTCAAGTTTAAGGGTTCTACGCCCATTACTTCATCTTGCCTTGTATCTGCCTTGCGGGCTAGGCGTTTGCTTCGGAAGGGATGTCAAGGATATTTAGCTTACATTGTGGATACTCGAGTAGCTGTTCAAAATTTATCCACTATTCCTGTCGTTGACGAATTTTCGGATGTGTTTCCGGAGGAACTCCCTGGTCTTCCTCAAGATCGTGAAATCGAGTTTGTTATAGATCTTATACCAGGAGCTGCTCCCATTTCTAAGGTTCCTTATCGTATGGCCCCGGCCGAGCTCAAAGAACTTAAGGTGCAACTTCAAGAATTGCTCGAGAAAGGTTTCATTCGCCCGAGCGTCTCTCCTTGGGGTGCTCCTGTTTTATTTGTAAAGAAGAAGGACGGAACGTTGAGATTGTGTATTGACTATAGGGAGTTGAACCGTATTACAGTTCGCAACAAGTATCCTTTGCCACGGATTGATGATTTGTTTGATCAACTTCAAGGTGCGAAATACTTTTCCAAGATTGATTTGAGATCGGGTTACCATCAATTGAAGATTCGAAAGGATGATATATCCAAGACTGCTTTTCGCACGAGGTACGGACACTATGAGTTTGTTGTAATGCCGTTTGGGTTAACTAACGCACCTGCAGCGTTTATGGACTTAATGAATCGCGTATTCAAGCGATATTTGGACCAATTCGTCATAGTCTTTATCGATGACATATTGATCTACTCTAGAAGCAAGGAAGAACATGAAGAACA
This sequence comes from Escallonia rubra, assembly GCA_033065855.1. Classification (NCBI taxonomy): domain Eukaryota; kingdom Viridiplantae; phylum Streptophyta; class Magnoliopsida; order Escalloniales; family Escalloniaceae; genus Escallonia; species Escallonia rubra. The sequence goes on along the minus strand of JAVXUO010000119.1, from coordinate 114,064 downwards.
TTTACGTACGGTGCTACAGATTTTGAGGGAAGAGAAGCTTTATGCAAAGTTTGATAAATGTGAGTTTTGGCTTGAAAAAGTTGTGTTTTTAGGACATGTGGTATCTAAAGATGGGATCTCGGTGGATCCATCCAAGGTAGAGGCAGTGTGGAATTGGGAAAGACCGAGAACGGTTAGTGAAGTTCGTAGTTTCCTTGGTTTGGCTGGCTATTATCGCAGATTTATTGAGGGGTTTTCAAAACTCGCTATTCCATTGACTCGATTGACTCGAAAGAAGGTTAGGTTCGAGTGGTCAGAAGAGTGTGATCGCAGTTTTCTAGGATTAAAGAAAAGATTAGTTTCGGCTCCGGTCCTTTCTCTACCTTCGGGGACCGGAGGATTTGTGGTTTATAGCGATGCTTCACGAAAGGGTTTGGGATGTGTATTGATGCAACATGGGCGAGTTATTGCTTATGGCTCGCGACAACTCAAAACGTATGAAGTGAGCTACCCAACACATGACTTGGAATTAGCTGCAGTGGTTTTCGCTTTGAAAATTTGGAGGCACTATCTCTATGGTGAAACGTGTGAGATATACACAGATCACAAGAGTCTTAAGTTTTTATTCACACAGAAAGAATTGAATATGCGACAACGTCGATGGTTGGAATTGCTTAAGGACTATGACTGCAAGATCTTGTATCATCCGGGGAAAGCTAATGTGGTCGCCGATGCTCTTAGCCGAAAGAACACAGGTACGTGTGCAGCCCTTTTAACTTCACGTAAGGAAATTCTTGCGGATCTTGAAAGTTTGGGTGTGGATGTCTTGGTTTCCGGGACGGGAAACTATTTGGCGAATTTAATGGCACGGCCTACCTTGATCGAAAGAATTAGGCAAGCTCAGATTTTGGATTCAAAATTTGTTAAGATTAGAGAACAAGTTGGAGAAGGTAAGCAACCAGAGTTCAGAATTGACGCCGAGGGGGCATTGCGTTTTGGAGACAGATTATGTGTTCCTTCTGATGTGGGATTAAAGGAGGAAATTTTACGAGACGCGCACAATTCCAGCTTCACAGTTCATCCAGGTAGCACTAAGATGTATCGAGATTTGCGGGACGTGTTTTGGTGGAACAATATGAAAAGGGAGATAGCGGATTTTGTCGCTCGATGCCTTACTTGTCAGCAAGTTAAAGCGGAACATCAACGACCTGCGGGACCTCTGCAACCTCTTACTATCCCTCAGTGGAAGTGGGAACGTATTGCCATGGACTTTGTGTCGGGGTTGCCTAGGACAAGGCAAGGGCACGATTCGGTCTGGGTAATAATTGATCGTTTGACTAAGTCAGCACATTTCATTCCGGTTAAGGTTACCTATAGCTTGGAGAGGTTAGCCAAACTTTACATTCAAGAGATTGTTCGACTCCACGGTGTACCCGTTTCAATCGTTTCGGATAGAGATGCACGTTTTACGTCAAAATTTTGGCGCAGTTTGCAAAATGCCTTGGGTACTCAACTTGACCTTAGTACGGCTTATCATCCTCAAAGTGATGGACAATCAGAGAGAACGATTCAGATTTTAGAAGACATGCTTAGGGCTTGCTCGTTAAACTTTAAGAATAGTTGGGCTGATCAATTGCCGCTGGTGGAGTTTGCTTACAACAATAGCTTTCAGGCAAGTATTGGTATGGCACCATTTGAGGCCTTGTATGGGCGGAGATGTAGAACGCCAATTTGTTGGCTCGAAGTTGGAGAGGAGAAACTTTTGGGTGCCTTAGGGCCCGAAATAGTACAAGCTACCTCGGAGAAAGTTCGTTCGATCAAGGATAATTTGCTAGTGGCTCAAAGTCGTCAAAAGAGTTATGCGGATAATAGAAGACGTGAGCTAAATTTCGAAGTGGGAGACCATGTATTTCTCAAAGTATCGCCTTGGAAGGGAGTAATGCGTTTTGGGAAGAAGGGCAAGCTTAGCCCTAGATTTATCGGACCATTTGAGATCTTGCGGAGAGTTGGACCGGTCGCTTACCAAGTTGCCTTACCTCCCAGCTTATCGCAAGTACATGATGTGTTTCATGTATCAACCTTGAGGAAATACGTGCCAGATTCTTCACATGTCATACATTTCGAACCTGTGGAGATTCAAGAGGACCTATCGTACGAGGAACGCCCAGTGAAAATCTTGGACCGCAAGGATCAAATTTTGCGCACAAAAACCATTAAGTTGGTTAAAGTGCTTTGGCGTAACTATTCGGTGGAAGAAGCCACGTGGGAACTCGAGGATGCTATGCGCGAAAAGCACCCTCAACTCTTTGATGTTTAAGGTATGTTTTAATTCCGCGGACGGAATTCTTTTAAGGGGGGGAGAATGTAATATCCCAAAATTTTCTTTTCTTGTGTTTTAAGTTAAGCTTTAAAAAAAAAAAAAAAAAAAAAAAAAAATTTGATGAACAGTACTTTTGAGCAGTACTTTTAGTCGACTGAAATGTACTTTCAGTCGACTGAAAGTTGTTTTCGGTCGACTTAAAGTTGATGTTTTCGGTCGAATGAAAACTTGATTTGTGTCCCATATAAATAGCCTCTTTCTTTTATTTTAGTCATTTTGGTTCTTGGTTCCTTGCTCCTTTGCGGCGGAGAGAGAGAGAGAGAGAGAGAGTAGGAGGCTTGGGAATCTCATTGGTGCTTTAAAGCTTTCTTTTGTAAAGCTTGTTTGAGGTAAGGGATTTTCCAATTTCTTGCTGTGGTAAGGGTTTATACGATTTTTGCTGTGGAAAGGTATCTTCGAAAATCCAAAGGCTTATACTTTCGTCACTTTTGATTCATCTATACTCGTTTGTAATTGATTGCTCCACTTTTGCCTTCTTGAGAACATTGTTCACCCTTTCTCATTTGTGCCTTAATGATGCTCAACTTTGAATTTGTACATTTGTGACCGTCAATTTAAGATTGACATTGACTATGTTGAACAACTCTCAACTTGAGAGGGTCCTTTGGACACATATTTGTTATACTAGAGAGCCAAAGCCTCCTAGTACGCTCCGGAGCACGCGTTTGATGTTTGTATGTTTGGTTCGACATTTGGGTCTTATGACCACCATAGTCATTCCATGTTTGTAGCATACCCTACATATTATTGATATGTGTTTTGGGTTAATTGCTAATCTTTGATGCTTCGACATTTGATAGTGAGACACGATTGGTCTGTTTCATATTCCATATTGTTATTAGATTATACCTTTATTGCTTGACATCTTACCATTGTCTACCCTACTGGGCTATTTGAGCTCACCCTTTTGTCTTCTTACCTTGCCTTTGCCACAGGTGAAGGAAGTGACTCTTGATTCTTATGGCAGCGTTGGAGCTATGAGATTTTGCTTTTGGTTGATAAACTTTGTAGTTATTTCTTTTGGGAACTTTACCCGGTTGGGGTAATTTGATAGAATTGTTTTGTATGTCTATTTGTCCGCTGCGATTAGAAATCCTTTTGTATGGGCATATTTTTGGGAGCGCGTTGTAATAGACTTTTGTTAAATATGGTAATACTATATGTTTGGAGGCTTTTAGTGCTCTGTTTATACCATCATCATTTATATGGTAATAGTATATCATGAGATTTGCTTTGAAGTCGCGGCCTCCCGGTTTGGGGGCGTGACAATCATCATCAAACCGCTCTTCTAAAACCGGTCGACCATTTCTTTCTTCCATTCCCTGCAGCAATAGCAGGAACGCTGAGGTCATGAATAAACATGTCTTAGCCAACCTCGACCCACATATCTTAACAATCCTCCTAGTTCAACCAAATCATCAAGATTCTTCTTCTACTTCTCTCATAAACACTTAGGCCTTCCACCAGACACTTCGAAAGTCTACAGAATCATTTGCCTAAGCTCTGATACCAACTTGTGACACCTCAACCCCAGTGACATCACCGGGCTGAGTTATCAACCATAATCACTTTCAAAACCCTGTGCTGAATACAGAGCAACTACATCCTCATACTCATACATCATTAATAGACGCTCCAAATTGCGTCCTTACAAAAACCTTCTTACAAACATACATCATACTGCAGCGGAAGACTTTCAAGTCTTTAAACAACATGAAAGTATACAACCTAATATACTACTGTAGTCGTAGGACTCTTATCAACCTATCTCGCAACACATTCTTCATTCCACCATTCTTAGCTGTTCTTACCTCACACAACTGATCCCCTTACTCAACTTTTCTAGCTTATGACTTTTTCTTTTCTAGAAGGTTCTCCTTGATCAACCTCATAGCCTGCACAATACAACATAAGGAATGAGCGCAAATCGCCCAGTAAAGACAACACGAGGAGTATCGTATACAAATGATTCAAAAGACTCGGAGGAATAATAATCATCTCAATGATAGCAATGAATCAAGAGTAGTCAATAAATTTCAGCATCAACATAACTTGTCCAACGATAATTTTTCTTTCGTTAGACTGAGCGGCTTTAAGGCCCAATAGAACAGCATTACTGCCACCTCATCATGGACAAGACTGACTGACCGACAGACAGACTGACTATGCAAATGAACACTAAAATAAGAAATAGCAAAGATAAACATCAACGAAATACAAGTCATTAAAATCATTAACATCAAAAGAAAATCAAATGCAATGCAACTCAGACACGACAGACTAGACTTGACCAGACATGACAGACTCGACTCGCGCGCCCTACATCCTTTTTGCCAGTGATCATGTTTCACAGGCCAGACATGACAGACTCGACTCGCGCGCCCTACATCCTTTTTGCCAGTGATCATGTTTCACAGGCCATCCTCATCATATTGATGTCCCATTTTACGGGATGTTCATCTCAGTCTCAAATAAATAGAAGAGACACTGTCAACAGGCAGGGAACTCATTTAGAGTGCTTTCCCTAACCACGTTACAGCCAAGCAACATGACTTCATCAACGGGGCGGACTAAGGGAAAGTTTATTCCACCTTATGTCCTCAACAACATAGCTCAACAAGGAATACCGGATCAAAAGATCAACCGGTGTTCAGACTTAACAACAAGAGTTCAACATAACATCATCAACATGGCGGACTTGGGAGAAGACTACCGCAAGCCCTCAACAACGTTCTTACATAAGAGAAATGTCGACTACCAATAAATGTCAACATTTCACAACAACACGCAATGACCTCAACAACATCATTATCAACGATAGGGCGGACTCGGGAGAAGATTACCGCAAGCCCTCAACAACATTCTTACATAAGATGAATGTTGACTACCAATAAGTGCCGACATCTCACAACAACACACAACAACCCCTTCACAACACCATCATCAACTTCAAGTATGCTAATCGAATCGAATCATAGCATACTGGGACACCCATCATCCTCACTAAATTCTATCAACAGAGCGGACTAAGGTAACTTATTCTACCCTAAGTCCTCAACAGCACAATTCAAATATGCGTATACCGGTCACAATGACTACCGGTGACCAATCATAACAACAAGAATTCAACAATACGTCATCAACATGGCATGCTAATCGAACAATGAATTAGCATATCAGAACCGTATTGTCCTTACCTGATTGGCTTATAGCCGAAGCAACTCGCAATCTCTTATCGCAACGAGCTGCATCACCTAGTCAAATAATACTCTGTTCGTTAGTCATCATTCAACATATACGCACTCCTTATTCTACCCCTTCCCACTTAACCGTTCATAGCATCTTATGATAGCTAGTTAATTCGATCTGATAACCGGATCCTTAATCTAGCCTTATCGAATTATTATCGATAACGATCTCCCCTCATTTTAGACGTATTAAAACCATTCCTCACCTTCCACCATTCTGGACATTTAATAACGCGCGTTCCCAAAAATTTGGCGTTAACATGGCAAATTACCAAAATACCCCCTGATGGCCGCTACACCACCAACACCCCAAATCAACTTCAAAACAACCTTTCAGGCATTTTACAACCCTTCCCGGACTAACAAGTCCGTCAAAAACTTTTACCGAAAAATTACCAAAATACCTCTCTCTAGTGGCAAATTACCAAAATGCCCCCCTGAGGGTTCCCGGTACTCGAAAAATCTCAAAACCGCTTTAAAACGCTATTTTAAGCATCCTGAAATCATTTTTGAGCTAAAAATTATTTTACAAAATTTTCGCCCAAAAATCTCGAACCGGCTTCCGGACCGGGCGCTTAAAAGCCCGTTCGGCCAAAAATGGCTAACGACTTCGGAATGACCCGAAATCTTGGGAAATGGAACTTCTTAGCCTCATAGACTCCTCATAAAAGTTTTGCCCAAAACCGCGTTTGTTTGATATTTTAAATGTCACCGTAAAGTTTCAAATTTCCCGCATCCGTTCACCCCTTTTCCGACCTCAAAAAAATCTGAAATGTTTCCACAACACAGGTCTCCTAAAAATAACTAGGGTCTCTGTTTTGCACTTTGGTTAAATATGACCCTAACTATTTTTCAAAATTCGAATTCCAAACTGCCTAAAATAATCCTATCTTTCGCGACCATTACAAGTACTGTTCAAATCAAAGGCACACACTACTGCACCTTTTTCCACACACACTTCCTTCTTCCTTCAGCCGTGAGACATGGCTGTCCCAACTTACTTATACACCCATGAATTCGTCCGAAATCACTAAAAATCACCTACGTGAATAACTCATAACATCTAATTACACCATTTAAATTCATGATCACACCCCTCAACCCACGAAGCATCAAAATACACACACACCCGAAACAAGAACACACACCCACACACGCACACAGCCAAGGAACACACAGTCAACAGCCAAATATACACTGACCACCCTGAACCCTTTAAAAACTCACCCAAGCTCCATTTTTTTCCTCAAATTTCGGTTTTCCCCCGAGCTTTATCCTCCTCTGTTCTGCGTTTTTTCTTCCTCCCTGTTTCTTCTTCTGTTTTGTTCTTTCTTTCCCGAAAGGGAAAGTTTCCTCTTTTGTTTTTCTTCTCTTTATTTATCCACCCCTTTGTTTATAATATAATGACATTAGTCATTACATAACCAAGAAGGAGGTGGCCTTCATGCGTGATATGATTTCTCCAACTTGCGACACATTTCACAAACTTTCAAAATTTGCACTTTGGCCCCTCAAATTTCCAAAATTGAATTTTGACCCCTCGACTTTGAAAAATTACAATTTGACCCCAAAATCACCCTAACCCTCCATTTAGCTCCACAACACTTAATTTTCACCAACATAATGCTACTTAATAAAATAATCCCACATTAATTAATCAAACTCGCAGTTAGATTAATCTCCGGTATTTTCCGGGGTATTACAATAATCATCTCTCTTCATTCAAAATAAAATGGAATGAAGCGGAATGCGATGGTTTCCCCTTTAATATAGAGAGGCTATCATGTTCCAATGGCTAGGATTTCACAACCGTTGGGATGACCAACACATGGCACCAAGCGATCAATATGACAGGGGGTAAGTATACCCTTGTGCCCCTTAAAGGAAACCTTAGCAAACCCAAGTGGATGCACTCCATCATTCGAAGGTCCTAATTCTCTGCTCGTTAGCCCGAGTAGAAGAGCTACAATAGACCCCTAATCCTTCTCTGATTGCCAGACCGAGCAGACAAGGTCCTTAGGGCAAGGCCCCCTGAGTTCTCTCTATTTGTTAGACCAAGTAGACGCGCTCCTTAGGGCTCCCTAATCCCTCTTTGCTCACCAAACTGAGCAAATGAGCTCCTTAGGCCCCCTTAAGTTCTCTCTGCTTGCGTGACTAATGAGACGAGCTCTTTAGGGCTCCTTAATCCCTCTTTGCTTGCCAGACCGAGCAGGTGAGCTCTTTAGGATTCCCTAATCACTCTCTGCTCTCCAGGCCAAGTAGGTGAGCACCTTTGGACTCTTTAACCCCTTTCAGATTGCCAGACCGAGCAAATAAGCTCCTTAGGGCCTCCTAAATCCTCTCTGCTCACCAGACCGAGCACGAGCTCCTTAGAGGCCCATAATACCTCTATGATCGCCAGACCAAGCAGACGAGCCACTTAAGGCTGCCTAATCACTCTTTGCTCACATGGCCGAGCAGATGAGCTCCTTAGGACCCCTAGTTGCTCTACTCGTCTTGTCGTAGACGAGCTCAAGCCTCAAGCTCTCTTGTCCAGCTGAACAGACGAGTTCAAAAGTTTGTGTCCTCTGCTCGTATAGCCGAATAGACAAGCTCATGACCTTTAGCACTCTGCTCGTCTAGCCGAGCAGATGAGCTTAAGATGCTCTGCTCATTCCGCCAAGCAGACGTGCTCAAGCCTTAAGCTCTTTGCTCGTCCAGTCGAGTAGATGAGCTCAAACTCTCACTCTCTCTACTTGTCTAGCTGAGCAAACGAGGTCAAGGTCTCAAGCTCTCTGCTCCTCCAACTGAGCAGACGAGGACAAACTCTCAAGCTCTCTGCTCGTCTAGCCGAGCACACAAGCTTAGGGTCTCAAGCTCTCTGCTCATCCAGCGGAGCAAATGAGCTGAAGCACTCGAGCTCTCTGCTTGTCTAGTGAGCAGACGAGCATCTTTCAAAAGGGTACTTCCACTCTCTGCTCGTCAGATCGAGTAGACGAGTTCCTTAAGCCTTCAAGCTTCTTTTACTTGGCCCAAGAACAAGCCAAATATTTCTCTGCTCGGTTATTGAATGAAAAGTGTCGCTCTTGGCTTAAATTCTCTAACACATAACACACCCTGTCGGGGGTCCAAATCCCGGTATCAATTAGAAGAAGATTATCCTACTTCCACATTCTTGCCAGAAAGAACATGGAATGGGAGAAAATGATATGAAAAAAATACACCTCCCTCTAGAAGTGCCGCATGTCACGTAGTGACCACGTAAGAGTTCCACCTGGATCAGACCTATGACCCGGTTCGAGGCTTCTCCCATTTGTCTGATAATTCTTCCCTTATCTGTGCCACCTTTCTCAGAGGAATATGGGTGGTATTCTCCTACTAGGAGACTACTAGCCCACTGCTAGTGAAAAAATACTCCCCTTCTATATCTGAGAGAAGTCAGATTGGTGGGAGGCAGGTTCAAAAATCCCCCAAACACTCATACCTTTTCCCTGCTCACTTACTGATTAAGCATTGGAGATTCTCAGCCAGATACCCCTCCGGCGAGTCACCAGTGTCGTTTGTGATGTGCAGGCCTATTCGTGAGCTAATCTCGACCGGTCCAGATTTCATCCACAGCACAATCTAGAGGAAGCATTAGTGGAAGCCAATACAAGTAACAGTGGCAAATCACCTAAGTAAATTCAGGAGTTTTTTTACAATTTTAATGGACTAATCAAAACCCCTTAAACAAGAACAATATTAATCAAATAGAATTTGATATACATAATGCATTTTATCCTCATTCCCAATACATAAAAAATATTACAAAGTTGAATGGAACTCTTTTTAAATGAAGAAATAATGAACAAAGTTAAAAAGAAACTATATGTGATTGTAAGTTGTAATATTAATTAAACCACGTTATAGTTTTCAACCTTACTAGTTCAAAGATCGAAAAAATTCTTCAAGCCCCTACTTTCCTCCATTCCTCTCTCTTTCAAGCCAAAATATTGGTAGAGAATTGATCAACCGGAAACAATAGACTAACATATAAGATATTAATAAACTTGAAAGATATCTTAAAGCACCCTATATGTCCTACGATTAACTAAAAAAGATACATCAATAGGTTCCTAAAATCAATCAAGAAAAATTATAAAAACATAACATTTTAAATCTTCAGCCACCACCACAACTCGTCGCTAAATGATATACTTCCTACACTTAAAAGCCACTAACCATGGATGCGTATTTCTTTGTAAGTAAGGTAAACTACATAAGATTTACAAAATTACACTCAATCACCCTAGGGTTAACATTTTCTTGCACTATAGCCATCAACTTAAAAAGACTTGTTATTTTTTGCATTGATCCACAAATAAATGCCCATGTGAAACCTTTACATTTACCTTTTTTTTTCAATATTTATCCCGTTTTCTTTCTGCGCCCGAGGCAACTTTATCCTTTGTCCCTCCTTTCTTTTAGTACATAGCCACACTTGAAGGCAAATCAAGCACATGACTGTAAAGATTGCTACAGCTGCCGATTAATACTCTTTTGTGCTCTGCGTCATGTTTCCCTGCATTATTTAATGGGAGCCCAACCCTGCCAAGCGTTGGGATGGGCACCTTCGTTCCAATCCATCACGTGACGCCTGTAGATTACTGCTTTTATAAACGTTAAAAGCAATGTATCAGATAGTCTGGTGCACTGTTCATGTTTACCAAATTGTCCCTCTTTCCTTTTTTTGTCATTTTCTTTCTCTCTTCCTCAAATCCCTTGCCTGCCATGCCAGTCAGACTCACCTCTCTCTTACCAGATCCATTATCACCCTCCACCTCCTTTCTCTCACTGCCCTCCTTATGGTGTGTCCGTGACGACATCAGCTCCTACCGCCATGGTGGACACGCCACAACATCTGCTATTACCACCCATTATCGCCCGTCTCTATGACAAAATTCGAAATCTACTGCAGCTCTCCCTCACTGTAATATTTATTGTTTTTCGATTCCTTCTTTCCAATAGCGAGGCAATCTCATTGTGCTGAATGGACGGTTTAGTGGTAATGGTGGTGATGGAGGTGGGATAGAAGTGAGTCAAGAGATAGAGAGACCCACTGTCATCAACACTTTTGTACGCCAACACCATGTGGGTCGCCATCGTCGTCACCACGTAACTGTCCTTTCTGTTTTGGAGTTCAAATTCAATAATAGTATTTGTGGCAATATGTTGATATCTAAGAAATTGTCATAAATAAAGCTTAATTTGATGTTAATAGTTCTGTCGTCGGTGGTGTAACCGTGGTGTAAGGTTGAGCACGATTCAATTGGTTCAGTTTGGAGAATGAACACTCATAAGCGGTTAATAGTGCGTAGCTAAGACGAGCTGAGAATAACTTGTTAAAATCCTTATGCTATACTTTGGAAGTGATGTTATCAAAAGAAATCCAAAAGGGGAAAATACATCATCAACAGTCACATTTGTCGATCCCATCAACGAAGAGTGCACCATAACTCCTCCCTCCATTATAATATGCACAAAATCAGTATCCAGCTCGCTGCCAACCAAAATCTTTGGCAGATATTGAGTAATAAGCGGGAATGTGAGGCAGAACAGGGAACCGTACTAATCAGTAGCCTTATAGAACTTCACTGATGGTCATGTGCTTGATTTGGCTTGAGGTCTGGCTGTGTACTAGAAAGAACATGGAGAAAGATGGTGGAAACCTATTTACAATTAACAAAAGCAAGCAAAATGGAACGGATTGACCCCTTGAATATTTACAAATGATGGTGGAAACCTAAAAACCAAGCAAATGGAACGGATTGACGAGGTGGAATTCTAGATAAAAGACATCAGTGGAAGCTGATACAATTAACAAAGGTAAAACACCTAGATGGGGTTATACGTGATGCATGTTATCCTCGTTTCAAGTACATAAAAAATGTTGCAAAGTTGAACTTGTATGGAGCTGTTCTTAAATGAGACGTAATGACAAAATTCAAAACCAAAATTATATGCAATTCTAAGTTATTATATTAGTTAATTGAACCAAGCTACATTTTTTAAACTTACCAGTTTAAAGATCGACAAATTTCTTGGCCCTAGCTTTTCATCATTCCTCCCTCTTTTAAGCCCAAACAATTAGATGCGGTTATACTATACGTGATGCATGTTATCCTCATTTCAAGTACATAAAAAGTGTTACAAAGTTGAACTTGTATGGAGCTGTTCTTAAATGAGACGTAATGACAAAATTCAAAATCAAAATTATATATATTAGTTAATTGGACGAAGCTACATTTTTTAAACTTACCAGTTCAAAGATCGACAAATTTCTTCGCCCTAGCTTTTCATCATTCCTCCCTCTTTTAAGCCCAAACAATTAGGAATAGAACCGATCGGCCAAAAACACTTGACTAACCTACTTTATATTTCTAAATTTGAAAAATATCTTAAAGTGCTCTAATTTCCTATGATTAACTCAAACATACATCAATAGGTTCCTAAAACTAAACAAAAAAAAATCCTAAAACATAAAATTTATGCACCCACCACAAAAATTCGTCACTAAAAGGTACACATTTTACACTTTAAAATAGAATGCCACTGATGCATATTTCTTTCTCAATAAGTCATAACCTTTAATTAACTGACATTATTTAACCAAAAAATTATATCCAGGCATAACCTTGGTTCCACGCATTAACTAGGTATTTGAACTATTACATAACCTTGGTTCCAGGATATTAGATTTGTATATATTTTCCCGGCCATAACATCAAAGCTCCAATTCATGTACATTTTGGGGTCTGCCAACGATAAAAAAAAAAAAGTAAGAGCCTTCGGAGCTCTGGGAATTACAAAAAGTTGGACCATAACTTGGGATGTGCAACTTCATAAAGGAATGTTGTCAAGATTGTATGGTGAGAGTGAGAGAATTTACAAAACTGTCGTTCAACATAGTTAACAATTATCACCGATTGCTAGAAGAGCGCTCACCATATTTAATAACTATTAGCGGCCGTTGAAAGAGTGTCGTAGACTATTCTTATAACGTGGTTGCAGCCAAAATTTGTCTGCACAAAGATAGAAACATCAAACATGGGGTCATATATGTAATAACATCAAAGAGTTGGACTATGGCAGCAAAATGAGAGTTACGATAATGCTTTCACTACTTTGCTTGCCCTAATGCTCTTTGCGCCGCTCATTCTTTACAGACATCAGTTCATCACAAAACTATGGCAGCAAAATAGAGCTGCCTTTGCATAAACATCACAGAACTATGAAAAGCGACCAGCAATTGGAGTTGAGAGAAATGGGCAGATTTGGGTTCAGTGGTCTGACCTTCACTATGCTCTCTCTGCGGTGTAAGCAAGCTGTAGGTGCAATCTCAACAAGAAAATACAATCCGACCGTGGTTTCTCTGTATAATCTTAGTGCTCCCACCGGACACAGGTTTGGCCTTCTGATTCCGTCTTTGAACCTCTTCTTCAGTTGTTTTGAAGTTTCTTAATTTGTTGTTGGTGGTATTATTAATAGACTTGAATAAAGCTGTGGTGTTTTTTTTGTTGGACATTTGTTATATAAAATTGAGCAATACACACGACTTCTACAGAATAGTGCAGGGAAAAAATGTCAAAGTGCTTCCTCTAGGACTTATTCCTCTGACTTACGCTTGCTATAGTGTGCTAACCCCAGCAATTGCCACTACAAGAAACAGGGACTTTAGCGACCGCCAAAACATGCGTCGCTAAACTAAAATTTAGCGACCGATTTAGCGACTGCTCTATTTTGCTGTCGCTAAATATTCATGGTCAACGAAAACTTGCTTTAGCGACCGAAATTTACGACCGTCATTGCCGTCGCTAAATTAGTGACTGATTTGACGACCGAGTATGCCGTCGCTAAAGTTTTAGTCAAAATCCACAGGAATGGATTTTGACTAAAATTCATTAATCACCCATCTTTCTATCTCAGCCCGTCTCTCTCTTTCTCAAGTCCGTCCCTCTCTTTCTCTCTCTCTCTCTCACCCAAATAATCACGAATCTTCTATCTCAGCCCTTGCCGCCGCACGTCGGCTCACCGGCGCCACCCAGTGACCACCGCCCCACCTAGACCCCGCCGTCGATCTCCGGCCCTGCACCGCCCCTTCACTTTTAACCCTACTTCGGAGCCCTAAAAGCTGCATTTCCTCACTCTACACATCTGCCCTCTAGCGGCTTGGTATGCCAAATTTCTAATTTACATTAGCATAGTCTTTACGAATGAAGCAATTACAGATTACACTGGGTAGAATATATGGCGGACTTTCATTTGTTTGCTGTTGTCCTCACTCTTTTTATTCAGTGGTGTGCCAATTACTATGCGGTTGTGCGTTTCGCTTACGGAACTGGCATTGCATAGTTTAATTGGTTGAACTGTGAGGAAATGCAGTTTGTTCGGTTAACGCTTGGAGCCTATTGAATTACTTCCTCCATTCCTGTGGATTTGACGTAACATGACAGGTGCTGTTCATAATAATTGGTTAAATTCTACTACCAATTTGGTGCTTGATGCTTCATGCTGTTAATAGATTATGCCTTGTATGAACATGCCCAAACTCCTTGTTAAGACTTTTGGCAATAGCTGTGTCTGCTTTACCACCACCATATCTTTTCTTGAAGTCATCTTTCACACGTTCCAAATATGCATTAGAAATCTGCTTTCCAACAGAGTCTTTGGAAACAACACAGTAAGCTGCACGTTTGAATACACACTGCATCAAGAGGGCTGAGGCAAATTGAAGGTTGCATATTTGATTCTTTCATAATAAATGCACATTATAAGTACTGAGAGACGCTTGAAGTATCATTCATGAAAGAAAAGCATTACATGGCTTAGTGGCTCCAAATTCAGATTTTAACGTGACAAAAAATACCAAGTCATATTCCTTGTACTTGCTCCTATCTGTTAATGATAACCTATGCAAAAATGATACGCATTTAAATCAACAAGACTTATACTCTCAATCTTTACACATCTCTTCCATCACCTTTTGGTGAATTAGACAAAAATTGTTCACGTTTAAAATTAAGTTTGTCATTCACCACATAGAATTGTAGTGGTTAAGTGTCCTCGTGAATACTAAAATCTGCTTAATTTATTAATTCTCTAGAAGTTGAAGCTTAAACGTATGTTAGAATGTTTTCTTATGTTTGAGATCTCTTAAGACTATTTTGAAAGATTATGAGGTTTTGCACAACAATGATTAAGTAAAGCTGTAAAGCTGTAAAGTTATTTAAGATGATGTTTTTTTCCAAGAAAAGATCACAACATACGGGTTTTTGGGAGGGTGGAAAATGACCAAAATATATGTGTTTTATGTTAATCTCAACATGCTCATAAGAAAATTAGGGTCATTGACCTTGCCTGGAAATCTTATATAGGTGATGGGTAAACTATGTGTCATGTTTATTAACAAGATGTGATACTTTTAGCAGCTTAGCCTAATTATAAGTTTTTTTATATTAAAAAAAAGTGTCACTACTCAAGGTTAATCTATTACTTGATGTAATGTTTGAGCTCTTGTAATGGATGAGAATCTAAAAATAATTATCACTCTTATTAATATAACTTTTCCTGATCTTTAGAGCATAGGTTGCATTGATCCTCATTCAGCACATTCCAGGCTTTGAGCTTATCTTTAGTTCTCAATTTCCTCTGGCACAATTACCATAAGATAAAAGAGCCTAGCAAGTACAACTATTATATCCGTTCGTTTCGAGTAGCGAGTAGCGAGTGGCGAGTGGCGGAGAAACACAATCCTAATGCACAACAGTTATAAGGGGAGTCAAAGGGAAGTATGCTTTATGCTTATAAGATGCACAAACAAAGATGTGGCCAGCTTTTGTGTAGATTCCTTAAAGCCATTAGTACACAAAACCGAGAAAGATCCTGCTTTTGCGAATGCTAGCATACAACCCGTTGCACAAAGCAGGGTGATCAATTCTCTCTTAGTTAGAAGGAAAACGAATGACTAGAACTAGAACTGGAACTAGTACTAGATTGCTGGAGAATGCAATACAAGAAAAATTAAAGACTTCATGGCTTTGAATTATATATAGAAATCTAGGAACAGTCTAATACAACTCTCACACGCCCCACTAGGAATGGGATTTATTTCATGTTTCCAACACTGAATCTTAGTAAATTCCCAAACAAAAGCATATTTACTAAGTCCATCTATATCTATCTATTTTTATACTAGTTGTAATACAAACATCCTCTTTATTGGGATGTTATTTTTGGTTTTCTTCTTAGGTTTGGAGTATTGATAGCTTAAAGTCTGTTCTTTTGGAGTATTAATACAAACTCCCAGCCAGACGGTAGCCAGACAGTGGACGAGTTCTCGTTGTGGTCAGACGCTATGGGGGGTCCTAGGAAGGATTGTATACTCGGCCACCCTCGTCAGTCTGCACGAGCGTTGCTAGCCGGCAGACCTCAATCGTCAGGCGAGACCAGTTGTAGCGGTCTTCGGGCAGATGCGACGGATGGGATGGAGCAAAAGCGCTTCAACACAATGTTTGATGCGCGCCTTCGGATGATGCTTGATGAAGGTTATCTAATTTTAAGGGGGCCCAAACTTCATGTAATATAAATTTTCTCAAGTACTTATGTATTTTGTGCTCTATATGTGATCTTGATTTGATATATGATGTTGAATCATTTGTATGGCTTCGTGCAGGGCGATACCGATAATCCTAGTGACGGTGACCCCCGGGGCGATGAAGATGTTGTTAGATCGAACATGCCTTCTTCATCGAGGAATGAAGAAGATGATGGCGGGGCTGG
The DNA here is from genome assembly GCA_033065855.1 of Escallonia rubra. Classification (NCBI taxonomy): domain Eukaryota; kingdom Viridiplantae; phylum Streptophyta; class Magnoliopsida; order Escalloniales; family Escalloniaceae; genus Escallonia; species Escallonia rubra. The sequence continues at coordinate 97,660 of JAVXUO010000119.1, read as the reverse complement.
TTGTTCTGCTGACGAGTGATCTAGACAGGGGTTTGGTTTGGTTTATGCAATAATTGTTATTATTGTTTTGAATTGATCATCGGTACTTAACTGTATAAATTCTATTATTTTAATGCATATGTTAACGTTTATCTATACTTTGATGAATGCGACAAGCTGTTTGAATGAATGTGGGACAGGGGGTTGAAACGGTTTTGAATGAATGCGTTGAAAGCTTTCAACGCATTCATTCAAAATCGTTTCAATCGAGGTTAAATCGGTTTTTGGACCGATTTAACCTTGGATTGGATGTGAATTGCTTATGAATTGATATTAGTTCTGCGATAGGTTTTAGACAGGTTATTTGACCTGCATATTTTTTTTTGCAAAACCAGGTTTTGCAACCGCAATGTGCGATCGCTAAATGAAAAAAGCGGTCGCTAAATGAAAAAAGCGGTCGCTAATTTTAATATTTAAAAACAATTAAAAAAATAACATTTAAAAATATTTAGCGACCGCTATGTGCGGTCGCTAAATTAAATAAGAGCGGTCGCTATATATTTTTAATATATTTCTAAAAAATATAAAATAATATTTAAAAATATTTAGTGACCGCTACTGTCTGTCGCCATTATATAATACTATTTAATAAAAACTATGAAAAAAAGAAAATTTTAAATTAAAAAACATTTTGTGACCGCCAGATGCGGTCGCTAAATGTAGTCAACGCGGTCGCTAAATTTAGCAACCGAAGTTTAAAAGCGGTCGCTAAAATTTAGCGACTTGGCCTATAGCGACCGCCTTAGCGCGGTTGCTAAAACCCTTTAGTGACCGCGTTGACACCTTTAGCGACCGCCAAACGCGGTCGCTAAAGGCACTGTTTCTTATAGTGTGCTTTTGATCGTATTGTGTGAGTATTAGAAAATTAGAAATTTACAACCTTTTTCGACCTACGTATGAGAATGTGCATCCGAAAAATCTATTTTTTCAAGCCTTCATCTTATTTTCAGGGTTAATTAAAGGTAATTATCATAAACGAACAATAAAACCTAAATTTGACTCTAGATCACCAACTATGTTACATGGGCTCGGTGTCGGCGTCCGGATTGGATACGTGTCTGAATGTCGGACTTGCCTGTTTTAGAAATTTTAGGATACATGGACATTGTGCAAAAGTTGGACAAGGTACTGGAAAACTTTTTTTATATATATATATATATATATATATATATATATATATATATATATATATGGGAGCTGATCCATTGACAGCGCTGGCAAATGGAGTTAAGTTGCCAACGCGATCTGGCCGTCCACGCGCGATCTGTGGACGGTCCAGATCTTTTTTTTACGATTTTTTTAAGTTCGTCCGCTACATAATGTAGCGGACGATTTTTTTGGACAAAAATACCCTCAAACTTAAAAACAGCCCATCCGCTACATTATGTAGCGGATAGTTTTCTGACATTTTTTTTCTCTCTCTTCCCTTTCTCTCATTAATGCTCTGACTTTTTGGTCTGTCCTTTCTCTCATCCGCTACATTATGTAGCGGATGGGTTTTCTTACATTCTCTCTCTCTCTCATGTTAATCCTCTGACTTCTTTTCCCCTCTCTCTCTCTCTCTCTCTCTCCTTTCACAGGTCATAAACCAATGCCAATGGACACACTAATTCTTTGGCTGAAAAGAGAAACGGCCGCTGAACCCATCACCACCACCACCGCCGCTGAACCCATCACCCACAACCACCAAAACTCTGCCACCGCCGCTGAACCCATCACCCACAACCACCACCGCCGCTGAACCCATCACCCACAACCACCAAAACTCTGCCACCGCCGCTGAACCCATCACCACCACCACCGCCGCTGAACCCATCACCCACAACCACCACCGCCGCTGAACCCATCACCCACAACCACCACCGCCGCTGAACCCATCACCACCACCACCGCCGCTGAGGAGGCCAGTGACCGCGGCTTGCGGAGTCACCCAGGAGGCTGCGATCGCGGCTTGCGGAGTCACCGAGGTGGCCTGAGCGTGGCCTGTGATGTTGCTGAGGAGGCATCGACCGCGACAGCAAAGCTGTGAAGCGGAGCTATCTTCAGTCGCACTTCAGAGCATATAGGGGGGGAGAGAGGGGAAGATGGGAAGATGGTACTGATGCGTGAGCCAGAAAGGACCGAAAAAGAGAAAGAAAAAGCAGTCTCTGTCTACTCGTCCGCTACATAATGTAGCGGACGTAACAGACTGTCATTTATGTCAAAAAATTTGTCCGCTACATTATGTAGCGGACGGGCTTAAAAAAAACTAAAAAAAAGTCCGTCCGCGACACAGTTTAGCGGACGGGGCGAAGGGGCAAAAAGGTAAAAAATTCCGTCCGCGACATAGTGTCGCGGACGACTGACAGTATTCAAAAAAGGCGCGATCTGGGCGGTCCATCTTTCAGGATGGACGACCAGATCGCGTTGGCAACTTAACTCCATTTGCCAGCGCTGTCAATGGATCAGCTCCCTATATATATATATATATATATATATATATATATATATGGAGCCAATCCACATCTACCGGTGTGAGAAATAACAATTTCTCCACCACAAATCTGGCCGTCCACGTGTACTCGTGGATGGACCAGATGTGTCCTTTTTTTTTTTCTTCAAAAAGTGATAACCGCTGGTCTTTAGAATGGTTACAAAATGCCAAAAATACCCTTTTCAGGCCAAAAAAGCCCTAACCGCTGGTCTTTGTATTGGTTAGGGGCCCACCACTAATCCCTAATTGCCAGTCTTTTGAGTGGTTAATGGCCCACAAGAAATAAGGAGAAAGCCCCATAACCGCCACAAAGAGTAACAGCTGGTGAGCCCCCGACCGCTACTCTTTGTGGCAGTTAGGGGGCTTTCCCTTTACGCCATCTCTCTCTTTATAATATTGGATACCTCACAACATTGGATTCCTCTTTCTCTCCAACACCCATCGGTAGACCCTATTTTATCACTCTCAATCTCTCTCTTTTTTCCATACCAACTTCTCCATCATCTTCCCCAATTCTTTCTTCCATCTTCTTCATCCTCCAAATCACACCTCCATAATCTCCACCACAACACAAACAAAAAAATCCTACGCTAGAAGATCGGTGGATAGCCGCTAGAAGATTGGTGAAAATTTTCTTTGAATATATCAACTTTAAAGCAAGTAAGTATTTCAAATTTTCTTATTAATCAATGTTAATTTCATGAATTGAAACTTATTTATCTTTCAATTGACCTTTATTTTTTACTTGAATTGTCTTTCTTTCCATAAACTCAAATTAGGGTTTTTTAGAAATTGAAATTAGGGATTGAATTGAAATGCTTACGCTATGTATGGATTGAAATTAGGGATTGAACTAACGGCTTTTAGGTTTTGAAATTAGGGTTTTGCTTAAGATTCAAAATTAGGATTTTTTTAGGTTTTCAAAATTGGGGGATTTTTAGGGTTTCAAATTTGGGGGGTTTTTAGGCCTTCAAAATTGGGGGTTGATTTTGGATTATGTGTTCTTGTTTAGTTTTGGGATGTAAATAGTATGCACGCTAAGTTGGTTTACGATTATAATTTTTTCTTAGAGATATGGAGTTCTGTATCTTGCGAATAAAGCGATCCACATATATGATAGCTTGAGGGATGACGGATTTGGTCAGCAGCTGGCGGAGATGTACAAAACGTACATCAATGCAGTGGTTAGTCTAGAATTCGAAATTAATTTTACATTATATCATACTTGAAACGCGATTGACCTTTTTTTATTGTTGGCACTACAAGAAAATCAGTTTTTAGCGACAGATTTTTAGGGACGGATAAAAATCCGTCGCTAAAAGTGGCATTTAACGACGGATTATCACCGACGAAATAATCCGTTGCTAAATATTATTTTTGAAAATTTATCTTTTTTTTTTAAATTTTTAAAAGAGTATTAGCGACGGATTTTTAACGACTGATTAAAATCCGTCGCTAAAGGTGATTAAAAGCAAAAAACCCTACTTTTTTCTCATTCTCCCCGCCGCTCACCTATCCCTCTTCTCTCTTCTCTGATCTCCCCCCTCACCCCACCCCCCATAATCAGCTTTGCCGCCCGCCTCCCACGCCATCCCACACCTACATCCCAAGCCGCCAACCACCCTACTGCTCCCACAGCCCCAAGCCACCCACCCACCCGCTGTTTCGCCGCCTGCTGCCATCCACAATCAATCTACTCATCTTCAAGTGCTTGACAATGGTGCCCCTTCCTCTCTCTATCTCAGCGCAGCGGGTCACTGGCCAACATGGGTGAAGATCAAGCCCATGTACTCTTATTTACAGGCATCCAAATTGTCGACTTGATCTCTCTCTTCAGGCATTTTATCGGCATCACTTGTATGTTTTTCTTTCGATTCACTTTCCTTATTGAATATGATTGGGATTTGGTTCCAAAATTTGGAAGGATTAATTAAAATAGAATCTTGATTTTGGACGAATGTATGCATTGTGTGTTTTTTTTTAATTTTGATTCCTGTCTAAAATTTTTGTCTCTTTTGTTTTTTGGTTGATTTTTTGTTTCTAGAATCATTGGATTGGGCGTGTTTCTTATTCATTTTGTTTAATTTTTTGGTTAAAAAGGGGTTCTTGGTTCCATGCGACATTAATATGTTGTGGTTTATGTAATTGTATGATCAAATGCTTTGCAATCCTTGTTTTCTTTGTGCTGGGTTTTGGTTTAATTGCTGATACTTTACATGCTATGTTTCTTTTGACAGCCGTCTTTCTTATGTCTAACAGTTAACTAACTTAATGTTTTAGATTGTTTTTGCTTTTTCATATACAATTAGGGCACTAAAGACTAAGATTTAGGCACCTATTCATTTGGAATAAAGTGGAGGAACCCAAGTAATTCCTTGGTTTATTGTTGAATAACTATAGATTCTTGTCTGCTCACTTATTCTGGTGGAGGTGATTCAGCTTGTCCTTATGATTCAAATTTAAGATGAATTATACTTAGCCTTTTTGCCTATGACTAAGCTAATTGGTTTCAGCCACAAAAACTCTTTTCTTCCCCTCAACTATCTTTACTCATGTTCAATGATGCGTTTTTAGAACTTAGACCTTTCTCACTTTTCCTTCTATGCATAGATAACATCTGTTCGTAGATATGTGAACATTATCATGCAAGTTGGAGCTTCTAAAGGGTTTCAGTTTTATATTGAAGATTTAGAAAGTTGGTTTGAGGTGGGGACCAATAAGGCTTGACCCTCCCACCGTGACTCCTCATTCCGTTCTAGGTCTTCAGCTTCTTCTCTTATTGTACATCCAAACGAGTGCATATATGTGCTTAAATCATAATTTGGAATTATCGAGTATATACATGGGTGTACATGGAGTTTCTATGAAATGGGTTCTGGTTCTTTGCTCTTGGTATCATTATTCTGCTTTAATTCCAACTCTTTCCCGACTCCTCACCTCTAAATTTCTTGATTTAGATTGCTACCCTCTTCCCTTTACTTTCTATATGTACATGTTTGTCTATATTATCATATTATGTTCTTATTTCTTTAGTTGTGAGCATCTTGAAGATGTGTTGGCCTGAATATACACACACATGCGTTACTGTATGTTTTTATTATTGCTGAGTGGAAAAAGAATTTGCTTACATGATGGAAATGCATTAAGTGGAATGGCAGTGAGGATGATGTTAGGTCTCAAGGCACATACATAAGAGTGTTGCCTATCTCTCGGCTCGTTCTCGTAATTGGTTAAATTGGATAGCTGTCGGATTTGCTAGGGGAGAAGGCAATTAACATCTTAGGAAAAAGCCTTTCGAATGGCATGAAATGTGTGACCAATTTATGATGGGCATGTTAGAACACAATTGATAACCAGTTGAATAATTCAATAGGTGGACATTTGGCCCTTATAAGTGCTAAAAATATCTTTGTTCTTTTAGAAGAATAAGTGCTATGTAATTCTCATTATATAGTTAACGCATTTTAGTTATATACCCGTATTATGCGAATGTCAATACTCATATTTGCTTTATCTAGGAAGAACAATCAAGAAAAAGGATGAAGGCCTTTTACCAAGGAAAACTCCACTGATATTAAAGGTGATTCAACTATTTGCTGCTATTTTGGTTTAATATTGGTACCTACAGCCGAGTTTAGTTACTAACTGCTGCTATTTTTTTACCACTTATGTTATCTAATCCCAGGATCATGAGCGTGCCTTATTTGCTTGTGCTAAGGTGCATTTTTCGTTAAAACTCTAGCTACGTGTTTCATTTGCAATTTGCACCTCAAGTATGCTATGAGTTTCGTAGCGAAGTTCACACGGGTAAATCTTTGCCACGGAGCTCATAGAAGCTATATAGATTTATTAGATAGTTGTTTATTTCGCTAGTGCATCTATCAAATAATTAGCTACTCCAATTTTGTTTTTAGCTCTATGATTTTTTCATAATTTATTGCAGTTTTTGGTTGAAATTTAACAAGTAGTCCTCTTCTATTCATTTTGTTCATTGTAAACAAATTTGTACAACTGATCTTCCTGTTCAGGTTGTGATTGACAAAAGAAAAACAAACAACAACCATAGACAGAGAGATATTGTCCAGGCTTCGAAGAACAAGGATCTTGATTTATATTTTTTTACTTTCCATGCAACTTTTAATTTTGTTTTTGAGATTTGTACGATATGATCTATTGTATGTAGTGAATATGTAATTTGTTGGATTGAGTATTACTTGGTGGTGTATATGATATAATTTTATTTATATTACTTGGAATTTAGTAAAGGATGAATCCTAGTTTAAAGTATTAAAATTGTTGTTGGATTGGTTGGTTAGGGTTAATTGTTTGAAACATGTTTCAATTTATAAAAAATAACAAAAAATACAAAATAGCCTTTTTTTAAATTTTAGCGACGGAATTCCGTCGCTAAAAGTCCTTCTATAGATCAATAAACGTTTTTAGAGGCAGATTTTTCGCTATGAATGTTTCAAAAAAAAATTTGTGATGGACTTTTAGCGACGGAAATTCCTTCGCTGAAAGTTTTTTAAAAAAAATTTCCAAAAATTCAGAAATTAGATCAAATATAAGAAAATATCTTTAGCGACGGAAAATTCCGTCGCTAAAAGTAATTAATTCCGTTGGCAAAAGTTTTATTTTTGCCAACAGATCACCAAATTCCGTCTTTAATTTTTTAGTAACGAGGTTTTCGCCAACGGACTTTTAGCGACGGACAGTCCGTCGCTAAAAGTCTTTACCAAAGGAAAGTGGACTTTTAGCAACGGAACTGCCCATCGCTAAAAGTGTTTTTTCTTATAGTGTGGATACAGACTACTATCATTCCGCTAGCTGGTAGATATTATTTGGGAGAGGCCATCACGAGCAATCTGAAGATGGATCCTTGGACGGTCGAGATGATACATGACCGACCAAAGCAATATAACAGTCACGATTGCGGGATTTATATGCTCAAGTACATGGACTACATAGCTCGTGCGGAGGTGCTCGAATCTACGTCGTGGTCTCGGAGGGATGCGTTGACGTTTAGATATAGGATAGCTTGGGAGCTGAAAAATGGTGTAGCTAGACGCCTTCCTTACTGTTATCTTGAGATGTACTAGACGTTTGCCTTATTATTACTATTGTTGGATTTTGGATATTGAGGTTTGAAATTGAATTAGTCTTATTATTACTATTGTTGGATTTTGGATGTTGGGATTTGAAATTGGATTGTTGGATTCTCCAGATTGGGATTGAATTGTCGAGATATAGAGTATAGATTTTCCAATTAGAAGCCCAAAAGAAAAGAGAAAAAAAAAAATAAAAAAATATGCCACCTAACCGCCACAAAGAGTAGCGGTTAGGGATGACTCTCAGTACTGCGGAGATGTTGAGAGGTATCCCGCTACTCTTTGTGGCGGTGAGGTGCAAATTTTTTTTTTCCTTCTCTTTGTCGGGCCTCTCATACTTTGGGTTTATACTTGGGGCACACTTACTAATTAGCCGTTTTCAGTTGAAATTGAGACAAGAATTTTTTTTTTCTTTTTCAGTGTCACTCATTATCGGGCACACTTTAGGGCCGGATTCGTAGCTTCCGGTGAGTTTTTGTTTTCGGGCTTCTTGCACTTTAGGCACACTAATTAACCCCTTCCTACGAATTTCAGTGAAAATTGAGACAAATGTTTTTTGGGTTTTTCAATCTCGACCCTTCTCGGGCATGCTAACATAACATTAAGGTCGGACACAAATTTCAAATTTATGCCGTAAAGATTAATAATTGAAGTTCAAATTAAACATTAACCCTAACACTCTTCTTCATCATCGTCCTCCTCGACCATACCGTCAAGTTCGATACCTAACACTTTGTAGTAGTTTTTCTTGTCATGATCAGACATATTATTACACAACGCACACTTTCGCAGTCCTTTCTGACTCGTTGCATCTTCAATCGGACTCTTCATACGTATTGCTCGTTTTCGCCTTTTTGTTTGAGAAAGAATTGGATAAAAAAATAGGGATAATACCATTTTACTCCCCTGAACTATCCCCATTTTTGTTATTTTGATCCCTGAACTTTAAAATTCGTTAAATCAGTCCCTGTACTTTGCATCGTTATTAATTTAGTCCACCCGTTAGCATTTCTGTTAAAACTCGGGGGTATTTTAGTCAAATAATGAAAAATATGGGATAATACCATTTTAGTCCCCTGAACTATCCCCGCTTTTTTATTTTGGTCCCTGTACTTTAAAATTCATTAAATCAGTCCCTGTACTTTGCATCGTCATTAATTTAGTCCTTCCGTTAGTATTTCTGTTAAAAATCGGGGGTATTTTAGTCAAATAATGAAAAAATATTTCATATCTCTTCCCTTTCTGCTTTCCCCCAACCCACACCACCCCCATACCCCCCGCCGCCTTTCCACCATTGCTACCACCACCATAAATCAACCATCACCACCAGCCGTTCGATCACCACCATTCTCAGCCACAAGAAGACCTGTTCATCATACCTGCCATTAACCCCCCACTCTCCCCATTCTTCTTCCCCCACATCTGCTGCGACCACCGTAAATCAACCATCACCGCTTCCGCCTTTTCTCTAGCAATTGGTGGAATGCATAAGCCCTCCATAGAGATGGGTGACCTTCATGGGTTTCCTTTTCAGATTCTTGTCATTTTTCGTTGCAGATCTGAGAATGGAAGGAATTGGGTGGGCTTCCTAGTTTCCTTTGCTGTAATTGGGGTGTTGGTGTTGGGAGGGAGGAGGAAGGGTATGTTAAATCAGGTAAGGGATGTTCCATGTGGTGAGTCATATGTAATTGTAGTGGAAGATGATTGATGGGTTTAGTTTTAAAGGGATGCAATTTGGAGTTCATGATTTTGGTGGTGGCTGCTAGGATGGAGAAGAGAGGGAGGAAAGGAAGACGGCGAAGGGAGAAGAGAGAGACATGTAAGGGGGAGAGGTTGAGGACTATAAGGCTAAATATCCCTAAATTTATAACAGAAATGCTAACGGAGGGACTAAATTAATGACGATGCAAAGTACATGGACTGATTTAATGAATTTTAAAGTACAGGGACCAAACTAAAAAAGCGGGGGTAGTTCAGGGGACTAAAATGGTATTATCCCATATTTTTTCATTATTTGACTAAAATACCCCCGAGTTTTAACAGAAATGCTAACGGAGGGACTAAATTGATGACGATATAAAGTACAGGGACTGATTTAACGACTTTTAAAGTTCAGGGACCGAAATAACAAAACGGGGATAGTTCAGGGGAGTAAAATGGTATTATCCCTAAAAAATATCTTCATCCTCACCTTGCAGATTGGATCTGTCAAGGACTGGCTGTGAAGCAATGACCGAAGCTCGAGTATTCTACCGGCTGGAGTCGTCCGAGTAGTTGGAGTGTCCAGTCTGTCTGGTATTGCCACCCTAAACTGTGCAAGATTAGCCTTTTCCCTTGTGGCTGCTTCAACTTGATACCTATACCCATCAAATGTTGACGCTGCATCCAACGCTAAACCATGCATGATATTACATAGGTGATTATATCGCAGTGTCTCAGATTGCTCGAAATCAACTGTAACATTGGGCACGCAAAGTATGTGACTGTGTACTAGCTTGCTTTGTCCGCCGATCTAAGATATACTCTTTCGGAAATTCACGAGCATTCTTCTCGCTAAAAAAAATTCAGCGCGTGTCGACAAAGATTACCTTTATGCTCAAATAGTTGACAGTTGTAATTAACAAATTCGGTGTCCAGACAAACCGCTACGATGAAATGTCTTCTATTCTTCGGAGCCGAAGAAGAGCACGGATTGGCAAAATTCGTCACATTTGTCAAAGCATAAACTTTGAGATCTTTGGTGTATTGCTCGTGCAACTTTGTCATGCTATATTGATTCGACTTTTGTAGTTACTCTTGAAACTGTCTAAACATTTACTTGGTATAGAATTGAGCCACATGAGCCTCCAAAGGTGAAAAACTACTATAGCTCTTTCTCCGTAAACAGTAGCCGCGTAGGCTTCTCTCTCAAGGAAAAATTGTTTGTCAAGGGCTTTCTGCATCTCAAATACGAACTCTTTTATACTTGAAGAATGGCCTACGTACCCATCAAAGAATGCATTCATACCTTCGCTTCTCGAGGTCATAGTCATTCCGGCTGCAAAAAACGTTTTGGTGTAGGCACCGAGCCATTGTGTCTTGATCTCATACAACGCTTTCAACCATTCATGACTGTGCAAAGAGTAGTCATCCATTAACTTGGCCCACCTTTCCTCGAACACGTCGACCGTCAACGATTTCTTCACACATGTATTAAAGTCACTCTTGAATGTCGGATGATTTGCATATACATTGTGAAGCCGTTCGGGATATTTGTTGCTTATATGCCATGTGCACAGGCCATGATGAGTATCTAGAAAGACCCTAGCGATTGCATTTTTCATTGCCAAATCCTGGTCGGTGATGATGGTTTTTGGAGGAATATGATACATTGCTTCAAGCCACGTTTCAAATAACCACGTAAATGACTCCTCCGTCTCATCCCTAAGTAGGGCAAAGCCAAACAAGATTGATTGGTAGTGGTGGTTCACCCCGGTAAATGGAACAAAAGGCATAGAGTACTTATTTGTGCGGTATGTGGTGTCAAACGTCACAACATCGCCAAAGTTTTGGTAAGCAGCTCTAGAACGGGGTAAGCAGCTTTAGAACGGGCATCCGCCGAAAATATAGTAGTAATGCGGTTCTCTTCATTCAGTTGTAAACTATAGAAAAAGCCAGAATTCTCACCTTGAAGATATCAAGTGTAGCTTGAGAATCACTCTTATTGAAAGACTCTCTCCTCTGAGCACGGAGTTCATTTCAAAGGTCTACTTCGTTGAAGCTGAACTTGTCAATCCCCCCAGCTTGGCTTGAAAAACCCCCCATCATTCTAAAAGGTGGAATTTTAGCCTCGACCATTGTAAATATCAGTTGTCTGTGTGCCGCGCTTATTTGTCGGTACGAATGAATTTGACCGATCTTACTAGGGGTCATCAATTGATGATTATGGCTCAACTCGACTCCCGTCACAACCCAATGGTTTTTATTTTTTCGGTGTACTACATACACATGGGCCTTGTAGCCGGTTTCTAAAAATATGTCCCTTTTTTTTGTCTTGTTGGCCCTTCATCACTGGTCCGAATAGCCAAGGGTACATACGGTGCTCCTCTATGACACTCAAATAGTCGGGAACAAATTTGGTCTATTTTGGCCCATTTTCTAGTCGTCTTAATTCTAACACCGAAACCCAAGTTTTTCGAATATGCTCTATAGTATGCTTCAAGTTCGTCCAGTGTTTGAAAAACTTGACCTTTATAAGGTGGGTCAGAATCTCCACAAAAATTATTTCCTCCAATCGCATCCATATTTATATTGAAATCTACAAAAATATTTCTTTTATAAATTCTCAACACATCATAGAATTAAATGAAAAGAATTGAAAAGAAACTGAAAGGAAATGGAATGAAATGAAAAGGAAAAACTTATTATGTAGTATTGTTGCTTTCAATTGTCTCCTCCTTCAAGATAATTGATCCAATTTTGGCTTCAAGATAATATCACCAACTATGGATAAGCTAGCTTCAAGATGTAGAGGAAATAGAACGGAGATGTGCAGCATTAGATAGGGTCTCAAGACCTATGTGTACGTCTATACTTACTGTGAATCATCTGTCTAGAATGTATAATGTAATGGGGATGTATCCGGATGCGTTTAGAATGTTAGCAGCGACTCTTAGAGATAATGGATGGCTGAGTGATGACGCACACACTCATGTCGGTGTTGAAGAGGCGCTGGTCATTTTCTTGTATTGTGTTAATCACACAGAACCAATGCGTCAACTGTGTGAACGGTTTCAACGCTCCCTTGATACCATACGTTGAACCATTAAACTTGTTGCTCGGGCTTTGGGTTACCTTGTAATGTTAATCATAAAGCCGCAGGCTACGGACGGTGTCGATCCACACATACAAAACAATTCGAATTATTACCCACTTCAAGGTACCAGCTTCAGTTATGACTATGTTGTTCGTAATTTAGATTAATGTTGGGCCGATTACTAACATGATTTAATCTGGCCCTATTTCTACAGGATTGCATTGGTGCGATTGACGACACAATTGTGGCGGCCGTTGGACCCAAGGCGAAGATGAATGCATGTCGTTCAAGGAAATGGTATATATCCAGGGGCGAATCCAGAAAGTCTAATCGGGGGTGCCAAAAAATCATAAAAAAATTTAATGGCTAACATAATAGAATTCAAAAGGTTCAAGTTCACATAAAACATGAATAATAAAAAACACATTATAATTAGCGTCAATATTAAATCCGTTAAATAGATTGCTCAATTTGTCTACTAATAATATATTTTCATTATGACTTGTTAAGGTTAGTCAACAATAAATTTCTAATTTTACATTGAAAAAGGTTAACTCTTACTGTATAAATCTATTACTAATGTGATTGTTAACTATATGAGTAAATTAGTTACGTGTAAGTTAACCAACTATAAGAATTTAAACTTAAAAAAAAAGAATAAACCTTAAGCTATTCTTTTTTTTTTTGGTAATGTGGAGATTTAAAATTTGGGATTTAGAAGAATGAAGATAAAGCAAGAAAATGAAGAAGATAATAACTATGATAGGGCACAAAGAGTAAAAGATACAACAAATGAAATCTTAATAAATTAGTGTTACAATATAATGTATTTTTGTAAACATTTTAAATATATTGATTCATTATCTAGGAAACAAGTACTACGTGGTCGACAGTGGATACAATAACGTGGATGGTTATTTAGCCCCATATCGTGGCGAGTGCTACCACCTTCACGACTTTGAGGGACCAAGAGATGCACCGAGAGGACCTAGGAAAATGTTTAAGTACAGACACTCCTTTTTGCGTAATGTTATTGAATGATGCTTTGGAGTTTCGAAGGCCAGGTTTCCAATTTTAAGGTTAATGTCGAACTACAACCTTACCAGGCAAAACAGTATCTTCAACGCTTGTTTTGTTTTGCACAACTTCATCCGCCTAAATACGCCAACGACCCTCTCTTCAATGATTTCATGGCAGAAGGAATTCGAGTACTTGGGAATGAGGCAACTGTTTTTACAAGTCCCAACCTCTCGCAGGCACCGAGTAACCGTATGGCCAACTTTAGGGTTGAGTTGGCTGATCATATATGGGGATCATGTTGTTGCTACTGATAGCCGCCGCCGTAGGTGATTGTTGGGTTACATCTAGTTATTGATTGTCAATGTGTCGCCGCCACCATATGTTTTATGATTTTAATTTGGGTAATGTATGTTTTATTATGGATTTTTATATGTACTATGACAATGCTCGTTAAACTTGGATTTTTCTTGCTTTTTAATAATTTTTGTCTTCATTTTTTATTCATGGCCTTGTGTGTCACGCTACTTCGGTAAATTATTTAATTATCTGCACGTTGTAAGGTGTTTATCAACGTGGTGATAAACTTATTAAAAATATTTTTTCAAAATTTTCCTTTCTTTACATATGTACGTAAATGTAAACAATAGGTAAACTTGATTTTTTTCTATCCTTGACAATGCTCGTTAAATAATGAATCTTTTCTATTTTTTTCTTCCCTTTCTTTACTAATATTCGTAAAAGTAAACTATATGTAAAATAACCTTCGTAATGCATGGTGGTGAGGGGTTGATGAAGGGGGGGGGGGGGGGGTGTTATGGAATTATGATGTTTTTAACTTATTATTAAAGGGAGAGGGGAAATGTATAGCCACGTACAAGGAAGGGGAAGGGGATGTCACACATAATGTGGGCCTGGGGAAGAAAGGAAAGGCAAGGGGGAGGGGAAGTATGAGACATGCAAAACAGGGGAAATGATGTGAAGTATTGGATGAATGCTAGGGTTGGGGTGGGCCCTACATGAAGGGTTTTTTCTATGGTTGAGTGATGGCTTTATTGGGAGAAGTAAAAGGTGGATATGGAGGGGTTGTTGGAAAGATAAATGGAGGTTATAAAAATAATTTGTAAGGTTAAGAGTAGGGTTAAAATGGGAAATATAGGTACAAATAGTGTAGAAAATGCTAAACCTACAAGAATGGATCCAAAAAAGTTGTTGAAAATGGTAAACGTACATGAAAAACTAAAAAAAGTAGATACAGAAAAATGGTAAAAACGCTAAAAGTACGCAATCCGATTTTGGAACTGAATACTAAGATTTGGGAAACAAAAAACAGACAAAAATACGAAAACAAATACCGTAAATGTACAGCCCCTTATTTTTTGTTTATTTTTTTACTTTCATGAACATTGTATACCTTTTTCTTTGCTTAAATAGTCTTTGTTAATTCGTAGGAAAGAGCAACACTTATCACAGTAGAAGTAACCGAACAATTCGGAGAGTGGTGATTGAACAAAACTCAGAAAAAATTGTTGTGTTTTGGAATTTTTACTTATGACAATGTCTTTCAACAACTTGACCGAAACTTAATAGGTGCCCTTGTTGAACGCTGGAGAAGTGAAACGAATAACCTTAGAAGATGTAAGGTACATCTTAGGGTTGCCCGTTACGGGACGGCCAATTATTTCTGCTAGGGCTTCCGCTACAAATAAGAGAGTTGCTAGGGACTTCTTTGGTTGGATACCCGAGAATGAATTTGGCAGTGGTGGGATAAAGTCGAAGTGTTTGGTAAAAAACTTCAGGGTTTTGCCAGAAAACTACACGGGGTAGATGTTTGTGCTGTACACAAAGACTTTCCTGCTGTGGGTAATGGGGGCAATTCTATTCCCAACAATGACAAAGAACACGGTTCAATACAAATATTTAGCTCTGTTGGGTAACCTGCAAGAGGTTGGGGAGTATGCTTGGAGTGCAGCAACACTTGTATACTTGTATCGAGCATTGCACAAGGCAACGAGGCTCGATTGCAAAGCTATATGTGCATGTCTCTCATTTTGCAGGCATATCATATAAGTCCTTTTAATTACGTTTTCGATAATTTTTTTATTAGTCTGTGCATAATAAATTTTGACGATACAACCCTAATTTGTCTTTGTTCTCAGGTGTGGTCTTATGAACACTTTAGTGTCGGCGCACCCAACCGTAGGGAGGGAACCAATAATGTGTGGCCTCGGTTGTTCACTTGGGAGTACAGTCGGAGGGAGAGCCACTACCCGAGTAGAGATGATCCTCATCACAACATTGTGTTCTATCGGGGGGAGTTTGACTCGATGTCTCTGGGCCAAATATGTTGGGCGTCGTACAAATATTTGGAGGGACGGGTGGTAGAGTTATTCGTGTTTACACTATCTGGGTTGTAACACACTCCACTGATCCATTTTGAGATCACGGAGTGGCAACTACGGGATCGTGCCATGCGCCATTTTGAGTGCTTGCACGGGTTTCTAGCTGATGCCTCTGACACGAAGGTTAATAAGAACCCACCGGGTGTCCAACGGTTCGTGCAGGTGAATATGCTCGAATTGTTTGCTGTCGAACTTGAACCGTGGGATGGCAAGACATGATGGCAGCCATTGTGTCAGAGTTCGACCCTGTGGTCGTCCCGGCATCCCAGTCCTTCCAGTACAGCCGTGGCTCAAAGTATCGGCCCTTCACAAGAACGCCGATCTTCTTCCTCGCCTGATTCTCCAGGATCCTGCCAAAGAAGTAAATAAATACATTAATACAGTTCAAATATAAATTAAGACACCCAAAAATTTAAATATAAGGCATGATGTGATTTGTTTTACTTACTGGCCCTCCTGGGTGAGCGTAACTCTCTGTTTACGCTGGGGGTTGATGCGTACCCCGCGTGTCGGGCCACGGCCTCGTCGATATCCTACAAACAACCAACATTAATACAGTTCAAATGTAATTTAAATATAAGGCTAGCAAAAATTGACTAAACACCGTTATCAACTATACCTGAGGTAGAACCCACAGAAGAAGGAGCATCAGCGCGCGTGTGGGAGGAATCGGCGTCGGGCTGGGGCCCCGTCTGCTGTACGCGAGCACTCTGTGCCTCATCATCAGTGGGCAATGACGAGGTGGGACCCATCAGGGAAGAGGCAACTCGGCGTCCACCCCGGCCACGTATAGCCCATAATCTATCCGTAACTGACTTCATATAGATAAATTGCAAAGAATTAACACATTAAAATTTGGCAGAAAAAATCATCAGCTTTATATATATGAACAGAGTATATAAACACAATATATGAACCAAGTAGTACAATGTTACTACCTATTTTTCGATGTGTTACAACAGTACAAGTCAATCATTTTCAGTTTGAGAATCATCATCGTCTTCATCGCTAGACTCGTTATCCTCTTCTTCGTGGGACTCATCGACCTCTTCATCTTCTAATTCATCATCTTCATCAGTAGACTCAGTCACATCAGCTTCAACACTTTCCACGTCTTCCGCGTCATCATCTACGACTTCTTCTCTTACATGAAGTGTTGTTGGAAGAGGAAGATCGTCCTCCTCGTTGTTCACCTCAACAAGTAACAAGACAGGTGTTTGGTCGGCTTGAAAGGTGGCTAGCTCACTGTCATATGTCATGGGCAATTTCTTGGACTTGATAACCGTATACCAATGAGATTTGGGATTTGCGACGTAAGCCTCCACAATCGAGCCCTCAACCCGAGCTTTATTACACATTTTTTTCTTCAAATGGAACATGAACCTAGAAGTTTAGCGAATCGAGTTAGGTGGAATTTCAATGATAACAGGTTTTGCATTAAGTGTAAACGAATAACTGTAACAATTTAAGGATTACCTCTCGAAGGGATACATCCATCGATATTGCACAGGTCCTCCCATCTTAGCTTCATATGCCAAGTGAACAGGCATATGCTCCATTGAATCAAAGAACGAAGGTGGGAAGATTTTCTCTAGCTTGCAAATCGTCACCACAATGTTCTTCTCAAGCAAGTCCATGTTACTCACCCGGATCGTAGAAGAACATATATCTCGAAAGAAATGAGATAATTCAGTCAAAGTCTCATATACAACCCATGGAAACAGTCCCCGGAAATCAATAGGAATGAATCTCTTCATGAATACGTGGCAGTCGTGACTCTTCATCCCTTGGAACTTGCATTTCGATACATTGCAACAACGAGATATGTTGGACGCAAACCCATCCAGAAGCTTCAAATTCTTAACCTACTGACAGACTTTCTCCACTTGTTTCTTGTCTAGACAGTAAGGTGCTTTCGGAAGTATCGTCCTCCCCCTGACTGTCCAAGGATGCAATTCACGACGTACACCCAACTGTTGTAGATCCCTTCTCGCTTTAAGGTGATCTTTCGATTTCCCCTTGACATTCATCACTGTGTTGAACACATTGTCAAAAACATTCTTCTCAATGTGCATCACATCCATGTTATTTCGGATAATGAGTGTCCTCTAATAGGCTAACTTCCAGAAAATACAATGTTTCCTCCAGTTGTGCTATTTCCCGTACCCTGGAATCTTCTGATCTGGCACACCCTTGTCGTATGGTATGTCAGTATCAAGTGCCTCCAGGTGTGAGAGCACTTCTTGACCAGATGGGTAGTCCAGTGTGACAACCTCACACTCGATTGTCCCGTCGAATTTATCCTTCTGCCTACGGAACTGATGGTCCGGTGGCAAAAGCTTTCGATGACATCCGAACCACGAGGGCTTCCCGCCGTTCTTTAACGTATGGCCGGGGTTCACACCCATACAAACAGGGCATGCTAGCTTCCCATGTGTGTTCCAGCCACACGTCATTCCCAATGCGGGGAAATCATGTATAGTCCACATCAAAGCAGCCTTCATCTGAAAATTCTGTTTAAGGGATGCATCATATGTTTTGACTCCATGATTCCAAAACTGTTTTAACTCATCAATCAACGGCGTTAAATGCACATCTATGTCCTTACCGGGACTCTGCGGACCCAAAATAAGCAACGACAAAAATATGTACGGCTTCTTCATGCACATGTCTGGTGGAAGGTTGTACGGGACAATAATAAAAAGCCATGTGGAGTAAGGCGTGCTAGACTGACCGAAAGGGTTGAACCCATCGGTTCCCAGACCAAGTCTAACATTCCGAACTTCCTGAGCAAAGATTGGATGCCTGCGGTCAAACTCTTTACACGCTTCTCCATCAGCTGGGTGTGTCAGCACATCAACATCGTTGCTACGAGTCTCACAGTGAGCCCTCATATGTTCAGCCGTATTGGAGGAGTAGTACATTCTCTGAAGCCGTGGTGTGACCGAAAAATATCGCAATATCTTCCATGCAATGTTTTTCTTCTTCCCTTTGTCCGGTTTGTACCTCGAATGATCACATACTGGACACCGTGACAACTCCTTATTCTCTTTCCAGAATAATACACAATCGTTATTGTACACATCTATCCGCTCATAGCTAAACCCAAGTTTCCTCATCATCTTCTTCGCGTCATAGTACGACGACGGTAGCTTTTCAATTTTGGGCAAAATTTCTTTGATTAAGGTAACAAACTCGTTAAATCCTTTCTCACTCAGCCCATGGTCTGATTTCAACTGTAATAACCTACTAACCGTAGACAGCCGTGTGTGTTTCAGAGCTCCATCCCACAATAGCTCTTCTGCAGCTCTCAGCAACTCATAAAACTGATGAGCCCCCTCGTTCGGCTGTTAGGGACTGTTGTCACCCCAGTCAACATTAGCATGCCCAACATCTATAATCATATCTCGGTAATCATACCGTGCCTCCTCCCTAACTTCAGCTTGACTAGCCGGGTTGGACGACAATACTATCATTTCTCCGTGCTGGGTCCACCTTGTGTATCCACCCATAAAACCGTACTGACGAAGATGCCATTTTACTTCAAATCTTTTTCTCCAATGCAACAACTCACATCTACTACACAGACACCTTATCTTATCAAAGTCAACATGTGCAGGATGTGCATAAGCGAAGTCGAGAAATTCATCAATGCGATTCTCAAAATCATCAGCATTCTTCATTTTCATCCAACTTCGATCGACCGACATGACGACTGAGATAACGTATTGTATACCACCGTCAATTATGACCAATCATTAGGCAGGATCGATGTAAATATGAATGCATGAATGTGACAACATGTCTAAAAATATCCCCTCCGTTCTCTAATAGGTAGTGGTCATATCCCATTCAGAAAAGCACATGTTTATAAAATAGTGAAGAACTCATGCTTAGTCCTATGTCTATGGAAAATTCGGTAGCACCTCCCCGCAATTCTCCAAGTACACGACATCGATTGGGTGTTCTAACATTCATCTAATCTTGCCTTGTAAGGTTTGACAGATGTTAGAACACCAGATTTGTATGCACCTGAAGAAACACATGAGGACGTGTACCAAATATCCACGACATAGAACACATAGCATGAGTCAAAACACTGTTTTATAAACACGTAGCTTTTCCAAATTATCCAAACTGGACATCCAAAGGCTCATTACAAAGCATTACTTTGTAATGAGTACCTTTGAACGGGAACTAAAGGTTTTTATGCATGCAAGCGTTTAGAAATTGGTAACATATGCAAGAATCTTTTCGAAATATCAAAATTGCAGAAAGATCGTTGCATATGTCACCAATTTCACTTTAAATAGAATTCGTTGGCAACAAGTTGAACCGGGACTCGTTGCCAATGGACTTTGCAAAACAACAACGAATATTCGTAATGCAGGGTTTATAAACAACGAGTAATTGAACCGTCTCCGTGGATTATGGATTAATTATGGGATGTACATGGGCTTACTAGGATAAATTAGGGATGTACTAGGGTTAAGTAGGTATTAGGGTTGGTAGGTTAAAATATGATAAGTAGGGTAATTAGGGTTCATAATAAGGGTTAACTAGGGTTTAGGGTTTAGCGTTTATGGTTTAATTATTCTAATTAGGGTTTAATAAGATATGGCAGGGCTAATTAGTGTTAGTTAGGAGTACTTTGGGCTAATTATAGCTAATTAGAGTTGATTAGTACTAATAAGGGCTAATTCGAGCTAATTAGGGTTTAATTGTGCGGATTAGTGTTGATTAGTCGTGATTAGGGCTAATTAGGGTTAACTGGGTTATTCGGGTTAATTACGATTAATAGGGTTTATGGTTTAATTAATCTAATTAGGGTTTATTAAGATATGTTAGGGCTAATTAGTGTTAATTAGGAGAACTTTGGGCTAATTATAGCTAATTAGGGTTGATTAAAAATAATTAGGGTTATTTAGAGCTAATTATGGTTTAATTGTGCAGATTAGTGTTGATTAGTCCTAATTAGGCTTAATTAGGTTGTTAGGGTTAATTACGACTAATTAGCTAACTATAATCAATTAGGGTTAATTGGGTTCATTAGAGCTAATCAGGGTTTAGTTAGGTTTTAGGGTTTAATTAATCTAATTACACGTTACTAAGATATGAGTAATTAGGGCTAATTAGGGGTTAATTTGGGTTGATTAGTGTTGATTAGGACTAATTTGGGCTAATTACAACTAATTAGGGTTCATTGGGTTCTTAGGGTTAATTAAAACAAATTAGGCTAATTAGGGTTAATTGGGTTCATTACGATTAATCGGGACTAATTAGGGCTAATTATAGCCTGTGGTGGAGCCACGATGAGATTCCAGGGAGTGCTAAAAATATCGCGTTAACCTAATTAACCTAAAATCAACAACTAACCATTCAACTAAATCACAAATATCTCAATCCAATTAGGTCCCATCCTCCGTCAACAATCTCAATTCTCAAATTCTTAGTACATTGTCAACAATCTCAATTCTCAAATGTTCAATGCACAGTTAACAAAATTATATAAAGAATGAAAATCGATATTTCGGAAGTCTAACAATTATAACTAAATCACAGATCCCTTATAAAGCACCGACGCCTCATATAGGGTGTCGGTATGGTGTCCGACACCTACCGACACCTCCGGACAAGTGTCCGATACCACCAGACACGTGTACGACACCTCCGAATACGTGTCTGACACCTTTCAGCGGTGTCCAAAGATATTGATTTAGCTCTAAATAACCCTCATTTAGAGTTTGGATAGACTTTCTTATTACAACCCTGCCCATGGAAATTTTTGAAGGTCCCTTGGGACACTACTTAAACACACCTCACTTATGCTTTAGAACACAAGTGCTGCTACAAATTTTTTGATGTTAACATTTACCAAGTCAATGTTGTATTGTAGCATAGCTCTTGAATATACTTCATTAACAACCAGAGCTTATTTCAGAGGATTTTCCGCAGAATGATTGGTTTGGTTCATTGCTAGTAGAACTTGGTAAATGGTTTCATTGACTTTTGAGAGGGCGAAGTTCCCATTCTAATGGGGTGGTTGCTATACAGGTGAACTCTTTATAGCTTCTTTGCTCAAAGTTCTTTGGAACGTGCTTAAATAATTGGCATGTTACTTTTGCTCCCTGATGTTGATTTTTGTATAAATTTTAGAGTTTTTTTTTCAACCTTTGAGAGTTGGGTAATTATACGGCCCATTGGCAAGATCTCATTATATGGGCCTTTAATTTACTTTTGTTTCCATATGTTGTTAATCAGTTAGCGAGTTTCCCGATTAATGATATGAATGCGGTGTACAATATGAGACTGCTTGAGGGATCATTTGATGCCAGAAGAACCTTTACAGGAATCTTCTCTGTGTTTAACAAGGTAGGCATGAACAAATCCTTAAAATGATTTTCTTGATTGTGATCCCTTTTCTCCAGCATGTATACTATTTTTTTTTCTTTGGACAGAGAAAGCGTGCTGTTAGAAAAGATCACGGTCATGATGGCTCGCCATGGCAATTATCATGCTTTTACCCTGTAGTAGAGGTTGATTAGGACTAATTAGGGTTATTTAGAGCTAATTAGGGTTTAATCGTGCGGATTAGTGTTGATTAGTCCTAATTAGGGCTAATTAGGCTTAATTAGGTTGTTAGGGTTAATTACGACTAATTAGGCTAACTATAATCAATTAGGGTTAATTGGGTTCATTAGGGCTATTCAGGGTTTAGTTAGGTTTTAGGGTTTAGGGTTTAATTAATCTAATTACGGGTTACTAAGATATGAGTATTTAGGGCTAATTAGGGGTTAATTTGGGCTGATTAGAGTTGATTAGGACTAATTTGGGCTAATTACATCTAATTAGGGTTCATTGGGTCTTAGGGTTAACTAAAACAAATTAGGCTAATTAGAGCTAATTAGGGTTAATTGGGTTCATTACGGTTAATCGGGACTAATTAGAGTTAATTATAGTCTGTGGCGGAGCCACGATGAGATTCCAGGGGGTGCTAAAAATATCGCATTAACCTAATTAACCTAAATTCAACAACCAACCATTCAACTAAATCACAAATATCTCAATCCAATTGGGTCTCATCCTCCGTCAACAATCTCAATTCTCAAATTCTCAATGCACAGTCAATAGTCTCAATTCTCAATTCTCAAATGCTCAATGCACAGTTAACAAAATTATATAAAGAATAAAAATTGATATAAAGAAGTCTAACAATTACAACTAAATCACAGATATCCTAGAAAGCACGGACACCTCATATAGGGTGTCGGTATGGTGTCCGACACCTACCGAAACCTCCGGACACGTGTCCGACACCTACCGGTACCTCCGGACACGTGTGCGACACCTCTCGAAGAAGTGTCGGACAACTCTTGAAGAAGCGTCCAGAAGTATAAAGTAAATCGGTGTCGATGTCAATCGGACGCGGTGTCCGTGTCCGTGCTAACTAACAGATATCTCAATCCAATTGGATCCCATCCCCCGTCAACAATCTCAATTCTCAATTTCTCAAATGCTAAATGCACAGTTAACAAAATTATATAAGGAATAAAAATTGATATAAAGAAGTCTAACAATTTCAGGCAATCACAGATATCTTGATTAATCCAACTGGGTAGAGTGCAACAATTCCACAAATCTATAGACATCCATAAATAAGTATGCGACGAAGCACAATCCAAATACAAGTGTCCCTTCTGCCTCATTCCCTAGTAAGCCACCCCCACCACCAACTTTCCCTCTTCTACCTCTGTACTCTAAATTCGCTGTTTCAGAGTTAATTACCTTTTCCAGTTGTTATTAAGAACTCAAATTTTCAACTTGCAATTGTTCTTTAATCTATTTCAAGAAGCACAAAGGTATCGCCTTTTAACCATCTCAATCTCCTCTTTACTTTTTACATTATTATGAGTATACTTATTCAATTAATTCTATTTGTTCTGGGGAATGTTTCCCTATCTCCGATACTTTTATTGAGACCGTCTCACTCTATTAGATGAAGTGACCTAGGCTTGGGCCATTCCTTGGTCCAAAGGCAACGTTTGCGGGGCATCAAGCCCGTTGGTGCAAACTCCAGTACTCTGAGGATAGCTAGCTAGTGCAAGTTTGCCCAAAGTTGGGGTTGTATCTCCTCATAGAACTTGGTTAAGATGGGTATGATTACGTAGCCAATATTCTTGTCAAATCTAACTCCTCCGTCTTACTATAAAGCATTGCATAAAAACTGGCCACTCACTAGGATCTTCACTGCAATTGGTCATCAAAATGGAAAAAAGGCAATTACTTATAACTACGTTCCTTAAAATGGATAAGTTAAGGTCTAAGCACTTTATCAAAATAAGTTGGGCATATAAATATGGAAATACTAAATCTTATTAACTTAAGCTTCTAGTCGATTTGGACTCATCTCGTAAATATGGGCCTTCTTGGTTGTGGACACTAAGCTCCCTGAAATCATCTAATATCGGTCACCATGGGTCTTATATATGCAACCACAGGGGAAGGAGCAGCATAAAAAATGTCATTTTTCAAATGCCAAAACTTTTGAAGAAATCTGATGAGTCTCCGTAGCATTTCTGATACACATTTAAAAACGTACGCATTGTATTTACCCAAACTTATTCTAACTTTATCGTGTCTATCTTCTCTAGCAATCAAAGAACCTCTGTGAAGCAAACAATTAAACTAAACTACTAAATTCGCAGAATGATGTTTCTAAACAGTTAAGTGCAATTTGTTAAGGACAATTAAACAAATTGATTGTTAAGGAGAATTGAGTGCAATTTCAGTAGTTAAGGACAATTAAAATGTTAAGAAACTTTCTGAAGCAAACAATTAAACTAAACAAAATGGGCATGCATTTGTTCGAATGATGTTTCTACCGATAATTAAGTGCACTTTGTTAAGGACACTGATGAAAGAAAATGGTGAGCAGTGGGCAGTACCGTAAAGGTCGCTGGAGGTGGCACGGCGTCGGGGGGAGGACTGGGCTATCGCCAGAGGTGGTGCGGAGTCAGGGGGAAGACGGTGGTGTCGCCGCAGATGTGGGTCACCGAAGAGGGGGTCGCCGGTGCTTGAGAGATTCAACACATAGAGAGAAATGGGAGAAAGAAAAAAGTAGATTTGATCTGATTTAAGGAGTAGTTTTAGCGACTGAATGATACCGTCGCTAAAAGCAATCTTTAACGACGGAATTTTTAGCGATGGTAACACTCCGTCGCTTATAATGTTTTTAAAAACCTTTGAAAATTATAAAATTTGCTAAAAAAAATTTAGCAACGAAATAGTCCGTCAGTAAAATACCGTCGGTAAAGTCCGTCGGCAAAAACTTTTACCGACGACGTTGTCCGTCTCTAAACGTTTTTAACGACGAACATTTACCAACGGTTATATCCGTCGCTGAAAGACATTTTAGCGACAGAATTTCATCCGTCGCAAAAACCTTGTTTTCTTGTAGTGATTTGGTCTTTTTTGGGTATATATGCCTTACCATCCGCTAGATAATGTAGCGAACAGGAGGGGACCGATGTGAAAGCTGTCAGAAAAAGGTCGTCCGCTACACCAATATGTCAAATCAAAACTTGTTTGCTACATTAGGTAGCGGACGGGCACTGTTTCACAGATCATGAGTCCATCATGGGTCCAACTAATCCTCAATCAACCAAATCATCCATCACATAATACCACTTATTGTAATCCGAATAAACCAAATCCACAACCAGTTAAGCCCTTTCACTTTGTAGATCAACAATTTCACGAAAACTCATCAGTGAACAATCTCTCTCTCTCTCTCTCTCTCTATCTATCTCTCTCTCACTCACTCACTCACTCACACACACATTAGTGCAAACAATTGTCTCATATCCGGCCGTCGCATCTCTCTTCTAATTTCCTCTTTACAGTCGGTGCTTGGAATTGAAAATAAAGAACCGTGAGATTATTCAATTTAATTCACTTCAGCGGTGAGCGACTGTGTGGAAACTGATGGCTGGCGTTGAGCGACGGTCGGTGAAATGCAATTGGTTGGTCTGATGTCAGAGAGAGCGCGATAGAGCGAGTGGTTGGTCTATTGGCTACTAAGTGTTGTGGTGGGAGGAAAAAGCGCCGGCAATTAGGTGAGGTGCGGTTGGCACTATGTAGAGGCTGACGCCCGGTGAAGAGTGGCGGCCGGCGCTGGGCGATTGGTTGGTCTGATATGTGTGTGTGTGTGTGTGTGTGTGCGCACGCGAGAGAGAGAGAGAGAGTTGGTAAATTTGACGGGGAGAGAGAAAACATAGAAAGAGATATATCGGGTGGTTTACCTCATAAAATGACGTAGTTTAGTTATCTAGCCTTAGGCATCAGCAGCATATTGGCTAGCAACATATATATATATATATATATATATATATATATGTGTGTGTGTGTGTGTGTGTGTGTGTGTGTGTGAAACGTTATGTTAAAAGGCTACTCTTTAAAGTTGGGCAGCCTTTTCTTTCGTATTAAAGGAAGGCCTACAGTCTTCCAGAATTTGATGCCAACAATGAAGTTAACCAGAAAGGGTATACACCTCCAGAATGTTTTGAGAATCTTGAAGTCTAAAAAATGAAAAATACTAATTCCAAAGAAAGGCATTGACTATAAAGAAAAAAAAGGCACTAGGCCATCAAATGTTTTATCCATCACCAAGTGATCAAGGATAATATAGTTGGAGACTGGCAGTGTTCCAAGTGCAAGGGATTGGCTTCCATCCTAATATTTCTAGATGATAAGCCCTAGGTCCTCCTAACTTGATGATTGCAGTGGCGGACCTTCCGCGTGACATGGTGGGGGGGGGGGGGGGGGGGGGGGTGGGGGAAGGGAGGAGAGGGCACGGCTATCACAAAATTTTGGGGCGCATGAGTTTTGACAAGAGAAAGAGCTCACAAGTGACAACTGGATGTGTCAACTATCAAATTATATGTGTTGGTGAACACATTTGTCAAATCTGTATATTTTTTCAATAACAGATTAATATTTACATGTATGTCTATATCTATATGTATATTGGTTTGTCCTTGCCATTTTTTACTTTTAAAAAGATAAACCAAGTCACCACAGATTATATCCTTGTGTGTAATGTCCTTGTCCTCGCTACATGGTTCTCGTCTTGACTAGCAAATTTATTTAGAGGCAGCTAATTTTTTTTATCACTTTTTGGCCTCCCTCGATTAGACTTTCTGGATCTGCCCCTAGATGCTCGTACATAGTCCTTCTTAATTAAGTGAAAGCAAACCAACAACATCTTTAGGATCGATGCCTCCATCGTGAAGAACTAGATCACTAGGACAAAAAGTGTGTGGGAATATCTTTGGGTGATGATTTTGTCCAACGCTCTGCTTGTAAGAGGCAAGGCGAACTAGGCCTTGATCACTCATTTCCATTAACAAGCCCACGTTGACTTTGAGGTCTTCTTCACTGCAATTTGTATTGAAAGTTACGATGCATAAAGATGGTATGCAATCTCCAACAGAATAAAAACTTCGTTCCCCGAGCTAAGTTGAAGGGAATCTCCTTTGTTGGATTCTTGGCCGTTACACAATAAGCTCAGAGGATTTTGAGGAGCCCATCTACCTAAAGACCTTTTGCACTATCAAGTTTCTTTTTGATACCTTGGAGCAAGGTGCGACTAGTAACTTCGGTCTGTCTTTTGACTGTGGATACGCCACCAAAGTAAATCGATGCTTGACAAATAAGTTATAAAAGAAATTCCTGAGGGTCTCTTTAGCTAACTAGCGACTATTATTAGTGACAAAAAAATGAGTTTTGTCAAATCGACAAACATATTTCCAAACGAAACCTTTGCATATGTCTTGGTCATGACATATGCTTAATGTGAACTGGACGTGTACTTTTACCCATATCAAATCCTATCAGCAGTCAAATAACTGGTTTACCCTCTTCCTTTAAGAGGGTGTTTGGAATTGATTATAGAATTGTTAAACTTGATCAAATCAAGATTAAATCAGTTTTGAAGTGTTTGAAAAAAAAAGTGAACTAGGTAAATCTGATCCAATTTTTTTTAAAACTGATTAAATCCATAATCCTCATTTCCTTGGATTAAGATTTAATCAGTTTCGGAGAATTAGGTTTGACCAAAGAAATTACCAAAATATCCTAACATATAAAAGACATTAAATGCTCCCTTTCAATTTGAATACACTGTATGGTAATTTTGCACCACTAAACTTACTTTAATCTCTTTTTGTCCAAATACCTTCAACAACTTTTAACCTGTTATATTTAAAATGGATTAAAGCTGATTTTAAAAATTGATTTTGATTTAATTCTAATCCACTTGTGAGAATCAATCCCAAACGGCCTCTAAATAATGATGTCTAATAGATGGCTGTTTTACTATCTCTAACTCTTCTTAGCAGTCAACTTCACACTCATACATTTAACATTTTTGGTTTTAATAGAGCTGTTTGCAGATCCACTATTGCAATGCCATCATGGTGCTTTGCAATGCCATCCACCATTGCGCTACCATCACGGTACTTAGACAAAATTTCAGTCATTAAGTTTTGGAATGAAGTGTCAGCCTGAGTTTTGCTTAATATGATTGTAAAAATGTATTAACATTAACTCCAAGTGGTTGGTGAAGTGGAAAAGGGCCTTGAGAAAAAACCACAGGTCCCGAGTTCGAATCTCTATACCGATGTGTCACATAAAGTGCAATTCTGATTCTTCTAAAAAAAATTGTATAAACATTCGTAAAAATGTAGTAAAATTAAACCCAAGTGGCGGGTGAAGCGAAAAAAGGCGTTGAGGAAAAACCACAAGGTCCTGAGTTCGAATCTATACTGACGTCTCATATAAATTGGAATTATGATTCTTCTAAAATAAATTGTATAAACATTCAGCTGATCGGTTTGTAGATACCTATTCTTCCCTTTGTTATTGGGTTCAAATTATGCCTACTTCGTTGAAAGCTAAATGGAACTTAATGGGATGAAGATCATAATAACATGCAATGCGTTGAACCTAAAATGGTGCTCTTAGCTTTTTACAACTTTGGAACTTGATAGTTTACTGCTTCGAGTTCCCTTTTCTTATCCTTTAGCCATGACTTGTACTTCAGGGTTTTGGATTTACCATAATTTCTATAACTTGGTTGACGACTATAATAATCCGAACCTAGGGTTGGTTTTATGGTAAATGTTAGTAGGTTGCTTATTAATTTAGCGACAGTTGTTGCAAGTGATATTATTGGATCTTTAGCAACGGCTGGTGTGGGCGGTATTATTTGGGACCTTTAGCAACATTTTTTAAAATGACCATAAGTTGCAAAAAATGAAGCTGGCTGCAACAAAAAATAAATGCAAGTGAGGAAGTGATTTGCTTATTGTTAGTTTTGGAATGGCACGCGCACACGCACGCGCGCGCACGCGCACATACACAGAGAAATAGAGCATACGATATATTTGGAGAGAGTTTGGGATTTGTTTAGTGATTGGGGGGTTTCAAAATTCAAGGTAAATTATCAGAGGGGCTGTGTTGTGATTTGTGTGTGCACGGCTAGTGTGTTGGCTCTGTGAGGGACAAAACTGCATAGAGTGTGCAGCGTGGAGTGTGTATGAGTGCAAGTATGTGAGTTTGTGTGTGAGAGTGTGCGGGAATGTGCATGGATGTGTGTGTGTGTCACTATGTGGGTATATGTGTGTATGAATGAGTTTGTGTGTGTGTGTACGGCTCGGTACAACTGTGTGCAGATGGTGTGTGGTTGTAGGAAAAAAACTATGCTGGTGTGTGTATTGGGTGTGCGCGCGCGCACACTCGAGAGAGGGGGGGGGGGGAGTGTGCGTGAGTGTGCACGTGAGAATACACTCTATGGGTGTGTGCAGCGTGTGTGGTCTGTGTGTCTACTGTGCGTGCTTACATGTTTTTGTGTGTGTGTGTGTGTGTGTGTGTATTACATGCGTGTTTGAGGGTATACATTGTGTGTATTTTTGTATGAGTTATAGTGTGTGTGGTGTGTGTATATAGTGTGTGGGTGTGTGCACCGTGGGTATTGTGTGATGGTTGTGTGGGTGGGTGCATGTTTGTGTACAATGTGAGTATGTCCAACGTGGTTCTGCGTCTGTATCGCGCGCGAACGCTTGTGGGGGTGGGGGGGGGGGGGGGGGGGGAGGGTTGCCTGCGTACAACCGTGTGGTTGAGTGCTCATGTCGTATGCCGTGTTATGCATGTACTGTTGGGGGGGGGGGGGGGGTATCCACAATGGGTCTTTAAGGGGGGCGATATGGCATGTGCATGTGTGTATTGGTATACACTGTGGGTGTGTGTTCATGTGTAAATAGTGTGTAGCGTAATTGGACCAAATTTGAGTAGGATTAGGATTTCGTGCTTCCTTTTCGGTCTGCTTTCAAGAGAGATTTCGTATGTGAATAGATTTAGAGTGCAATTGAAACCTAAATCGCGTTTGCCATAATTAAATTGTTGAGTGCAAAAACGGACCGGCTTGCCCCTGTGATTTTTGACTTTTTGATCAACTAGCTGGTTCAAGGATTTAAATCTTACATTAACTCGGATGACGAAAACTGTCTGGTAACACTACAAGAAAAACACTCCACGCCGGCGGCCTCCTAGCGCCGCGAGAAGTGGAAAAACAGCCGCTGTAGGATTTCGCGGCGCTAGGCGACCGCTGCCTTTACTCACGTTTCGGTAGACTTACACCGGCGCTCAAAGGGGTCTACCAATGGCCGGCCGCCTCTAAAACTGCTCCCTTATCCGCCTTCTAATGTTACTAATGTCAGCGGTTTGAACCTATGCCGACAACTACGGGCGCCGGCATAGGTAAAATATTAATTTCTCATAAGTTGAATAAAATAGGAAAGCCAGCGTTAACAAACTGCCGCCGTAGGTATCATTTTTATTTTATTAATTTGCTGAATAATTGGACCTATGTCAACGGTCTCATGCGCCGTTATAGGTTTCCTTTTGCATTTAATCGATTTGCTAGCTCCGGCATCTAGATATGCACCTTTGTCTGTGGACCATTCGAATTCTTTGGTGGCTCCCATGATAGACATTTATTCTTTTATACTTTCCTCTAGACAACCAGTCTCTTTCAAACGTTGTTAGCTTCGGCTTCAAAGGATGTCGCCTTTGTGCAACCTTCAAGCGTTGTTTTCTCTTGTTGTGGACAAAGTCCAATCTCAGTAATCCTTTTGATGTTACTCCATGACCAGCTGCTTTCATGTGTTGTTGGCTCCAGCTTCGAGAAATATCCTCTCTCTGAACTACGTTGGTCTGATGTAGGAAACCTTCTAAAGGTCCGATCTCATATTTGTGAGTGCGATCTTGAGGCAGTCTCGAATCTAGTGGTCTTTTTGTACTTCTACTACAAAAATATGTTGCTTTCGGTAATGATCGCTCGCGGGCAAGCTCGCTCGCTGAGGGCCTCTATAGGAACCTCATTTTTTTTAGTCCTTTATCCTTTTTGTTATTGGGCTTTATGATTATTATCGGTCTAGGCCTACTAATAAATATAAGTTAGTTTAATTAGATAGGTGTTCACAACCTATCCAGACCATACCCCGGGGCCCGCTAAGAGATCCCAGTGGCACGGCACGTCACCCGCTTGGCAGTCAAGATCGCTCAACATCATTTCTCGGTCAAAGCGCTCGGCACCTCGAGCATCCAGACGGCGATCGAAAGTGTGCCTCCACCCGAGGGGTCGGCCACCCCCCTGAGAAGGGGGTCGGCCACACCCTGAGGAAGAGGGTCGGTCACCCACTTTGTAAGGGGGTCGGCCGCCCATTTTGTAGGGGGTTGGCCTCCCTTGTCCTTAGGGGGGGGAACCTGCTTTCCGCTGTATCACCTCACTCAACGCATTTTGTAATGCTCACTCATCACCAGCGGTCTCGCCGGCTCAATCAACTGACAGGGCTCCGGCCCTCGCGGCGGGACGGGCTTGCAACCCTAAAGCCCTCGCTGGCTCAATCAACTGACGAGCTCCGGCCCTCGCGGCGGGACGGGCTCACAACCCTAAAGCCCTCGTCGGCTCAATCAACCGGGGGCTCTGACCTTCGCCCGCTCAATCAACTGACAGGCTCCGGCCCTCGCGGCGGACGGGCTCACAACCCTAAAGCCCTGGCCGGCTCAATCGACTGATAGGGCTCCGGCCCTCGCCCGCAGGATGGGCTCACGATCCCGAAGCCATCGCCAACACAATCAACCGACGGGCTTCGGGGGGTTCTGCTCGTAGTGCTCCGGCACGAGGACCCCCCGCCACGGACTCTGGGTATCGAGCTGTGAGCATGTGCGCTCATATTACCATTGATCATCGACACCGCCAGGGCAATGAACCCCGTGGGTCACTCCGGGACGGGAGCAGGTCCTCGGAGGGCATCGCGTCCGGCCCGCCTGGCAGTTGGCTGCAAGGGCAACCCTCACCGCTGCCAGGATCTCTGCGCGTCTCATGACGCATCTCGTGGGATTCAGTAAGGGCTTGGACTGGAGGCTAGGGCAACGGGCTACTTTGACCATGCTACTGCGGTGTGGTCAGTCTCCTCAGACAGGCAGAGGGATGCTGCAAGGGCAGGACGACACGAACTCGGGGACCGACAATTCGATGGACAATCAATATTGTGGGACCCCCTATTGCGACATGTCACTCCCGGAGGACGACACGTGTCGGCTGATGACACGCGCGCATTTGTGCTTATACATAGTGGACTTTGGAGCTTATTCAAGGACTTCTCTCTTATTTCAACATTTCACTTTCTCTCTCTAAAACTCATTCTCTCTGGATTTCTAGTGAGAGAAACACATTTGGACTCCTGTCATCAGACCTTTAACGCTGCACCCTTGATTCAGACTGTTGATCGTCGGCCCTGTTCATCGTCACCCTGCCTGCGCGACACTACCAGCCCTTGCGAACTATCTGGGGAGCCTTGCTCTCAGCCCTTACTCCATCCTTGTTGTCTCCCATTTTGTCTACTTGGAAGCCAACTCAGACTGCATCCTTTGTGGCACCTCGACGTGGCAACGGACCCTCTTTCCTCGGCAACATTTGGCTACTCCGCTGGGGAGTTGAGCATCGTGTTGCAGTCTGCCACACCCAAGCGACCATGCCTGTACAAGGGAGAGCTACCAGGTCAGCCAGCTAAGGCCTCAACCCCACCATCCGAGAGGAGCATCGCCTTGACGACCAAGAGGGGACTAGCGATGTACGCCTCCAAGACCCTCCCACACATGACGTGCAAGTTGCAGTTAATGTGGCCATCCAGCAGTTCACTCCCACCATAGCCAGCCTACAAGACTCGCAGACCACTCTCATGGCCACCATTATGCAAATGCAAAGATCTATACAGGCGTTGGCCTCGCAACAACCCAGTGCATCATTCCGACCTTCAGGACCTGGGTTGGCTCCTGACGCCGCTCAGGCCACAGTGTCACGACCACTGTCGCCTCGATCATCCAGACCCTTGGAGATAGGACTCGCGACATCTTCACCACCTGTAGCTGATACACCGCATCCCGTGATGCCGTCACGCAGACCGCAAGCAGACCTCGGACCAGTATTGCAACAAGTCCTCCCTGTTGTTACACCTCAACATGTGCCAGCCAGAAGCTCTTCCGAAACCCATGAATCCATTGAGATGGAGCCTAACCCCTACCCAACGGAGAAACATCAAACAATCGGTCAACTGGTGGATATGTCTCACCCACCCACCCATACCACCATACACTTGCCATTATCAGCACCTGCCGTATATCATCCTTCTGTTGTTCATGCTCATCAAGTTACCCCGTCAGGGGGCTCGGGGGCTCGCGGCGCCCTAGCCAGCCACCATCCCTTTGTTGTCTCCAAGTCAGACTTCGACGCACTCCTCCACCGACTGTCATAGAATTCTGCACCCGACTCATCGGCCCAACTGACAGGCCACGCGCCATACGCCAACGACATAGCCATCACACCATACCCACTCAAATACAAGCAACCCACTTTTGCGCTCTTTAAAGGACGTGAGGGCAACGCCCGTGAGCACTTAACAAGATTTGTCAGCTCATTAGAGCAATATGGCCCGGGCGACACTTTGAAGCTTCGGGAATTTCACAAGTCCTTGACTGGCCTTGCCTACTCTTGGTACCACCAGATCCCTGACGGCACTATCCACTCCTGGTCTGACATGGTTCAGCTCTTCCTTGACAAGTTTCACTATAAGACGGAACGTGTGACCATCGTTGACATTGCCAGAATCCGTCAAAACCCCGGGGAGGACCTCAATGCCTATGTTACGCGATTTCATCACAAGTGCTTGGAGTGCACTGACTTCAGTAAAGATGAGACCCTTGTCCCCATTTGCATCAAGAACATGAAAGACACCTACAGGGTCTACCTTGAAAACATCTAACTTCGGTCTTGGGGACATCTCAAAGAAGCTGCACGACGCACCTATGACTCAGTCGGTCCGTCAAAGACGCCGAAGCCCCAAACTCAGCTCATCTCGGCCGTGACGACATAAGCAACCAGTAACGACGACACCAACCGTAAGCGTCAGTCCCAAAGAAGGGATGAACGCCCTGACAAGATAGGGCAGCCGACACCTGCCTCGGAATACCCGTGTGACTTGAAGACTGTCAGTGATCTCCTCGAGACATGGATCGACGACAATGCCATAACCCTGCCCAATGTCCACAATGAACCTACCCCGGAAGACTTAGCCCGTCCCAACTACTGCCCATATCACAGGAAGGTCGGTCACGGCCTCAAGTGGTGTAGGGGCCTCAAGTTCGTCTTCGCAGACAAGATTTCATGTGGCGAACTCAAGTTCTAAGTCCGGAACATGTGAACCAACCACCCAAGTCCTAGCCTACCCTAAGTACATTTTCTACACTTGTATTTTTTTTTTCCGTCAGTTCGCCACTTTTTGTGTACTCAATCCCCATGTGGGCATGTCACCTAGTTTTGTTATCAATGAAGTTGTATTTCCCAGACTTAGAGAGAATTTTCAAGCTATATTGCTCTTGCACAAGTCTTCTGGCACCACCCTTGGTGCCATCTCCCACTTCATTGGGGGCTTCCCCCCTTTTCCTACCCCAAGCAGGCCAAGCTCCCTACCCCTCCCGCCTCACATTGCAGCAACTTGATATGTGGTGCACGGGGTGGCTCGAGCCACGCTACTAAGTCTCAACTCCGTCAGCCGACATTCCCTCAGGCCCTGCAACCTCGTGGGCATGCATGCAGCATATCCCGACGACCCTCCCTTGCCTCTATGACTCAATCGGTCATCAAGCCCGCCATCCCAAGTCCACACTTCCGTCGCCACCCTTGTCCGAGCCCTCTCTCCATTTTTCAACACATAGAAAAAATTCTTCATTTTTCGCGGTCGGGTCATCACCCCTTACGACTTCCCTCGGCACCCTTGCTCCAGCATAACCCTTAGCAAAATCCTCAACACTTGAAATTTTTAACACTTAGATTTTTTTTCGAACCTCCCTCGCACCCTATATGCTCGTGGTCGGATCATCACCCTCTCATCCACATTCTACACTTAGAAAAATTTTCACAACATTTTTCACCCTTTGATGCTCTCTCGAACACTTGGAAAAAATTTCAACGAAAATTTTCATCACTCCCCAACCTCCCTCTTTCTCTCCCTTTCACTTCAAACTTATTCTTCATCAAAAGTTTTCATCCCCTCTCATGCTCCTTTTATAGGCTTCCAAAAAATCTCCAACTCAAACAGCAAAAGCAGCCCAGAAGGGGCAGACCCTACCCGCGAGGGCCTCGACCCGCGCTTACCCGACCCGTTTCCCCTTCTCTTCACTCAGGTCCCAGCGGGTCAACCCGTCCGCCCGCTTGCCCAAAACCCCACCCGCGCCCGACCCAACCCTAATTCCCTAGAACCCTAATTCTCTCTATCTTTTCTCCTGGCGCCGCCGCCAACCTTGCGCCAAAACCGCCATCTCGGCCTTCCCCTTCTGCCGGCAGCCCCTCCCCGGCATTTCCTTCCCCCGTCGACCCCCTGCTATCCCGACCCCCCCTAGCCGACCCCATAAGCCCGCGTCCCGCGGCTGCCCGCGCTGCACCGCGCCTCCACTCTTCTTATTTCATCATCTCCACCCTCGCCGACGCCCCTGCTACCCTGACCCCCCCTGGCTGACCCCACACCCACCCTACCCTCTTCGGCATCTCTCTCCCTCTTCCCCGACCCCGTAAGCCCGCCGTCGCGCAGCCGCAGGCGCTGCGCCGCCACCTCCACCTTTCTTGTTTCATTCTCTCACCCTGGTCGACCCCTACCAGCCCGCCGACCCACCTTCTCTTTCGGCCATCTCCACCTCGCCGGCCACCC
Source organism: Escallonia rubra (assembly GCA_033065855.1). NCBI lineage: Eukaryota > Viridiplantae > Streptophyta > Magnoliopsida > Escalloniales > Escalloniaceae > Escallonia > Escallonia rubra. The sequence goes on along the minus strand of JAVXUO010000119.1, from coordinate 61,502 downwards.
TTCGGCCCACCACATTTGGCCTCGGCCTCCACACCCCTCTTCGGCGACCCTTGGCTTCGGCCACCTTCCACTTCTATGCTTCGAAAGCCAAAGCCACACTCACGCACCTTCGGCCACCCTCACTCAAGGCCAACCCCTCGGCCATTCTCTTCGGCCATTACCCATCGCACCAACACCACCACCTTCATACCCATGTCCATCTTCGGCGGTCGAACAGCCTCACCATCACCAAGCACCATCCCCCCCATTTTTTTCACACCGCTAACAAAAAAAAAAACCGTGAAGACATGACGCGCATCTCGCGCTCCCACCTTCATGTTGCTCCTTCCCTACCAATTTCACTTTTTCCAGACTTAGTTTTTTTTGCAAATTTGGCTACACTCGCATCAACCGCGAGCCTGTGCCCGTCACCACACCCTTGCCGCACCCACCATCACGACGTCCTCCAACATATGTCATTGGTACGTAGGTGGTACGCGAGGCAGTTTGAACCACTTACCCCTCTTGCTCTTTGTTCAGCACCAATCGTCATTCGATTCCCATCGCCTGGGTGACGTCTCTGCGACGCTCATCGCCCGGTCGCCATCTCCGTGACCCTCGTCGCCCGTACCCCATCTCTGCGACTCTCGTCGCCCGCACACCATCTCTGTGACCATCGTCGCCCGTGTTCGCGCGCCAGCTCAGCGACTCTCGTCGCCCGTGCGTCATCTCCGTGACCTTCGTCGCCGAGCGCTACCTCCGCGACTCTCGTCGCCAACGCACCATCTCCGCAACACTCATCGCCGCTCTCATGCACCATTCTCATGCTACGTGCCCCCGGCACCAAGTATCGTCCCGCGACACTCGTCGCCGCTCTCATGCACCATTCTCATGCTACGTGCCCCCGGCACCAAGTATCGTCCCGCGACACTCGTCGCCGCTCTCATGCACCATTCTCATGATACGTGCCCCAGCACCAAGTATCGTCCCGCGACACTCGTCGCCGCTCTTATGCACCATTCTCATGATACGTGCCCCCGGCACCAAGTATCGCCCCGCGACACTCGTCGCCGCTCTCATGCACCGTTCTCGTGATATGTGCCCCGGCACTAGGTATTGTCTCGCGACGGTAGTCGCCGCACCCGTGCACCACAATCATGTTACATGCCCACCGGGCACCACACTCATTCACCACACCATGCGCACCTTGCCTTGGTCGTGGAACATGCTTCGACCCACTCTCCGGAGTGTGCAACATCCCGCGGGAATAGACGACTCCTCCGGGACACTATCTCCGCCAGGGAACTTTTCAACTCCCTTCCCGCCAGGTAGACGGCTCCTCCGGGATGCTACTTTGACGCGCTCCGAGTACTCCGGCACAAGGACTCCTTGCAACGGGATGTGCTCACAACCTTAAAGCCATCGCCGGCACAATCAATCTGGGGCTCCGACCCTCGTAGCGGACTCTAAGCACTTAGCGGCGACCATGCCGAGTGTATCCAACATCGTTTATGCGTGCGACGCCCGCTCGGGTTGCCCCTCCGCGCACCCCGCACGCAGGGGCCTTATGTTCACAACCTATCCGGACCATACCCCGGGGCCCGCTAAGAGATCCCAGTGGCACGACACGTCACCTGCTTGGCAGTCAAGATCGTTCAACATCATTTCTCGGTCAAAGCGCTCGGCACCTCGAGCATCAAGACGGCGATCGAAAGTGTGCCTCCACCCGAGGGGTCGGCCACCCACATGAGAAGGGGATCGGCCACCCCCTAAGAAAGGGGTCGGTCATACCCTGAAGAAAGGGGTCGGCCATACCCTGAAGAAAGGGGTCGGCCACCCTCTTAAAGGGGGTTGGCCACCCACTTTGTAAAGGGGTCGGCCACCCCCTGAGAAGGGGGTCGGCCACACCCTGAGGAAGGGGGTCAGCCACCCACTTTGTAAGGGGGTCGACCGCCCATTTTGTAGGGGGGTCGGCCACCCACTTGGTAAGGGGGTCGGCCTCCCTTGTCCTTGGGAGGGAACCTGCTTGCCATTGTATCACATCACTCAACGCATTCTGTAATGCTCACTCATCACCAGTGGTCGCGTGACACCCGTTGTCGCCCGCTCAATTAACTGACGGGGCTCCGGCCCTCGCGGCGGCATGGGCTCGCAACCCTAAAGCCCTCGCTGACTCAATCAACTAACAGGGCTTCGGCTCTCATGGCGGGACAGGCTCGCAACCCTAAAGCCCTCGCCGGCTCAATCAACTGACGGGCTCCGGCCCTCACAGCGGGATGAGCTCACAACCCTAAAGCCCTCGCCGGCTCAATCGACTAACAGGGCTCCGGCCCTCGCCCGCAGGATGGGCTCACGATCCCGAAGCCATCGCCATCATAATCAACCGACGGGCTTCGGGGGGTTCCGCTCGTAGTGCTCCGGCACGAGGACCCCCCGCCACAGACTCTGGGTATCGAGCTGTGAGCATGTGCGCTCATGTTACCATTGATCATCGAGACCGCCAGGGCAATGACCCCCGGGTCATTTCGGGACGGGAGTAGGTCCTCAGAAGGCATCGCGTCCGGCCCGCCTGGTAGTTGGCTGCAGGGGCGACCCTCACCGTTGCTAGGATCTCTGCGTGTCTCATGACGCATCTCGTGGGATTCAGTAAGGGCTTGGACTGGAGGCTGGGGCAACGGGCTACTCTGACCATGCTACCGCGGTGTGGTCAGTCTCCTCAGACAGGTAGAGGGACGCTGCAAGGGCAGGACGACACGAACTCGGGGACCGAAAATTCGACGGACAATCAATACTGTGGGACCCCTTACAGCGACGTGTTACTCCCGGAGGACGACACGTGTCGGCTGATGATACGCGCAACATTTGTGCCTATATATAGTGGACTTTGGAGCTTATTCAAGGACTTCTCTCTCATTTCAACATTTCACTTTCTCTCTCTAAAACTCATTCTCTCTGGATTTCTAGTGAGAGAAACACATTTGGACTCCTGTCATCAGACCTTTGACGCTGCACCCTTGACTCGGACTGTTGACCGTCGGCCCTGTTCGTCGTCACCCTGCGTGCGCGACACTGCCAGCCCTCGCGACCTGTCTTGGGAGCCTTGCTCTCAGCCCTTAGTCCATCCTTGTTGTCTCCCACTTTGTCTACTTGGAAGCCAACTCATACTGCATCCTTTGTGGCACCTCGACGTGGCAACGGACCCTCTTTCCTCGGCAACAATAGGTCCAGTAAAGTCTAGTCTAGTCAGCGTCCAACCCAATTTAGTCAGAACCCAGTCTTGTTAGATCCAATCAAATTGGCTAAACCAATCGAGTTGGGTAGGTTTAACTCTAGTTAAAAGATTATGTTTGAGTTAGATGACTCAGAATTCTATTGTGATTGATAATTAATGGATATTTAGGTGTAACCTGGAGGTAATTTCAAAATCTGGTGCATCCCATCTAATTTTAAGAGTATTTTGCCAAATTTGGGGTAATTAATGTCTCGAAGTTCAGGATAATCATAATAAATTAAAGGGTGAACCGGCCGACCATCCGGCCACTTAGTTAACTTTTCTCGATCTTTGATTTAAATTAGATATTCTTCTCTATTAGAGCTATTTGACTCTAAAAATTTCTTTGCCATCTTTGTCAGCCCTTTCCGACCGGATAAGTTAGCCATTCAACCACTGATGTAGGGTTCAAACCAAAGTCATAAGTTAGGCTAGGATATTTTTTTTATATGCATGTTTACATGTTTTGTTTTAAAGGCCAAAAAATCATTAAAAAAAAGTAGAGATCATTAAGGTATAGCTGGTACCTAACTCCTACCCCTGTGTAAACGTAGTCCCTAAACCCATCATCTCTGTTTTCAAGGATTAGAAGCCTAGTTGGGCATTTCAGTGTAATTTAGGTTTTTTCTTTGTTCGTGGTAACGAATAAAAAAAGATGACAACCCGACATTTTCTTAAACCTCCACGGGCTTAGGAAATTTTTGAAAGCGGTGTGTCACACATCAATAAATGCCACACCGGATTCGAAGAGTTGCATAGTCATAAATTACTCCTGCACAGAGTTCCAAAATAAAATCTAAGTCAAAACAATTTCCTTTTGTTATAAGTTCTAAGATAGTGATACTAACTTTGAAATTAAATTGCTAACTCTCAGTCACATAGTGTAGTCCAGTCCCCTCTACTGATCACCTGAAACGAAAGTAATGAGTGAGTGAGCTAAATGCACAAAAACAGATTCCAGCACCAAAGGTAATTTTACAGCCAAAAGGAGACCAAAAATTTTATGGCCACTTGAACACGCATGAGTCGGCAACAAATTGGAAAAGGCTTCCTGTAAATTTTGTTAGAGTAATGATTCATAGCGTAAGAAAAGGTGGCATGCAAAGGAAGAATTCAAATATGAAGTCTTTCACTTAATGGAGAGTGCGATGAATCAGTGGCCTATGAATTAACCTAGCAATGTAATGCACTGAATAAAAATGAAAAACTGATTAGGTTGACTTGGAACCAAACAAAAAAGCCGATTGTTAAAATTCTAAGCGCTTAATGGTTTTGACGATTGTTAAAATTCTAAACAAAAGCCGATTGTTAAAATTCTAAACGCTTAATTTACGTAACACGTAATGGTTTTGGAAACAAACCGTAAGAAGTATTTCGAAAATTTTGACGAACGATCCTTGTTGTACGATCTTCCAACACGTTTGATATTTTATTCGCAGGTACGAAAACGGTTACTAGAGTCGAGTTTTTTATTCACGAACCAAATCCTAGAGCTTGGTGATGCTCTAGAGAAAGTGATACAAGGAAAGGATTTTTTATTTGCAGGGAAGACTTTGTCTTGTGACTTATATTTCTCTTGGAATATCTCTAACCTTCATATAGAGATAGTATTAGAGACTGACTTTATCTCAAAACACTTAGCAAATAAAGACCGTATTTATCTCAAACACTTAGGAGATAAATATCCTCTAATTAACTGTAATTATTCTTATTAATAATTAGATATTATCTGTTAGTGAGCAGATAATGGGTCCACCGACCCAATTTATTAACAGCTCTCACCACCCACACAGGGCAAATAAATCACGTAGTCCCTCCTTACCGACCCAATTTATTAACAGCTCTCACCACCCACACAGGGCAAATAAATCACGTAGTCCCTCCTTATCTCTTGTTCACTCATTTCGACATACAAAAAATAGAACGTGCCACCTACAAGAAGGATGTCTTATATTGAGGAGTATTGTATTAAGTTATCACCAAACTAACACAATACATCACTCCAAAAATCTCGTATATGCCCTGATAGTTCAACTACATCAGATTAAACACTCTCAAATCTCTCATAACGAGTAGTGTTAAACCTCTCATCTGTTATGTATTATATTGAAATGAAAATCGACAAAATTGCCCGGGCTATGAATCATTTAACATGGTGTACTATTGGACTTTCTTCCCAAAGCCCTCATGTCATTCCAATTAGACACAACGTCTTTCCTATACATGCCCCGCGAGACCGCATCATCCATTATCCAAGGCTACATGCTAAAGTAGCGAGAGTATTATCTTCATAACACAGTCTAAGGTGAAAATGGTACTATTTACGATAAAAAAAATATATTGATCCAAGTGACTCACACAGTGATCGATGAAGCAGGGACTCATTTATCACTTCCAATGTTAGTCTGCTTTAAGCACATACAATATGATTTGCATGTTATGGCGTAACCTGCGAAGGCATGTCGCATAAATGTATAATGAAATACGCTATACGAATCTGAGTCTAGTTGTTGTACGAAGGCCCTAACTGGAGTATTTTTACCCAGTCACTCTCATATTACATGTCTGAAATCTTATATTCGGCTGTAAACATGCTACATATAGTTGTGAAGATACTTTATGATCGACTAACCTTATTAGGTTTCATTTTAGCTCCAACTAAGGCGAGATGTTTGCATTACTAGCTGTATCATCTTATTCGCCCTCTTGGCACTTAAGACAAATATGTCTCATCTTGCTCGCTAACTTAGCGCCAAGGTGAATTACCCGTGTGAGTGGGTCAATTCTAGCCTAGTCACACACTCAATAAGGATGTATATGTAATCACAAAGATAATCCATTCATTCCAAAATAAACTCAAATCAAGGAATGAAAAATATAATAAATAATGTCAAGTACATAAGATGCCATAAACATATCAAACCCTACGTAGTCCCATATCAAAACATCTCTAGCAATAGGCTTGATCAAAAGATCAGCCACCATTTTGTCAGTAGGTATATGTTTCATGGCCACCTCTCATTGTGTAACTAAAGTCCTAATGAAGTGATAACGAGGCCTATGTGTTTGGCCTTCCCATGATACTTGGGATCCTTTGACAAAATCTAGGGCAGCTCTGTTGTCACAGTAAACGGTGACAGCCTCATCTGCATGAGCTGTAACCCCTAAAACCTGTAAGAATGACCTCAACCAAATTAATAGCTTACTAGACTGCTGTTGAACATGCAACATACTCCGGCTCCATTGTGAATAGGGCGATGCAAGTCTGGTTCTTGCTGCACTAAAAGATAGCTCAATCTCCTAGTATGAATGTATAATCTAAAAAGGATCTGTACTCATCTCTATCATCGCCCCAATCAACATCGTTGTATCCTCTCAGTCTCAATCGTTGTATCCTCTCAGTCTCAAGTCTCCACCATGATAACACAGGACGAGATCAGCGCTTCCACGTAGGTATCTAAGAATTCTTTTCACCGTATTTCAATGAATGGGTCCAGGATTACTCTGATAACGACTCACCATTGTCTGGACGCGTACACAACATAGCATACATCAAACTCCATACTGCAGCTGTATAATGCACTTTGGACATCCGATTCTTTTCCTCATCATTCTTTGGGCATTGGTCTATGCTTAAAGTACACGTCTTATCCATTGAAGTGTCTATGGGTTTTGTATATGCATACGAAAATGTTCAATGATTTTCTTGATGTATGTGTCTTGAGACAAATAGAGAAGTCTCTTCGGACGATCACGTATGATTTTAACCCTGAGCACATAATTAGTTTCTCCCATGCCATTCATCTCAAAATTTGAAGACAATCACCGCTTAGTGGTGATAATGGAACTCATGTCATTCCTAGCTAAAAGAATATCATCCACATAAAAAATTAAGGACCAGAGTACTTCATCTTGGATCGTTTACGTAAACGCAATGGTCTTGTTCAATCATCTCACAATCTATGGAGATAATGGCATGATGAAACCTAAATTACTATTTCCTAGACGATTGTTTGAGACCATATATAGAATGTTTGAGTTAGCAAACTTTGCACTCATGTCCCTTAATCTCAAAACCTTCAAGTTGAGCCATATAAATCTCTTCCTCTAGTTATCCATTGAGATATGTAGTCTTAACATCCAGATAAAAAACCTCTAAATCATGTTGGGCGACAATAGTTAGGATGGGGCAGATTGAAGCAAATCTCACCACTGGGGAGAATGTATCTTCATAGTCCACACCTTGCTGTTGGGTATAGCCTTTTGCCACAAGATATGCCTTAACCCATTTGCCTTGCGCTTGACTTTTAAAACCCACTTGTTTCCAACAGTCTTATGCCCCGGCGAAAGGTCCACATCCCATACCTGATTCTTCTCCATTAAGCCAATTCATCCTTCATTGCAGCCATCCACTCATTATTAGCAAATGAAGATAAGATTTCTTTTATAGTAGTGGGCTCATCTTTATCAGTTGGTGTACACATAAGAATTTCTCTGTCAATCTCAAAACCACGACGTGAAACTCTTATCCGTACACCTCTACGCAGTTGAGAATCTTGTTGACCTGATGGTCCTAGTGGTGTGCTTCCATTGTCTGGGATACTCCCATTAGGTTGAGGGTCTCAACATGATCAGAAATTAATTCCCGACCTTCGCTTGGAGATGGTGGCTTCAACCTCCTCTAGCTCATAGATGTCAAGATTCTTACTCGCATCTCCAATGCTAGAAAAATCATTCTCTATGAAATTTGACATCACTACACTCTATTTCAATCTTTCCACTATTTGGATGTTCACTATACAACACATGGCCATTAGAGTTTTCAAAATACCTTAAGAAGATACTTCTTTTAGCTCTAGGCCCTAGTTTCCCATATTTATCAAAAGTTCTGTGAACATAACCTACTGAGCCTCATGGGCGCAAGTTATCCAAATTTGGCTTTCGCCCATTCCAAAGCTCATATAGGGTGGATTTTTTTTTTGTGAAGGCACACGATTAAGTATATAGGCTGCAGTCAAAAGGGCATCCCCAAAAAGATATTGGAAGGTTTGCTTACACCATCATAGACCTAACCATATCCAACAATGTTTTATTGCTTCTTTCCGCACCATTTTGTTGTAGAATATTAGGAATAGTAAGCTGCATGGATATCTCTTTTTCCTCACAAAAATTCTTGAAGTTATCGAACAAATATTCACGCTCCCTGCCAGTGCACAAAGTTTTTAAACTCTTCTCCTTCTGATTCTCAACCTCTGCTACAAAGCGTTTGAAACAATCCAAAGCTTCATAACAGTGAGATAACAGATACACGTAACCTTATCGGGTATAATTTTCGATCAGTATAAGGAAATAAGAGGCGTCATAGCGTGCCTTTATACTCATAGGTCCGCACACGTAAGAGTGAACTAGCTCAATTGCCTGAGTTGCTCTCACAGCCTTTCTAAAAGGCTTCATGCATGCTTTACCGGCCAAACAAGCCTAACATGTTTTTAGATTGACTTTGCGAATGGGCCTAAAAAGGCCTTCTCTAGCCAAATGAGTCATTATATATTGGCCTATGTGGCCCAGTCTTGCATGCCAGGTGGTAGAATTATTCACAATATTATCATTCACCACAAAAGAAAAAGAGGTCTAAGAATCAATGAAATCCAATTGAAATAAACTGTCCATGCAGAAACAATGTCCAAACAAAACATCATCCCAAAAGATATCCAACTTATTACCCATAAAATTAAAGTAAAATTCATTGTCTAATAAAGCAGTAACTGAAAGTAGATTTAGCCGAACATTGAACGCATATCACACATCCTCAAGAAGCAACATGCGCCCAGTGCGTAACTTGAGCTGGTAAGAACAAACTCCTAGCACCTCCTCGGAGCTGCTATTTCCCATGAAGATATGTTTACTCCCTACCAAAATTCGATGGTAATCTACGAACCACTCTTGAGCACGTGCTACATATTTTGTTGTACCTGTATCCACAAACCACATAGGTAAGGAATCAACAACCATCACATGTGAGGAAACATATAATTGAGAGAGGGATTCAGAAGGTACCCTCTTCGGCTCAGCACAATCACGAGCAAAGTGTTCTTGCTGTTGACAGTTGTAGCATTTGATTTTAGACAAATCCTTTTTCCCACCACGTTTTTCTCTCTTGCATTTCTTTATTTTCCCCTATTTTGGCGCAAAAGTGCTAGCCTTACCTTTCTTGCCTTCTTATTTTGTCTTTCACACTTACTATTTGCATTGCATGATCCCCCTTGGGCGATATAAGTAAGGGTCTTGTCAGAATCTCAAGTCTCAGCCTCAAGGATGACATGCTGTGAAGCATGAGAAAAGTTCTTGATGTTTTCACTATGAGTCAATAACTGTTTCATATTGGCCCATGAGGCAGGAAGGGACCTTATAACAGTCATGTTTTGCTGCTTATCTGTGAGCGCATGGCCAAGATCCTTTAGCTTACCAATCATGTTGGACATCACCCTAAAATTTTGATTCATGGTATGCTTAGGGTCTTTTGAGTATTCATCAAACTTAATCATAAGGCCGCGAAGCTGCGTAGTTCATCAAATTGAGATTCTACCAAAAAAGAACTTGAGCTGATCCCATAAAGCTTTGCAAGTTAAAAGTTCATCAAATTGCCCGATTAGATCATTTTGCAAGCTGCTCAACAAAGTGTAGCGCGCTCTACGATCTTTCTCATGTCATTTCTGGTAGGCAACGTGGTCTCTTAGAGGTTGCCACTCAGTGGGCGCTACCATCTCTTTGATCAAGTGCTCCTTGAGCTTTTATTCGTTCAGTATGAAATTCATCTATTTGTGTCAAACGTCATAATTATCTCCGTTAAGTTTCTCACCCTTAACGAGATCAGCTATGACATTCTTGGTTGCCATTTCTTCACTACATTGGTTTGCGCAAAGAAAAAGACATTAATTATACATCTTTTTATTTATTTTAAGAAATTTAAGTGAAAAATATTATCCTTCCTCACGTCATGAAATAAAAAATTTGCTAAACTCGTAGTCATCTCCCATGTTTGTGAGTTGGAAAAATATTTTCCCAGTAATTTTTGGAATAAACTTCATATCGTATAATTCACAATGTAATAAATCATGCACATGACAATCTAAAATTGCACCATACAACATATTCTGCAAGGACTCTATTGAGCCCTATTGGCATTCTAATCATGTATGCTAAGACAATTCTAGCTTGAATAATGTGCGTGTGAAATTACATTTCCGTACAAGGCTTTCTGAAAATATACAGGAAAATAATAGAATACAAAATCTTTAAGAATCCTACTACAAATTACTCCAACGCAAGTCAGTGCCGCTGCATTGAGAAAGCATGCCAATTAGCATTTAATCGATTGCAGCGCAAGTCGTTTTGCATAGGCGTCGTCTCAGTCCGTGCTGAGAAATTTTCATCGGTCGAGCAGTCGAAAACTCGGTCGATTAGAGCGTTGGCTTGGAAGGGTTGACTTCGGCGTGGCTGGGGTATTGTCTAGCAATGATTGCACGATTTTAGTCGCTGTGGTAGCCTAGTAGCTGTCATCTCGTGGATTCTTCTTGCCTAGCGACGATGTTTCTTGATGCCATGATCGAGGCAACACACCTACAAGGGGGGTTTGGTATTAGCATGGCATGGGCACTGTCTAGCAATGTTGGCACGATTTTAGTAGCAGGTGCCAGTCTAGTTGTTGTAATCTCGCGAATTCTTCTTGCCTAGAAAGAACATTGCCCGACGACTTAAAACGAATGGAGATGTCGTACAACACATTATTCTCAAAAGAACTTTCTTAAAACAAAAGAAAACACATAAATATAAGTTAATTTAGAATGCCAATATAATATTCATCCATTTATTTTAAAACTAAAATGCCCAAATAACAAGGTAAAAGGTCATTAAATGGATGAATATGCCACATTCTCCTTCCAAGAAAATGAGCAACAAGGCCTTGAAAAAATTGGTTTAAAAATGTGTGGGCTTAGTAAAGCCCAACAACTATACCATCAACAAAAAGTATAATTAAACCATAATTCGAATCAAGGCAATCACGTGACAAATAACAGAATTTATTTATGTCATATAGCTCTCCAAAATATTCAATTTTACCCACGAAGTGCAAAAATTAATACTTATAAATTATTCGTATCATTTTGGGATTACAAAAGTACCATAAAAATACTCACAAATAGCCAAAAAAATGAGAGATAAATTCTTAAAAAAATGACAAACAGTAAATTCAACCGTAATATACCTTCTGAAATTAAAAAAATAATGTACATAAAACAAAAAATTTAAGCTAATTTCTATAAAAAAAAGTCGTTTAAAAATTAAACAGATTACACACAGAGGGTATAGGTAATTCTAAGTCCACAGGAAAAAGCAGAAAAGCAAGACAAAACTCCACTTGTCGGCGGTTGCAAAAAAAAAAAGGCCAAATAACCACCTTCACGCGCCAAACACGCCACCCTGTCCATGGGGAAGTGATGGCACACATCTCACCCACTAACACACGTGCATAGGGGAGGTCTTGCAACATGGCGCTCGTGGCCTTGCTATGGCGGCACTACTCACGTGGGCCCTACGCACCACCCTCTCGTTGTTTTTGGTGTTCGGAAATTTTGTAGCCCCCCTAATCTGGGTCTGCTAAGTTCATTGGTGCACTCAGACTGGCCATCAGAGGCCTCTAGGTGGTGAGTACCTCATTGCCGTGAGTGGGCTCTGGCCAATTTTAGTGTTCATCTTCTTTCCCAAAAACCCTAAAATTTCAGCCGCCGCCATGCCGTGAGGCCAACTTTCGGAGGCCATATCTCTCTCATTTTGAAGCCAAATAATTCGTGTTTTATATCATTGGAAAGACTATGTGAATAGATTAATAATGTATTAATCGACCATGATAAAAACCAAATATAATGTTCCAAATTTGAGTCCCAAAACAAAAAAAAATCACTGTTTTCTTGAAAAATAAAATCGTGATTTTCTCACAAACCCTGCATCCAATTATCGCAAAATTTTAAGGAGTTCATCCTCAACCATACGGGAACAAAACCATATAATTATTTTTCAGAAAAACATGCTAAATGTTTTTGAATATTTTTTGATGGGTCTCATTCATGTGAATCGGAAAAAAAAAATGGCAACATACACATAAATTATACTAGCATATTAGAAGGCGAGTCAACAAGAATCATGCTCTCATACCAATGTTAAAACTCTAGACACCAACCACGTAACACGTAGTAGGTGTAATACCCCAAACCTAAGGTTGGGCTTATGATAAATTTAGCTGATTATTAATTTCATAGATGATAATTTTTGTAAGTGATACTAGATAATCTTTTGCGACGGTTGTTGTGAGAGGTATCATTTAGGACGTTTAGCGACATTATTTTCTTTAAATGATTTAAAGGTTGCAATAAATGAATCTTGTTGTAGGGCAGACTATAGCAGGTTTATTCTTTAGCGATAAGTTTATAAATAATTATTTGAGTTCTTTTGCAATGATTTTCATACGCAATATGTAGGTCGATTTGCATAGACGATATTTTACCGGTAACCTTCGGCGACTAAATTTTTTAGGAATTGTAAGTTATAATTTACCAATAGTCATTATTGATTGATGTCTTTAGTGATAAGTAGCGTAATGATATTTTTGGAGACCTTTAGCGACAAAATTGGTGAACATTATATATTATGATTCTTAGAGAAATTTTTAAAAAATCATACGTTATAAGTTAACGGATACAGTATAAGTGAGTCCGATTTAGGTCTTTAGTGACAATGAGCGTGACTAACTTTTTATTACCAACTTTTAGCGACAATTAGTGAAGCGGATTAGTAAAGAAATAAATAAATGAATAAAATAAATTCAAAATCTGATTTATTTGGAAAATAATGTCAGCTCTTTAATTTTAGAAAGAGGTGAACCAATGAGGAAATTAGGGAGATAATTAAGACACTACATTAAAATGGAAATTCGGTTATAATGAGAAGGAGATTTTTCATACGGTTACAGAAATAGAAAAGAGGAAGAGAAAGAGAATTATACAGGGAAGGGGTTTGTGTTCGTGAGAAATGGAGAGAGAGTGATACAGAAAAGCAAAGGAAGTCTCGGCAGGAAGAAAAGAGAAAAAGGAAAGAGAAAGGGAGGAAGAGAAGGCCGACAAGGACATCGGCGATTGGAATTTGGTGCCGGAAATACGGCGATTTTGGGTTTCGATTTCGGTAAGCGTCTATTCCTTTTTCCTCTCAGTTTACACTATTTTAATGTGCGTTTAGAGAGCCGTGATGTAGGGTGAGGCAACTGTGCGTGTGTTGTGGTTAGAGAGAGAGAGAGAGAGAGACTGTGATGGGCTGCGGTTGGCGCAGTCGTGTTGTGCGGGCAGCCATGGTGGCTGCCGTAATATGCGTTTGTGTGTGGGTTTGGGGAAAAAAAAAGGGTGCTACGGTTGCAAAGAGAGCCATGACTACCGTAAAGTGGGTTTGTATGTGCATGTGTGACTGGGAGTGAAGGGGGGAACGGGAAGCAAATCCACTGCTGTGAGGCAGTGGGTGTAGTATATAGAAGTGTGGGTTTGCGGGTGTGTAGGTGAGAAACAGAAAGGGGGGGAGGCTGCTCAACAAATGTGAGGTGAGTGCAAGTGTGTGAGAGTGTATTATGTGTGTTTATTGGTGTAAAGGACATCTAATGTAACCTGTGGTGAATTGGGTGTAACGTGGGGCCTGTTGTAAATAAGGGAGGGAGAAGGAAGAAGCTGCATAATATGTGTGAAATGGGTTTGATATGTGTGGGTACATAAGTCACAAAATTATGAGTGTGGGTTGTGTGTAAATTGTGTGCATGAAATGTGTGTGTGAACATGTGTACAGGTGGTGAGGTGCATGTGTGCTTGTATAGGTTTTTAGAAGAGAATGGGATGGCTGCCGTGAGGCAGGCATGCAAGAGAAGAGAAGCTGCCGAAGCAGCTGGTTTAAGGGTGTGTGAGAGCTGTGCACATATGTGTATACGGGTAGCGTTAGGTTCGTTGCACGCATTAGATAGTGTACAGTGAACATTAGCATGTAAAAATTTAAAGTAAAGTACCTTATGTTATATTAGAATTTCTAGTAAAAATTTATAATTTTCTGAAATCCTATGTATTTTTAGTATTTTCTATAATTTCAGATTTGTAATATTCGTTTGGAGCCTTTAAACTCGTGAAACTATTCTGTAAACATTATAGTAATGTTTTCATGGTATAAATAAGTCTCAGTATTAATTTCATGATTTTTGGAGTTTATTTGCTATGGTTTCCGTATCGCATTGGTTTTAGCAAAAATAATAATTTAAAATTAGTTTTAATGCCTTTTAATTTCGGATTTAAATTTATATATTTTTTATACATATTTTAAAGCTGTGAAAAAAAATTTGGGACTTTATTTTCACCTAGAAACAATTATGGATATTTATGGGGTTTTATTACATTTAAAGAAATTATTTTAATTCAAAAATATTCAAAATTTCAGAAAATTCATATTTTGACCTTTTATAATGTTTTGAGCAATAAATTTGATTTATTGTAATTTAGTATGAATTTTGAGATATCATTATGCATTAACGAGCGTATACGGTTCTCGGTTAGGTTAGTAGTGTGCGAGACCGCTTTGAGTTGCGCAATTTCGGAGTTAGAAGTGAGCACGTGGTGAGTAGTTGATAATAGCTTTATAGTATTGTAGCATAGATTGCGTTCTAACAAATGGATTGACAATCTAGGTTTATTTAGAGATTATTGATCGAGGTTTGGTAGAATTGCTTAACTTGGACTGAGGTAAAGATTTTCTCTCCGAACCCTACTTCATTGTTCTAAATTCAAATGTTTTATTATGGCATCTTTACAAAGTTCTTTGAGCTCTGATTTTATGATTGATATGAAAATATTTTTGAACTGCCCATGAAACCCTAGCTTGAACCTTCTAGCGATCGTTTGGAATTCTTTGTTTATTCTCATATATTTTATTGATTCAATTATCGTAAAATGTTTTGAATCATGTTTATTGCTTATCAATGTTGACATGAATTAGTAATCTGGAAGTTATAATGATGGTCTGTATTGCTAGGGTTATAAGGATGGTCTGTATTGCTGGGGTTATAAGGATGGTCTGTTGGTTGGGTTAAACTAGTACATAAATGGACTAGTCAGTGTACATATACATATGTAAAGCGTATCGAGCACTACCGGGGTGGCTTTGCTATAGTGTACTGCTCATGTTCAATATTTCCTATTTCTTTTTATTATACCTGAAGTGTTTTGAATGACTACTGATTTAAGGGATTGAGTTAATACTCGTCCCTGTGTTTATATCGAATTGCTATGAATTCATCAAAAACAAAATTCTTTAAAAATATGTTATTTGACTTGAATGTAAAATCGTTCGTATCGCTCGTTTATATCGAAATTATGTGTTTTATTGAAAATACTCTTAAAAAGTTTTGTTTGACTCTTTATGAAAACTCGTCCGAACCGTTTTGTTGTTTTAAAATCTTTGATCAACCTTACTAGGCTCTCAAAAGTTCACTCTCATTTGACTTCCTTTCCGCAGAGCCAACATTAAGTTGCCCGAATAAGGTTTGAGCTGAGCGAGCAAAAGAAAAGGAAGAGATTTGGTCATAGTATTTATCGTTAGAACCTCTGTACTGGTAATGATTATTATTTACGAATTTTTAGACTTAATTTAATGTATCATTTATGACAGTCTACTGAGAATATGGTTTGATTAAAGGTTTAGCAGCTCTGATGATGATTGCCCATTTGGTTATGAGGTTATCATTGTTGTTAACCCTACAGTTATTTAACCTAGGATTATATTTGGTTTTGATGATAACCAACATTGATGTTTATGTTGTCTAACATGCATTGAGTTGTTGAAGCAATAGGAACAATCTCATACTCATGAAAACAGACTATTAGACGAGCAACGCGGTCAATGACTCTCAACGGAACGCGTCAAAGAAGAAATTCGTCGATTGAATTTTACAATGCTTTTATTTCCTTCTTTATAAACTAGACATAGAGAGATGATTGTTACGATGACTGTATACCTAGAACTTGCCCATAGGTTTCCCTTGCATGCATAAAAGCTTTTCATTCTTTGAAAACAAGGAATACTGCATTTTCAGGAATGCAGTCGTCAGCATTGGAATGCAGTCGACTGCAATTTGGGCAGTGAGGTATTACAGTCGACTGCATTGGAATGCAGTCGACTGCAATACTTCCAGTAGCCTATTACAGTCGACTGCATTGGAATACAGTCGACTACAAGTTGGAAATTTGAATTTCCAACGGCTACTTTGGGAATACAGTCGACTGCAATGAGACATTGCAGTCGATTGCATTTACCGTTTTGGCGCATTTAATGCTCCACCTACCCCAAACGGTCATATTTATTCCCACCTCTATAAATACTCATTTTGGGCTTAGTTTTGATTCATCAATTACATTCAAAGCTCTCTTATCTTTCATATACTCAAAGATCAAAAAAATTGTTCAATCTCTCTTGTTTTTCATTGATTTCTCATCCATTTCAAGAGAGCATTTATTGTGAGCTTACATTTGAGAGATATACACTTTCATAAGTCATCATACAATCATCTCTCTTGTTCTAGTGCTTAAACTTGTACTCATCTACTTCTTGAGATTGAAATCTTGTACGCATTTCTTCATCTAAAGTTTCTTGTATCAAAGCTTGGGGTTGTCAAGTTTTGGAGCTTTGGGATTGTCAAAGCTTGTTCTTGATGTGGGCATAGCATCAAGGGATTGTAAGAGGTTCGATCTTGACCCGTAAGGAAGATCATACTAGTGGATTCTAGGGCCTTTCAAGGGACTTCCTTGAAGGGGTGGACGTAGGCTTGAGGGTATATCAAGCTGAACCATTTAATTCTCCTTGTCAAGTATCTCTAAACCCTTCTCTCTTTAAATTATCATTTTACATTTGTGTTGAGATTGGCTAGTTTGCTTATTTGAGATATTGTGTTTGAGGTTTGTTGTTTGTAGCTTCTTCAAGTGTCATTCATATCCTCTCTAAGTTTGTAGTATTTACTTGTTAATTTTTAAAGTAGTCTTAAAACCCTATTCACCTCCCTCTAGGGTTATCTTTTTTATTTCAATTGTCTTAGTGTCAATGATCGATTGAGTGTTAACGTTCCGAAAAATTCCTGGATGTTACAGTAGGTCCGAAAACATACCGTAATAAGTATCTCAAAAATTTCGACGAAAGATCCTTGTTGTTATGAGCCTCCAATACGCTTAATCTTTTATTTGCAGGTAGGAAAACGACTACTAGGGTCGAGTTCGTCATTCACGAACCAAATCCTAGAGCTTGGTGATGCTCTAGAGAGAGGGCAACAGGCCAACAGGGGAACAATTTTTTATTTGCAGGGAAGACTTCTGTCTTGTGACTTATTTTCTCTTGGAATATCTCTAACCTATATATAAAGATAGTATTAGAGACTGATTTTATCCTAAAACACTTGGAGAAAAAAACTGGTTTTATCTCAAACAATTAAGAGAGAAATATCCTCTTATTAATTATAATTATCATGACTAACAATTAAACATTATTTGCTAGTGGGTTGATAATAGCGTCCACTGACACAATTTATTAACACTGATCAAACAAATAATGTTCAACGACAGCAAAGACTTCAATACAAGATTAGGTATCCTTGAAAAGCATAATTGATCAGTTTAACAAAAAAAAATATTTTTAAAATCAATTCCTTTACTCTTTAATTACACAACTAAATCAAAAACCTTAATTTTTTTAATCAATTCATAATTCTTATAAATAAACATACTCAAAACTTGTAATTACGGTTCGAACCATCACAAGTAAATAATTACAGGGTTCTTACTGTAGCCCTCAGTTCCAAGATAAAAAAATAAGTTCTTGTCTCAAAGTAATGACCAAAATATCAAGAGATCTCTCCATAAAGGTCGTTTGGAGGCTCCTAAGAAGTTTGTTGAGCTCTAAGGGTAATCCAATATATCTATACTATCTATAAAAGTATGAATCTTGTAAATCATTTTATTCCATTTTTGCCCTTCGTTAATCACTCCAATAACAATCCTACTCTTTCATAAATACTATTATTAATTACTAATTTTGTAATCATTTCCGATTTTGCCCTCCGTTAGTTATTCCAATGACAACCCTACCCTTTCTTAATTAGGTTTTTTTGTAATGCGTTTAATGAACATTAGATCATAAATTTAATCTAAACCTACATTTATAAATTGGAAAATAAAATGTGTGGTTGCAAAAAATATATTTATGTGTGAGTGTGTGTGTGTCTATATTCTACCTATAAAAGTATGAATATTGTAAATCATTTTTGGACGATTATGTCCTCTATTATTTACTTCAATTACATTCTTACCCTTCTTTTATTACTCCCTTTTAAATTTTGATGAAATTAAAAGAATATTGGGTAATAAATCTATTCTATACGATGGAAAATGAAAACTGTGATGAGAAAGAAAAACATAACAAAGAAATTCCTTTATTATTCTCTTTTTAATTTAGTTAAAATGAAATAAACATTAAATATTGAACTGGTTAATGAGAACTATAAAAAACAATTCCTTGCATTTTTAGGTTAGCAAAAAATTAACCAATTGAAAAACTGAAAAACAAAATAAAGAAACTGAAATGCGTGAAAAAACAATTAAGAAACAAAAAATTGTTGGAAAAACACAAACATAAAAAGAAAAAGAAAAAGGATTAAATATGCATAAAAAACAAGGTTTATATATGGTGCCAATTTGAACTGAAAATATGTTCGGTTATTACAGTTGAAGACCGGGTGTTTTGCATTAATGAAATGCAAAGTACCTGGTCTTCAAAATTATAAAACAAATCTTAACCATAAACCAAATTAACAGATTACAAAAATAAAGACGTAGATTTATTCTTTTAATTTCTCAATTTGCTTTTATTTTCAGCAATACCATCAAACATTTCTTCAATCCAGAAGCTTACGAAAAATATTTTCAAACATTGAACTGATTACAATTGCAAACATCAAATATACATTTCTTCTAAAACAAGTGACAAAAGAAATAAGAACATAATTAAATTACATTATTTTGATCCAAAAAAAGATAACAATATCGCCTCAAATATTACTCTTGACTATATTCACATGCGACGCACGTGCTCTATACTAGCTGTACATAAAGTGTTAGAATCCTAGATATTTATTTGGGAGCTGCTACACATCTACCGGTGTAGATTTCCAACTCCATGTCTACCCGCTATTCTTAATAGCCCCCCCCCCCCCCCCCCCCCTTCTTTCCTGTAGATGTGGATCGACCTCCTATTTATTTAAACCTAGATACATATATATTCCGAATGGTATAAAAATTGTAAGATACTCATTATGTCCAAAATTATATAATTATTAAATGGGTCAAACTAAAGCCCAAACTAAATTAGATCATTTGAAAGTAGGCCCACTTCTCGTGTAATCCATGGCCCAGTTTTTTCTCAATGCAATTCTCTGAATTGAACCAAAAATACTAATAATAATCACGTAATAAATCCTTCGACAGTCGGTATATTTGAAAAAGCACCATAAAACTGTGAAGAATGAAGAGAAAATGTACTAAGAGTTAGAATTTGTAATTTAGAACTCATTAATTTTAATAAGAAAATAAGGATCTATGGCAGCATAAATCTAGTATCAGAGCCAAAGATCCAGAACATACGTTATTAAATCGTTGTGAATATATGATTATTGTATTCATCTTTAAGGTACAAAATATGGAAAATAATTTATGCACCGTATTTCAAAAATACAAAATAAGTTAAAAAAAAACGAAACAATAAAAGAAGAAACAATTGCCACCTCTTCCAAATGAATATAATTATTACTTTCCATTAGAAAACAAGGATTAGAACAAAGGGGCACGCAAAGAAAGAATTCAAATGTAAAGTCTTCCACTATATGGACAAAAACAAGGCAAGTAAATCCAGTTAAGATGAATCTCAGTGGCCTAGGAATCAACCTAGCAAAGTCACGAACTAAACAAAAAGAGATGTTGATCAAGTTGACTTGGAATACAACAAGTTGCTTATTACGAAATCGACAAACAGTAGAACAAATTGCTTTGTGGATACGGATTAGCAAACAAATTTTTGCGTATAAGCATGATTGAGATAAAAACAAAGTTGGACAAAAGTAAAGTTTTTGAGAGAAGATTAGGTACCCTTGAAAGATATGATTGATCGTTTTAACTTGGATTCAGATTTTGAAATATTAAACGCTTACCGGTAATTGCACAATTAGATCCAAATCATTGATATCCTTAACCAATATTTTTTTTTTGGGTCAAAATTTCTTTTTATTCCATGAAAGCTCAAATTATTTACATTGTTACATACAAGACATACATCAATTGTTGTATATACCTATTTAACATGTATATACTTTCTACTCTATTGTATACAAAATTCTATGTACATCAAGCTCCCAAGCTTGACAAATTTCCTTGTTTTGTACTGTGTTTGGAGCCTTTTTCCAGCTGTAGACCATAAATTTGATCCATTGTTGTATAGCATACATACAACCTTGAGGAGTGGCAGCTTTCTGTTCAAATATCCTGGCATTTCTTTCTTTCCAGAGACCATAGACAGTGACTGCTACTGAGAGTTTACACATCTTAGCCTTGAAGCTTTTATTCCCCCTAAACTTCTTACCTGCTTCTTGTAGAAACTGAAGCCATGATGCAAGGGTTACATTACTATGTAACTTCCTTAGTACCAACCTCCATAGTTCCTAAGCATATTGACACTGCATGAACAGATGCTCTGTAGTCTCATGTTGACTCCAACATAACACACACCTATCATCTTGTGTAATGTTCCAAGCCTTCAGGTTATCTCTTGTTCTTAATCCCCCTTTGCAAATCATCCATAACTGCACTGCACATCTGGGTATACAACCTGAAAACCAAACTAATTTCCACCAAGGGCTTTGAGGTGCTCTGGTTCTAATAGCTTCCCATGTTGTTTTAATAGTGAAATGGCCACTGGGATGTTGGGTCCATATTATCTGATCTGATCTTGTGGTATCAGTTTCTCCTTTGTTTGTAATAGTTGATGTAGTTCCCTTAGTTCTGTGGATCTGATATGAGGTAATCTCCATTCATTTGCCTCAATAATAGAGCATACTTTACTTTCAATGCTCAATCCAGCATCAGAAGCTACCCTTGGACCATATCTGTGCAGTAGTGGCTTCTCTGATGCCCATCTGTCTTGCCACAACCATGTATCCTTCCCACCCCCAATCTTATACTTGCAAAATTGACTGAATTGATTCCTGAGCTTAACAATTTTACACCATGTCCAAGAAAGGTTCACAGGGAGCTTAAATGTCCACAAATGTTTTTGTTTTATGACATATGTGTGACACCATTTAACCCAAAGTGAATCTTTTTTGCTTGCCAAGTCCCACAGATATATGCTTGCAAATGGCAGCCTTGTTCCATTCAGCCAATCTTTTCACTCTCAAGCCACCTTCTTGTTTAGGGAGACATAAGTCTTTCCATGCAACTTTTGCCCCTATGCATTTAACATCCTTTCCATGCCAAATAAAGGCTCTAATCTTCCCTTCAATCTATTTTTCAATCTTGATTGGGATCACAAAGATAGAGCACCAATATACATGCATACTCATCAATACTGAGATTGCCAGTTGGATTCTACCAGCATATGAGTGGTAGTTGGTAGCCCAACTTGATATTTTCCTTGAGATCTTCTCAACCAACACTTTACATTCATTATAATGTAGCTTTGTAGAGATAAGAGGGACTCTAAATATGTAACAGGAAGCTTACCAAGAGGGATCCCAATGATAGACGTATTCAAAAGTTCTTATTGGGATTCCAACAATCACAAAAAAAATTTTATGGAGTTATTACTACAAACCTTAATTTCATGATAAAAAATAAGCAGCTATCTCAATGAAATGACCGAAATCCAAGGATTTGTTCCATAGAGATTTTCTGAAGGCTCCTGGGAAGGTGTTGAGCTCCAAGGGCAATTTAATATATTGTACGTAAAGTGTCAAAGACCTAGAGATTTATATTCTTAAAGGTATTAAAATTGTAAAATACCAATTATGTCAAGAATTCTTTAATTTTAAAATGGATCAAACTAAAGCCCAAATGTAAACTGGGCCATCAATTTCTAAAATTATTACCCATTTCGATAAAATCTAAATAATTTCTTAGGCTCAGGAACTAAGAGAAAAATTAGAAAAAAAGCCCTTAATGGCCAAAGTTAATTTTTTTTAAATAATCAAATTTAATGCATTTATATGTCGGGTTCTAACAACTAAGGGGTGCCGAGTATAATTCTTTCCAAAAACTAGCTTTCTCTCTCTCTTGCTAAATAGTTAAACAATTCTAGTATGCCTTTAAGGGTTTAAGACATTGGACCAAAGACTATATATTATCTTCAATATGGTTGTAATAGATTAGAGTAATTCTTCTAATTCTTTAAAAAGTAGCTGCGTTGTTTTTCTAACTAAAAAAATCAAACTCTTGCTTCTCTTTTGTTAATACGAAAACAACCTCTTGTTTATCTAGATCATTTAAAAGTACGCTAACTTCTCTTATAACCAATTATCTACTCTTAACAATGTAATTCTCTGAGTTAAACCAAAATACTAATGACAAAACATAGTAAGCCCTTCAAGGGTCGATATATTTGAAAAGACACCATAAAAATGTGAAGAATTAAGGGAAAGTGCGCTAAGAGTTAGAATTTATACTTTAGAACTCATCAATCTTAATTGAAAAAATTATTCGTAATAATGAATTAGACAGAGGATTATTGTACTTATCTTTCCGATACTAATAGGGAACATGATTTATGCACCATATTTAGAGAATACAAGAAAAAAATCAAATTAAAAAACAATATACTAGAACAAAATTAAATAATTGTCTGACTCTTCTAAAGGAATATAATTACTTTTGACAAAGAGTAGAAAGGTTAGAAGAAAGGTGGCATGCAAAGAAAGGATTCCAATATAAAGTCCTTCACGTTATGAAGAAAGACAAAGCAAGTAAATCAGAATCAGTAGAATCAATTGCCCAGGAATCAACCTTGCAAAGTCGCGCGCACTAAACAAAAAGGAGAAGCCGTTTACGTTGACTTGGAATCCAACTGATAGTGTATATCGAAATTGACAACCAGTAGAACAAAAAGCGACTAAAGATTACACCCAACAAATTTCTTGCCTATAAGCAGATCAGAAAAAAATAATGTTCAACGACAACAATTTAAGTCTTCAGATTAGGTACCATTTTTATTTTTATTTTTGAATAGTCAAAACTGTAATTTATATGGCCCGTTGATACGAGGATTCAAACATGGGACCTCGAGGTTATTCATTAAGGGCCTTTACAACTTCACCCATCCCTTGGGATTAAATTAGGTATCGTTGAATGATGCAATTGATCGGTCCAACAAGAATTAAGATTTCAAAAACTAAACCAAATTACCACTAATTGCATAGTTAAATCCAAGGTATTGATGTCATTAATCAATTTATATCTAAACTCCTAAAAATAAACATAATGAGATGTTCTAATTAGGGTTCTAACAATCATAAGAAAATATATATAAGTTACTACAATCCTCAATTACAAGATAAAAAATTGGGTCTTACTTCAAAACAATGACCAAAATTGTAAGTTATCTCTCTAGAGGTTCTTTGGAGGCTCTTGAGAAGTTTGTTGAGCTGTTAAGGCAATCTGATATATTATACGTAAAGAATCAAAATCATAAATATATTTATATTCCAAAATATTTTTAAATTAAGAAATACTCATTACGTCCGAAATTCTCTAATTTTTAACTGGGCAAACTAAAGCTGTTATCTAAATTTAAGTCATCTAATCTCAAAAGTATGACCTACTCTTTGAAAAAATCTGCTAAGGTTTATAGTTCATAGTTTGGAACTCATTAATTTTGTTTTGTAATAATAAAATATGTATCTAAAGAGGATAAATCTAGTATTAGAGCCAGAGGTCCAGCACATACGTTTATTTATAGTAAAGAACAAGATAGATGATTAGTTTATTTATGTTTGACGTACTAATATAGAAGATAATTTAAACACCATATTCCAGAAATACAAGACAAGTCAAATAAACGAAACAATTGCAGAAAATTAATTGTCGACTCTTCTAAAGGAGTATGATTACTTTTGACAAAAAGTAGAAAGGTCAGAAGAAAGGTGGCATGCAAAGAGAGAATTCCAACATAAAAAGTCTTTTACTTACGGAGAAAGGAAGGGAAAGTAGATCAAATGAAGATGATTGCCTAGGAGGAATCAACCTAGCAAATTCATGCACTAAACCAAAAGTAGAAAGCTGATTAGGTTGACTTGGAATCTAACAAATAGTTTATTACGAACCCGACAATCAGCCTCTGGTTCAGGACTCATAATTTCTTTTTTTTTTTTTAATAAGAAATATGGATCTAAGGCGGCATAAATCCAGGTTTCAGAGCCAAAGATCTAGCACATAAGTCATTCATTGTGACGATTAAAATACATTGACTCCCTCCCTCCCTCTCAAAGAAACTTTTCCCTACTTGGGACACGTAAAAATGAGCTCACAATGCATTCTAGTTGAGATGGCAATTTGGACCTTCTTGTGGCCAATATGGGGTTGGTCAATTAGTAATGGAGTATTTTTTTTTTCACTCATAGCTGACTTATCACTTATCACTAAAAACGCTCAATGGTAGGTCATTAAAACATTTAACCCATAAGTGACTAATTTGCCCTCAATAGCTCCTTATTTGACTCCTTTTCTTCCCGAATGTTTCACGGTCTCTTCTTCTTCTTCTTCCTCCGGATTGAGCCGAAGCAGCAATCTCTTCTCACGTATTCTCCAGCCACAACTACAGATACGTGATTTCTTTGTTTTCTCATGGTGCTTATTATATGGGTGTTGCTTAATTTTGTGGATGCAACTAGGATTTTCTTAATGCTTATATCACTTAATTCTAAGTGAGATGATTAAAATGTAACATAATTTTACATAAAAAGAATAATTACCATCATGATGCCGCCTCAATTAATTTACTAACAACACCGCATCTATCACACTGCAATCACCGCCATAACAATTATTCTCTTTTGCTACCACCACCACGATTCCCAAGACCTTGCCACTATCACCACCACCACAAGGAAACGTTACCTCCACCACATTATTACCACCGTCATCACGTCCATGTCCGTCAAAATCATCTAAATAACCACAACACTAAAACCACTATCATAATCACCATGTCGCTGTATATCGCTAACACGACATTTACCAATACCACATCTTCACGCACTACTAACGCCACCAGGGACACTTTTTCGCCGCCACTGCCGCCACCACTAACATGATTTTGCCCGGAACAAAAGTTATAAATTACATAAATAAATGCATAATTTTGGTAAAACAGATAAATTTGTAAATAGAACAATTTTCAGACATTTGCTTTTGGTTTACCAAACATGTTAACTTATTTTTCAGTAAAAATTCAGTTGCTTAAAGTTTTCAATTTTATAAATTCAGTGCTAAACGTTTTCAGCACTTAAATTTCAGTTTTATCAAACAGCCCCTTAAGCTTAAATGGGTTTCCTCATCCCTATGATTCCCCAAATCTGATTCATTTGGCCACCGCGATAACTCTGCCTGCCATAGGCGGTGGGTGACCTCCGTCAATCACTGTCAATTACCACCGCTGACAGCCATTTCCTACTGATGCCACCAAAAACTGAAGTAAAGAAAATATTTTCTTTAAAAGTAAAGTATTAAAAACTAGATAGATTGACCCATATTAAATTGGGCAAAATTAATCGCGTTTTATCTAATTGTAATGACGCAGGATGGGGCGGAGTCCATCATGTTATGCACAAAGTAAAGTCGACGCTAAGAAAACGTTGTAAAGTCATCGTCTACTTCCTCTCGACATGCGGACCTAAATCTCTCATAAATCACTTTCATGTAAGTGGGAGGTGTCTTTTCCTCTACTCTCTCCACTTCAGATACATTTTTGTTTTTACTTGGAAACATTCTCCAAAAATCTCTCTCATTGATCTGCTTTCCGCTCACAGTTTCTATCTCTCTATTGCCATATAATGGCCTTATATGGCAATAGTCATTACTTGTTTTTGTCATTTCATTTATATTTTATAGTCATTTTTTTTTGTAATTTCATTTATCTTTTATAGTCATTAAGTTGTCATTCTTGTCACGTTACACGTATTGACTCTCTCTTTTATCACATCTCTTTTACTGATATTAAAATTCTCATCCTCACACGTAATATCTCTCCCTTCAACGCTAGAACCTTCCATCTTTGTCACTAGTTTAAAATTTGAACTCCTAAAATCTCTCAAGCAATCGAAAAGTTTGGCAACCAATATATCATTTTATCTTGCGCCCTCTATACGTCTAGAATATAGTTCTTTCATTCATTAGTAACCTTTTGCTTTCTTAAGCATTATACAGTTATAGTTTAATACTATTATTTTTGTAGTTTCTACGCCTTCAAATATTGTTTGTGCTTGACCTATGCTATAATTAATTTTTCTTATCTTCATGATTTGTTTTCAACGGGCTTATTGGCATAAATATAATCTTAGACACGTAGATATAAAAAGTGGGTGTCGTTTTGCATTGTATTGTATCATTTATCTATTTTATCAAGCAACGGTAACCGGCTTTTTTTTCCCTTTAAAATAGTCTACAGTAGAGGTGTCAAAGGGCCGGGCTCGGGCCGGCCCAGCCCGGGCCCAGAGGGCCAGAAAATGGGCCGGGCCATCTAGGGCTTCGGGCCCGGGCTGGGCCCAAAGCTAGGAAATGGAGGCCTTGTACAGGCCCAAGCCCTAGGCCCTAACTTTAGGGCCGGGCCTGAGCCTATGTTTTTTTTTTCTATTCCTGTTTTGTATTGCATTTCCATCATTCCATTCTCAGTTCTTTTCATTCCTTTTTTTAGTTCTTTCCACTCTCTCGCCAGAGCGAACGTATGTTTGCTATTTACTAGTCGGATTTTTTTTTTTTGCGAACTCGATCTTTGATTTGAACTGCTGATGCCTCTCTCTCAAATTTCTCTCTAAACGTAGATAATTGAACGTAACCCCTCCTTGTTTCATCACCATCCACCGGTTACCATGACCACCACCACCATTACAAAATAGTAAAACAACAAGGTATCCACCACCTCCGCCATCATACACACCACTGTTAATGACTTACCAGGAACGTATCGACCACCACCTTCGCAACGCCGCCATCACCAACACCCATCACCCACCACATGCCATTATCAGATTCACCATATCTCTAAAAATTTTTACTGAAACATATCTCTAGCTTTGCATATTACGTAGTATTAGGTATCTCATTAGAAGCATGCATCATTGGACCACTTTTACCATGAACTTTCTCGTGCTTTTTGGTGTTATGTTCCCCATTTTCATTGCCTAAATTGTATTGTTTCTAGTTCCTAGACAAACAAACATATATTTTCTCTTCATAATTCCATGAAACTAATACAGAGGAGGATTGCAAGTGTAAGTAAATAAAGAAGTAGGAATCACCATCATGAGCTAAAAAGAAATGTGCATGTCCAAAAAGTTAAATAATAAGAGAAATATGTGAAGTAGAGATAGAATGAGGTGCGAGAAAGAAGGGGAAAAAAAATAAAGTAAGTAACTAAAAAATGTTTAGGGTCAAATTTAGGGCCAAAGGGCTAGGGCTGAAAAGAGAATCGGGGCCAGGCCTGAGGGCCAGGCCTTTTTAGGGCCGGACCGGGCTAGACTTTTTTGGAAAATTTCACGGCCTGGCCCTAGCCCTTGGCCCTATGGACCAGGGCCGCACTGTTCACCATTTAGGGTCTGGTCGGCCCGGCCCCTAGGCGGTCCGGCCTTTTTGACATCTCTAGTCTACAGTTAGTATAGCCAGATATATTATACAAATCTTTCTTTCCAAAAAAAAATTATTTGATTTTCCTAACAAGTTTTGCTTCAATTTTCAAGGTTTAAAACCTCAACATTGTTATCAATCTCTTCTCATCGCAAGTGCAAATGCAATTTATATGGAAATAGGCAGCAGATCTAATATGCATAAACGATGACTCTTAATTCCTTTTATCCTTTCGGGTGTTGTTTCACATGATGTTTTGCATTACATTGTACTAACATAAAACTTGAAGGGTATTAGTAAAAAATTGCTGTTATAAACTACCATAAAACCATGATATGCGTTTGGGATAATTTTTTTACACTAAGAAAACTTCCACACCCTAATTTATTGCTAACAATGCGCTGGAGGAAAATTATTAAGCTTTTTAACAAGCAATGCAATATGAACAAGCATGTGCGAGCGTGAAAATAAAGTTTTTCAAAGTTCCTACACAATTATTATTCAAAGAAATTATGACTTCTTATAGGCCAAATCAACTTTAATCTGCAAGCACTCTTCGGGTTTGAAATGGTCATCTTGAGTTTGGAAAATAGCAATTCCCCAATAGGTACTAACACCAAAAAGAAATTGCCTTGAACAACTTAAAATTTTAATTTGGCCATAGGGTGAGCCAGGTGCAGTATTTTCTTTGACCTCGTGAATGAGTCTTTGCGCTTTTTTTTCTTGGGTTTTCTCATCAAATGTGCTCTCTATATATCTAGACAAGTGCTTGCCAAAACGCAGCTTCTCTCTCCCTTTTACAGACAAACCTTTCAGCCATCTTTGAGCGAGAAAACCATGAGCTCACCACGCGTTGCAGTGTGTATTGCGCTATTGATTCTCTTGGGTGAAGCACACGACTCAGTGTCCTTGACATGCAACCCAACCGACATGAGCGCATGCGGCAGCGCCATCACCTCAGCAGAACCACCATCTCAACGCTGCTGCAGTAAACTGAAGGAGCTAAAGCATTGCCTTTGCCCTTATCTTAAGAACCCTAATCTCCAGAAGTTTGTCAACTCTCCCAATGCTAGGAAGCTTATTAGCACCTGCGGGATTCCTATCCCCAAGTGTCAGCTGGAACCAAGCTCAATTTGAGGAATTGTTGAAGCTGCAGTTCATCCCAAAGGCAAGACAATTGTCCGGTCGCATCTGCGTTAACAGACTTGACTCTTCGCCCACGATTGAAGACTTTAGCGACAAACAGTTCCTGCAACATGGTCTACTGAGTTGGACACAGTGTATCCCATACTCTTCTTCATCAATAAAATGATCTTTTGGTTTGACTAAATTTTATCCTTGTATTTGGTTAAATCCAAGTTTGCATTATCCTTGCATTTGGTTAGATCCAAGCTTGCATAGACGTTGTTGAAGTCAAGTTCGTCTATCCATAATTCAATTAAAGCTCACCGAGAACTTCCACTGATCTATCATTGTTCTCCTCTCTCTTCCGTGTGTCGATGCATAACCACATTAACGTTGGTATTCTACATACTTCTACAAATTTCATCGGTTGTCATACGTAATTATAGTAGTTACTACACTTACAAATATGAAAGCTCCGAACTTGGGCACTCCTTTAAAGATCGTTGCGTTAAAGCTTGGTGTCCAATTCAAAAGGACGATCATAGTAAGGATAAGCCCATCAGGTATAAGAAGCAAATCTATCATTTTGGTTAACTAATTCAAGTCCTAAAAATAAACATACTCAAGAATTCATATTATGGTTCTAATCATAACAATTAAATAATTACATGTTGAAACTTTCAAATATGGAAGATAACTTATGCACCATATTTTGAAAATATAAAATTAAATCAAAAAATTAAAACGATGATAGAAGAAATAATTGTCGAGTCTTCTAAAGGAATATAGTTACTTTTCACAAGGAAACAAAAGGTTCGAAGAAAGGTGGCACGCAAAGAAAAAAGTCAAATATAAAGTCTTCCACTACACGGAGAAAGACAATGCAAGTAAATCCAATTAAGATGAATCAGTGGCCTAAGAATCAACCTAGCAAAGTCACGCACTAAACAAAAAGAGAAGTCGATTAGGTTGACTTGGTCCAACAAATTGCTTATTACGAAATCAACCACCAGTAGAACAAATAGCTTGTGGATACAGATTAGCAAACATTTTTTGCGTATAAGCCGATTAAAAGAAGAAAACAATAAAGTTCGGCGAAAAGGAGTTTTTGATAGAAGATTAGGTACCCTTAACAGATAAATTGATCTGTTTAACTAGAATTCAGATTTCGAAAATTAAGCACTTACCTCTAATTGCACAATTATATCCAAATCATTGATCTGCTTAACCAATTTATACCAAAAGTCCTAATAATAAACATGCCCAAAACGTTCTAAGTTAACGAATTTAACTGCCAGGATTTAACAACTCAGGGTACCGAAAGTAATTCTTTTCGAAAAGAAGTTTACTCTTTCCCTTGCTACATAGCTAAATAATTTCAGTTTCAGTTTGAAACTGAACCAGCTTTGGTCAAACTGTTCAAGCATGCTTTTAAGTGTTTTAAACATTGGTTTACTATTTTCAATATGGTTGGAATATATTAGAGTAATTCTTCTTGTTCCTTAAAAAGTAGCTACGCTATTTTTGTAAGTAACAAACTAAACTCTTATGTAAATCATTTAAAAGTTGGCCCACTTCTCTTCTAATCAATTATCTACTTTTAACAACAAATTACTAGTGATAACACTTGTTTGGCTGTTTAAGGGCCGTTATATTGCAAAAAAGAACACCTTAAAAATGTGAAGAATGAAAGGAAAGAGTTAGAATTAATACTTTAGAACTAAATAATTTTGATTAAAAAATAAAACTATTCATAATAATGAATAAGAACACCTTAAAAATGTGCGCGCCTGACTGCGCGCGCCTAGGCGCAGTCAGACGCGCACTATGCGCCTCGCCTAGGCCTAGGCGCAGCGCGTTCGATAAGGCGCGCGCCTATTGAGCCTAGGCGCCAAGGCGTCAGGCGCGCAGCGGTGGTAGAGGCGCCAATCAAGGCGCACGAAATGGACTGTTCATTTTTTCCCCAGATGGACTGTTCATTTTTTCCCCAGATTTTGTTGTTCGTTGGCTCAACCCAACCTAAGTCTGACTCTAAAATCCCCAAATCAGATCTCACGACTCACAGCCTCCACTTTCAATCCCTCGCCAGTCGCCGTAGCCGTCGCCCCTCCGGTTGTCGCCGGCAACCGCTGCTCTAGTCCCCGACGCCATCACTGCTGCTCCCCTGTACTACTGCTGCTGCTGGGCTACTCCAATTGAAGACTACTGGTCTCTCTCTCTCTCTCGCGGTCACTGCTGCTTCTCTCCGTCTGATTTGATTTGTGAGAGAGAGTCGTGTCTGGGCTTTGGAGCATTAGCTGTTGCCATGTGATATTTACTTTGGTTCACTAATGTCTCTTTGTAGTTTGCATCAACAAAGTCCTTTTGTTTATCCGCACAAACAGAGTTTTTAAACATATTCATGTCCATTTTCATACCGTCTCATTTGGTAATAAAAATAAATTACTACTCTATTTGATTCACAGTCAAATAAAAACACATATAAATATAATTCCGTGTAAAAATCAATACTTTCTTTCTTAAAAGTAGATGCTATTCCAGTACTTTTCTTTTTCTTCTTCTTTTTAACAGAAAAGTATGTTTATGTAAGCCAGCTCAATAGTTTATTTGATTAATTTTTTTTTATAAAGATCAGAACTTACAGAGGATTTGCGTGGTATGGTTCCTCAAATATTTGAATCCTTCGTTGGGCATTCGTTGGGCATTCGTTGGAATTTGAAACCTCTTCTAGTTTTGAAAGTTTGTTAATTATCATGTTCTGAATTTTTTTTACGTAATTATATTGTTTTCATGCACTATTATTTATTTATTTTATTTATTTTAATATTGCGCCTCGCTTCGAAAAGGTGCGCGCCTGCGTCTTGCGCCTAGGCTCCAGTGACCTTTTGCGCCTTAGGTGCACATGCGCCTTTAATAACACTGGTCTATCCATATTTCAATTAAAGCTCGCTGTGAACTTCCACTGATCTATCATTGTTCTCCTTTCTCTTCTGTGTCGATGCATAACCACATTAACGTTGGTATTCAACATACTTCCACAAATCTCATCAGTTGTCATGCATAATCATAGTAGTTACGACACTTACTACGCTTACAAATAAGAAAGCTCCACACTTGGGCACTCCTTTAAAGATAGTTGCCTTAAAGTTTGGTGTCCAATTCAAAAGTATGATCATAGTAAAGAGAAACTCATCAGGTATAAGAAGCAAATCTACCATTTTTTGTAGTCGATGTGGGATATAACTTAACATCTGACCTTGCATGAAACGTGGGATTAGGTGATTACTAAGTATTAAGCATGATAACATTATTGAGTCCATTCTCTAATAGCTTAAGCTTTTAGAGTAGATGGTAACTTAACATGGTATTAGAGCTCTGGTTTGGCAAGGTCTTGAGTTCAATTCTTTCCGCTTGCATATCTGGTCCCCTTCAGTTTATTTGTGTCTTGGACTATCTCTCCCCATGCAATCTGTTTATTTCTGTCTTGGTCTGTCACTCCACTTGCAATCAGGGGGCTTGCACGTTTCCAAATTATGGCAAGACGATGAGAAGAAAATAGGTGGTGGGCCTGACTAGGCTACGATAGAAAAGTCTAGTTTCCAATCTAAAACTATGTGTTCCCAACCTATCTTGGCTGCACCTATAGGCCCACTGGGGGTCCCAATTCTCATGACACGTCGGCGCATTCAACGGTTAACTTTTCAACGCTCACAGGCTGGTCAAAGCGTCACATAATCAAGTCACATGCATTTTCCCTTTGTGAAGCAACCTTGGTGTGCCTTCCCCCTAAGGAGGTCGGCCACCTTGGGGGGGTCGGCCACCTACCTTGACGACCGACAACCATCGTTCGCGACTCTCATCGCCCCCCCCCTCGCCGTCTCCGCGACCTTCGTCGCCAGCGTCCGCGCACCAGCTTCACGACTCTTGTCGCCCACGCGACAGCTCCGCAACTCTCGTCGCCTGCGCACTATCTCCGCGACCTTCGTCGCCCGCGTCCGCGTGCCAATTTCGCCATTCTTGTCGCTCGCGCGCCATCTGCGTGACCTTTATCGCCAGCGTTTGTACGCTAGCTCCGTGACTCTCGTCACTCACGCGCCAATTTCGTGACTCTTATGGCCCGCGTGCCGTCTCCGCGACCTTCTTAGCCCGCGTCCGCGCGACAGCTCTGCCACTCTCGTCACCCGCGAGGCGTCTCCGCGACCTTCGTCTCCCGCTTCCGTGCGCCAGATCTGCGACTCTCGTCGCCCGCGCGCCGTCTCTGCGACCTTCGTCGCCTGCTTCCACGCGACAGCTCTGCGACTCCCGCCGCCCGCGTGCCGTCTCCGCGACTCATGTCACCCACGCGCTCGCTCCGTAACTCCCATCCCCCGCACGCCGTCTCCGCGACCATTGTCACCGGTACCCGCGTACCACACACTCACATGCGCCGCGCCACTGATACAGCCATCCCCCCTGGCTCTCTGTTGCACTATGTGCCCCCGGCACCAAGTATCATCCCCGCAACACTCGTCGCCGCTCTCATGCACCATTCTCATGATATGTGCCCCGGCACTAGGTATTGTCTCGCGACGGTAGTAGCCGCACCCATGCGCCACAATCATGTTATGTGCTTCCGGGGGGCTCCGCTCGTAGTGCTCCGGCACAAGGACCCCTCGTAGCGGGATAGGCTCACAACCTTAAAGTTATCGCCCACACAATCACGGGGGGGCTCCGACACGAGGACCCCTCCCCACAAACTCTGAG
This sequence comes from Escallonia rubra, assembly GCA_033065855.1. Taxonomy (NCBI): domain Eukaryota; kingdom Viridiplantae; phylum Streptophyta; class Magnoliopsida; order Escalloniales; family Escalloniaceae; genus Escallonia; species Escallonia rubra. The sequence continues at coordinate 27,389 of JAVXUO010000119.1, read as the reverse complement.
CACTGAGCTGCGAGCATGTTCGCTCATGTTACCATTAATTATCGACACCACCAGGGCAATGACCCCCGGGTCACTCCGGGACGGGAGCAGGTCCTCGGAGGGCATCGCGCCTAATCCGCTTGGTAGTTGGCTACAGGGCAACCCTCACCGCTGTCAGGTTCTCTGCGCGTCTCTTGTCATATCTTGTGGGATTCAGTAAGGGCTTGGACCGATGGCTGGGGCAACGGGCTACTCTGATCATGCCGCAGTGTGGTCAGTCTCCTCAGACAAGCAGAGAGATGCTGCAAGGGCAGGGCAGCACGAACTCGGGGACCGACAGTTTAACGGAGAATCGGTACTTTGAAACCCCCTGGTGACATGTCATTCCCAAGGGATGACACGTGTCAGCTGATGACACATGCATACTTTTTTCCTATAAATAGTAAACTTTGGAGCTCATTCAGGGGACTTCTCTCTCATTTGAAATTTTCACTTTCTCTCTCTAAAAGCCTATATTCTCTGGAATTCCAGTGAGAGAAACACACTTGGACTTCTGACATCGGACCCTTGACGTTGCACCCCTGACTTGGATCTTGACTTGGAATGTCGACTGCCGGCCCTGTTCGTCGTCGTCTTGCCTGCACAGCGCTGCCAGCCCTCGCGACCTGTCTGGGGAGCCTTGCTCTCAGCCCTTACTTCGTCCTTCCTGTCTCTCACTTTGCCTACTTGGAAGTTGATTCAGACTGCATGCTTTGTGCCACCTCCACGTAAGCACGAACCTCCTTTCCTTGGCATCAGTATGCTCAGAGGAAGCCCATTAATTATAAGAAGCAAATCCATAACTTATTTTTAGCTGATGCGAGAAATAACTTGACACGTTGAATCACAATCTCAGACCGACATTTACACATCTACCAACCAACCCTCCACAACCCCCCAACCCAATTTCCCAAAGGACCTGCATCTATAGCCACAATCAATACCTCAGCAAGCGCAACAAATCTACGCGTGCCTTGAGTGCCCAAAAATGTCCTAGACTTCCTAGAAGAACTCAACTAAATAGAGTTAGTAATAGTTTTTTGTCATTAAAAGTGCCAACAAATTAAATAGATGAGCAAACAATTACCACCACGTTGTTAAAAAAAAAAGAATTATAGTAGCTAACTCTAACCCTGAAGTTCATAAATAAGCTCTAACAAATTTTCACGTAGATTTGGTGAATAATAATACGAAGAAATTCTGCATTTTTGTAAATATATTATTATGAAGATATGATGCTTCGATTAGATACTGAAGACGACGAGTGTGAAAGGATGTAAAGATATTAACTCTACCAATTTATCATTACCTGGGTTGTGGGGAACAGATGCTAAAATATACTAGTTTATTAGTACTCCCTTTTTCGCACTCAATTCATACATGAGTGAAAAGGCCTTTAGTCAATATTGTGACAAAGATTCCAAATCACGTCATAAGCCTAACGTAGCGTTTGAAATCACTTCCAGTTTTGGTTCTTTGTTTTCAAAAAAATAAAAATCAAAACCAGATTAATTTTTATTTTTTACAAAAACAAATGGGTGTTTGATTATCCAATTTTTTTTTTAAACTTTTTTTTTGGTGATGGTTTGCGATGGTAGTGGTGGGGCGTGGGGGTGGCAGGCGGCGATGGCTGCCGGTTACCGTCAATGGTTGCCGGCAGTGGTTGTCGGTGGTCGTCGACAGGTGGTAGGCAGTGGCGGTGGGAGGGTGGTGGTGGTGGTCTCAAAATAAAAACCAAAACTGAAAACCCAAACCTCCTAAATGAAAGTTTTCAAAAACAGCCCTGTTTTAAAAACTGGTTTTCAAAATTGAATGAGAAAAAAATGAAAAATGTGTGCAACACCGAAGAAAATTTTGAAAACGAAAACCCAATCAAACAGACCCTAAAATATTTCACTTTTTAAATAATACCATCCTTGCAATGAAGCTAAGGGTCAGTCTGTCAAGATCCTCCACTTCAACATAGTGGTCTAATAACGTTCAATTGATAATTATTGTTGGCCTATCCTAGTTATGCATCATTGGCTGCTCTTCAATCCCGCTTTAACGTCACGTCAATGGATACTGTTAGCCCTACGGTTGGATAACCTAGGCTTACATCTTATTTTGATGATAACTACACATTGATTATGTTTTAATGTGTGCTTTGAGTGTATTCTTAGTAGGCATATACATGCACACTCATGAAGGCACATTTGAGAAGTTGGATAGATGGATTAAAGCCTAAGGAGATTAAAAGCTATAGTGGACATGCTATGGAAGCTTCATCAAGTCCAATGTCAAAGAGTAAGAAAGAATGCAAAGCCTAAGTTACTATCGATTATGATCGATCTTTATTATTATGTAACTAGTCTTGGTTTGATGCTTGGATTGATGACTATGACCTAAAAAGATCTTAGGACACCTTGTGCATTGCATGTGAGTTCATAACCATTCACACAAGTGCGGTTCTTGAAAATGAGTGAACTTTGGAGCACATAAATCCGAATTTTTCTAGAGAAAGTTATGCCCAAAATAGGAAAGGGGGTTCCGTGAGGCAGCCGATCGGCAGTAGGGTAATACAGTCGACTGCATTGGTCAAAATTCAGCTCCAACGGCTATTTTCGAGGACAAGACTGCAACGGCTATTTTAGAGGGAATCCAGTCTACTGCATTGGGAATATAGTCAACTGCAATGGCAGTTTTGGTCATATATTGCCTCTAACGGCTATATTTCATATTTTCTCTATATAAATGATTTGAGGCTTCATCATACACCATGGAAACCACATTCTAAGCCTTCATTCATTAGAGAAACATCAAGGCTCATAGATTAAACTTATCTCTCTTCATCTTCATGATTTTACATCATTAAAGAGAGCATCTTTGTGAGCAATTCTTTGATTGACAGTGAGCATCCTTCAAGTCATCAATTCTCTCATCTCTCTATTGCACTAGAGCTTCATTTGTTCTCATTTCCTTTCAAGAGGGTTTCTTTGTACACATTTAATCTTTGTAAAAGGATTGTGATCAAGGCTTGGGTTTGTCAAGTCTTGGGTGAGCTTTGTGGATTCAAGGCTTGTGCTTGGTGTGAGGATATCACCAAGTGTTGTAAGGGTTTTGATCTTGACCCGGAAGAAGATTGTTACTAGTGGATTCTAGTGCTCTTGCAAAGGACTTCCTTGAAGAGGTGGATGTAAGCTTGAGGGTAGTTCAAGCCGAACCATTTAAATCTCCTTGTCATGTCAAGTATCTCTAACTCAATATCGTTACTTATTGCTCTTTAATTGTTTGAGATTGTTTGGTTAGCATCTTCATTGAAGTATTACTTGGTTTAATTGAGATTTATGATTGTGCTTAGTTTAAATTCCCCATTAATTTTCAAAAACCCTATTCACCCCCCTCTAGGTTGTTTTATTAGTTTCAGATACAAAAACAATCAATATTCAACTACACTAATCTAGTCAACTCGAGGCACGATTCATGAGACGTGCCTCGCATTCGTCATAAAAAAATACTCTGAATATTGATATTGGTGCACCACATGGCTCTAGGTCTAGACATAGCTTCTTCCCGGTCGGAGGACTCCAGCCAAAGTCCTTTCCTTAGAGGGGGAGGTCGGCCAAAGCCCCTTCCTTAGAGACGAAGTTTGACTGGAGCACCTCCTTGGCGCTCCCTCTCTTTGCTGCCATGGTGTCCTCTATTAGGAGGCTCCTTGCTCCATGACCTCTGTCGCCATGTCCGAGTGCCTTCTCCGCATCATGTGTCCTCGACACAAAGCCTGCCCTCGCGCCTAAGTGCTGCAAAACCCGACCGAATCCGAGTGCCGTCTCATGGTACATGCCTTCGATATAACACTCATCACTGAACCCGAGCGTCACGACATCCAACCATGCCAGAGCGTCATCTCCGAGCTACATCCCCCCGAAAATGTGCCCATCACCACCCCAAGCGCAACGAGGCCAACCCACGCCCAAGAGCCGCCTCCTACTGTGCATCCTCCGAATACTGCTTCCCTCGGTCGTGCCCATGCACTGCCACAGTGTCATGTGGTCTATACAACAGTAAGTGATAATTTCATCCCAGCGTCATCTCTATTGAGCGTGCACAATAGAAAAGTTCCTTGTACCAATGCCAATAATTGCTTTTGGATGTGAAAGTAGGTTTATTTTACCACGACATTAAAATTGCGCACGCTCAATTATCACGATACCAACAGTCCATGATAATTTTACCCCTCGAGCATCACGCCCTTGGTCAAATACATGTATTTTTATCATCATTAAAAAAAAAGTTCCTTGTACCAATGCCAATGATTGCTTTTGGAATTTCTTATTATGGATTTAAATAATCTGATTATGACGTCCAGCATCTGTTGGGATGCCCTGAAATTTCACTGTGTGGACATTATAGCTTTCATTTTCTTACCTCATTCTCTATTGAGTAACTAGCTCAAAATCTCGTGCCAAGCATGGGACCATTTATTAACATTAACTTATTTTAGTAGTTTTGAAATGTATAATAAAATATATTGCACAATTTTATTATTTTTTTATGGTTATTTCATCAAAGATGGTTACTTTAATTTTTGTCTTGAACTCGCTTGTAATAAAATAAATTAATCCTTATGGTGAAATATCATTAAGCAATGTCCTTGTGCATATTTGTTAATTCTGATTTGGTAATTATGTAGATGAACAAAAATTAAAAGTTCATTTAATAAACAAAAAAGTAAAAGTAAATTATCTACTGATAAAAATATGCGGAGAACATATTGAGATCATTTTGCTATTGCTCAAGACATTTTTATTATTTTCTAAGAACTTTTTAAAAATAATTTGTACGTTGAATGCGTTACCCATAACGTTAATTACATATTAGTTTAATTTTGATAGAGAAGAATTTGGTCCATATATTTGTTTATAGCATAAACTAATTAAGTAAGGATGATGTGCCACTTTCAAAAGCAAATGTAATCTACCAACAAAGTATACAGAGAATATAGTAATCACTGCATGAGGTAATTATATAAAGCTTAACTAACATTACTACATAGGATAGCTCAAAAATCTCGTAGTAAGGAAATTGTTGAATAAAATTTAACCAAAATTTCACAAAGCATACAATAAGCATGCTTACTAAGTAAGATTTCTCTTCAGAGATAATAAGGTTTTTAATCTAAGTTTTAATTTACATTCATCACAACATAACTAATACTCCCTCCGTCCCTTTTTAAGTGATCTCAATTTCCTTTTTGGGCCGTCCCACAAAAAGTGATAACTTCTAAATTAGGAAAGATTATGTAGGTGTTTTTACATATTTACCCGTTTTATACTTTTTTATTCTATTTCTCTCACCACATTTAATTCTCTACCAACTCATTTTCTCTCTCATGGCCCACCACTTTACATTTTTTTATTCCATTTCTCTCTCCACATTTAATACTCTACCAATCAATTTTCTCTCTCATGGCCCACTTTATTCCCCCCTCTCTCTAAAAGGTAAAATGGGAAAGACACACAATATATAACATAAATCCTTAATATACGTGTAAAGAAAAACGATATCACTTAAAAAGGGACGGAGGGAGTATCTTTTTAGATTTTATATATAATTCTATTAAAAAGTATAAAAGTTAACATAAAATCATAAATGGTATTATGCTAATATATAATTTAGAATGCTTAAGAGTTTAATTACTCACAATAAAAGTACCATAGAAAAAAAATTGGTTCAAAACTTTTCCAACATAAAATTAGTTGAATTTAAGAAATGCTCACATAATTAATGTTTTAAATTTACACTATTTATTTAATTTATCTCGTATAGAATCTACATATTATGGTAAATATGCATTTAACCATTGTGACAAAATAGGATAGTGCAAAACCTTAGAATAAGGAAATTATTGACCAAAACTTTTAACCAACATATTTAGTTATATTCATATTTGAATTTACAGGAAACTTATATATGAATTTGAAATAGTACATATTTTTTCTTATTAACTATTTTAAGTAATTTTTGTTTTGAAGGTTAATATTTCATGCTAGAGAGCTTTCGATATATAATATTTAAATAAAGTCATAATAGTTTACTATATTGGTTAGAATATTTTGAATGTTTCGAATTGATTTTTTGAATTGCATAAGGCTTACTATTTAAATGTTTACTATATTTGACGATTTAATTAATTGCAAAATTAAGAATCCGTTCAAAGTAATGTTTGGAGATCTTTAGCAACATTAATATGTTTAAGCTTAGTTTTTATAACTCTTATTATATTAGAAACACAATGCAAAGATGTGTCATGAGCTATAATTGCATTTCTCGCCTCAGTTATTAGATATTATAATTTGGGATCCTGAATCTAGTTCGAGTAAATTAATAAAATATTTTAAAAAGTTACAAAAAGTTTATCAATGCATACCACATTCAAGAAACAAAAAGAGATTATCTTATACTTTTGCTAAAACTATAATTGTTAGTAAGAATTTTTTAATACTTTATTTGTAAAAGTTTCAAGTAACTTGTTAAGACTATATTATTATTAAGCTCTTTTAGTGGTTCAACATGTAACATCTCAAAACCAAGTCTCTTAGCTTCAAAAGTTAGGCTAAGAGTTCTTAATATTTGGAATCGTAAATGTCAAGGTTCGATCTTATCTTTTTCATGAATCATTGCTTCAAAAAAATTACCAATTTATTAAGATACAAACATAATATTCAGTAGAATATTTTTTTCGTATCATACACTTCTAAAATTATAGTCTTGATTAATTAAATGGTCATGCAATTGTTGCAAAATATTTGCTAGGTATATATGTTTGCTTTAGTTCCTCTAAACTGTAAGTTTAAAGAATAATAAGTAGATTGTGTTTCAACTTACAGTTCAAATGAACCAAAGCAAACATGTATACGTATGCAAATATTACACAAGAATTGCATAACAATCTAATCAAGATTTTAATAATCAAAATCAAAGCATAATACGTAAATATGTCTGTAGCATAGAGTTTAAATGTTTTACAATTGATATTTATAAGGTTTACAAATATCGCGACAATTATACCACGAATTTTTCAACAATAAATCGTAGTAAAGAGTTTGATTTGTTTTCTAAATTCTTAAATATGGGATATAATCAGTTTGGTGGTCGTGAGGTCTTATTTAAAAATACTTACTTATAATTCGTTTATTAAATCTATTTATCACATTATTAAAGATGACTATCTTGTGTGTGTGTGTGTGTGTGTGTAGAACATTTGACTTAATTAGAAAGTCATTCCCCCCCCCCCCCCCCCCCCTTCTTCCAGATCTAATATGTTATTTTCATCTTTTTTCGATATATGAATTTTTATATCCACATTAAAGAGTAATTTTAAAAATACAATAGTTAAAATTAAGTCATAATAAGTTAGTGTATGGATTAAGTTGAGTTACAAAATATTTAGAATTAAATTTTAAATTATACAACCCTTATTATTCTTGCAAAATTAATCAAATTTAAATTGAAAGGCACCTATCAAATTTATGTTTAGATCATTTTTTTCCTAAGTCTCGTAAGTTGTTTAATCTTAATTGTAACATTAATTTTTTTTCTAAATCAAAAGTATTATTTTCGTTTTATATATATATGAATTTTTATATTTATATTAGAGAGTAGTTTTAAAGAAACAATAATCAATGTTAAGTCCTAATAAGTTAATATAATGATAAGGTTAAGTTTTAGAATAAATAGAATTAGTTTTGAATTTTAAGGACATAGTTGTTAGAAAGAAGCTTTAATAGATTAGTATATTGATTAGGTAGAATTTTAGAATGATTGATCATGTTTTTTATTCTAAATCTCATAAGTTATTTTTTGGTTCTATGAATTTTAATTTTCATATTAGAAAACACTTTTAAGGACATAATTGTCAAAATTAAGTCTTAATAGATTAGTATATTGATTAGGTGTAGAGTTTTAAAATGATTAGAATTGGTTTTTAAATTAATTTTTTTCTTCTAAATCGAAAGTATTATTTTCGTTTTCTATATATATGAGTTATTATATTCATATTAGATAGTAGATTTAAAGATATAATAGTCAATATTAACTCCTAATAAGTTAGTATAATGATAATGTAGAGTTTTAGAATGATTAAAATTATTATTTGAATTTTAAGGACAAAATTATAAAAAAAAAACTCTTCATAGATTAGTATGTTGATTAGGTTGAGTTTTAGAATGATTAAAATTACTTTTAAATTAAAAAAAGACTTACTTTATTAAAAGTTAATTAATTTTAAAATAAGAATCTGATGACGTGTCATATAAAGAAGCGATGATGTGTCGCGTAAAGAAGCTATCAATATCTTTCTCGCTTCGCTTATTATATATTATTATTATATAGATAATTGATGCGTGGTGGAGACTTTTCCTCTTCTCACTTATGCCGTTGTTCCTCTTCAGACCACACTTTGGAAAATTAACATAGCTTTCATTTTCTATATTGACTAATAATTGATGCCTGGTGGAGACTTTTCCTCTTCTCACTTACGCCGTTGTTCCTCTTCAGACCAAACTTTTGGATAATTGACAAAATTAAAAGACCTAAGATTCCCTTGACGATGACATGACATCTGCTTCCAGTAAGTTCATGCAAACGATGGGGGTGACTATGAGTTCGCACCTTGCTATCTGTTAGGTTGCTTCATGCTTGCCAATAAAAGGTGCAGCAGTAATGAGAGAGTTTTACCTAATAAGAAGAACGAGGGCTGTGCTTTGGAACTAAAATCTATCTAAGTCTATATATATATTTTGCATGTCTAAAAGAGCTCATAGGTTTACAGACAAACTTGAAGGGGAAACAGTGATGGTTGTGGGAGGAAGAGAAAGAAATATATGTCGACGAAGCTAAAAAAAAGAAAACACCACTCAGCAACAGTTAAAAGGCAATTAAAAGGGTGTTTGGAATTAATTTTATAGTGGTCAAGCCTTTGTCGAACAGGGTTCTTGGAATTCCTTGCACCAGTAAAGAGCACCTGTTAGCATTAGTCTCGCAAAATGGGAACACAAGAGGAACCCACGAAGAACCAGGCACCCCACTGCCTATATATATTGCAGAACCCCCAACTCCTTCCATGCAGGCATTGCTTTCGGTTCCACCTTCTTACTTCCCCTAGAGATTTAGAGCTTGTGTTACTGTACTTGACTTCATGAAGCTTCATCTCCAACATATCTTCACTTCTATTTGTGTAAGTCCAGTTACTTCACAAAAGTACTGAAAGTATATGCATTTGTATGAGTTTCTTTTAAAATATTTTTTCTATTTTATTTTGTATTTTTCCAATTTTTCATCAGGTAGCACTTGTCGCTGGCCATGCAGTTGGTGATGATAACTTGAGCTGCAAAGACTGGGAGAGACAAGCACTCCTAAAGATTAAGCAAGGTCTTATTGATGACTACAGTCATCTCAGTTCATGGGGAAACGCAGAGGATAAGAAAAACTGCTGTAAATGGAGAGGAGTCTCTTGTAGCAACCAAACGGGTCATGTTACCTCTCTTGATCTTCGCGGTACTTGTACTCCCTTCGATACTTCTTACCTGCCTCTCAGAGGTAATATCAGCTCTTCGCTGCTTGAACTGAAGCATTTGAATTATCTTGACCTTAGTTGCAATGATTTTGGAAGGAACCGCGTGCCAGAATTCATTGGCTCGCTCGTCGATTTAAGATATCTGAATCTCACCTATGCTGGTTATGTTGGTACTGTCCCCGACCAGCTTGGGAACCTTACCAACTTGCAGTATCTTGATCTCCGTTCCAATTACCATCTGGATGCCAAAAGCCTGGAGTGGCTTTCTCATCTTTCCTTATTAAGATACCTAGACTTGAGCGAAATGGACCTAAGTAAAGCAACCGATTGGCTGCAAGCTATATTTAAGCTCCCTTTGCTTATAGAATTGCACTTGAGTTCATGTCAACTCGTTCCTCCACCCCTGCTACTTCCTCTAACAAATTCCACTTTAAAGTCTCTCGCGGTCATTGATCTATCTGCTAATTATCTGACTTCTTCATCATTATATTATTGGCTGTTCAACATCAGTAGTACCCTTGTTAAAGTTGAACTCTCCGTTAACAACTTACAAGGTCCAATTCCTGGTGATTTTGGAAACATGAAATTCCTCCAGTATCTTGGTCTTGGTGCAAATATTTTTGAAGGAGGAGTTCCAAATCCCTTTGGGAACTTAAGTCGTTTACAGTATTTGGATCTTTCTCTCAATGAGCTGAATCAAGATCTTCCTACCATTGTTAGGAACTTGTCTGGGCCCGTGCAGAAGTCGCTCGTATATCTTGATTTTGGATGGAATAGAAAAATTACTGGTTTATTGCCTGATGTGACAGGGTTCTCATCCTTGAGGTTTCTGAACCTTCGGGATAACAAGTTGAGTGGGTCTATCCCAAAAAGTTATGGGCAACTTCCTGTTCTTTTTGCTCTAGATTTGGGATGGAACCAAATTGAAGGGCCAGTGCCTGATTTTACGTCATCATTGTCGCTGAAAGAATTGTATCTTCAAGGCAATAAATTGAACGGAACATCTCTCGGGACAAGTATTGCAGGCCTTTCCAGTCTTCTGGTCTTGGATGTTTCTACAAATTCTTTGGATGGTGTGGTTTCTGAAGCCGATATGTCAAAGCTTTCGCGATTGCTATATCTGGACCTATCTTCAAACTCACTGAGTTTAGAATTTAGCTCAGAATGGGTTCCACCATTTCAACTTGATGTTATAAGACTTGGAGGCTGCAAGCTCCAGTCCCATTTTCCTCGATGGCTTCAAACTCAAACAAATGTTTCTATGATTGACATATCTCACGCGGGAATTCTGGATACCATCCCTGACTGGTTTTGGGACCATTCTCACAGAATAGAACATCTCAATTTGTCGCACAACCAAATCTACGGCATCCTTCCTGATCTGTCATCAAAGTTTTCTGAAGTTTTTGCAAGCATATATCTTGGCTTCAACAATTTCAGTGGTCCCATACCACTTTTCCCTTCCAATCTAACGGCCTTAGATCTCTCAAAGAATTCGTTTTCAGGTCCAGTTTCGTTCTTGTGCAATCCTACTCCTTTCCTGACCTATCTTGACCTCTCAGATAACCTCTTATCAGGAGAACTTCCTGATTGCTGGAAAAGCTTTGGCAAATTATCAATTCTTAACATGGGAAACAATAACTTGTCAGGAAAAGTACCCATCTCGATGGGCTCACTGAGTGCTGTTGAGACGATACATTTAAGAAACAATCATCTGGTGGGGAAGTTGCCCAAGTCCTTGAAGAACTGCACAAAGTTGACGTTCATTGATCTCGGCCAAAACCGATTAACTGGTAAAATACCAGCGTGGATAGGAAATAAACTATCGGATTTGGTTTTCCTTAGCTTGAGTTCAAATGAGTTCTATGGCAACATACCCTTAAACATATGTCGCCTGGCACGTATGCAAATCCTGGACCTCTCTCTAAACAATATTTCGGGAAATATACCAGAATGCCTCGGTAACTTCACTGCCATGGCTTCAGAAGAGAGCTCATCTCTAACCATTACCCATTCGTTCGATTCGTATTTTTACCCATACTTCGACACGGCATTACTGGTGTGGAAAGGGAGGGAGTTTGAGTACAAAAATACCCTGGGACTTGTGAAGAGCATTGACCTTTCAAGCAACAAGTTAGTCGGAGAGATCCCTTTCACACTCCCGAGTCTCGCAGGTCTGGTAGCCCTGAACCTCTCAAGAAACAACTTATCAGGACTCATTTCTCCAAACATGGGCCGGTTGGGGTCACTTAACTTTCTTGATTTGTCAAGAAACGGGCTTTCTGGTGGTATTCCCATCGCCCTTTCTCAACTAAGTCACCTTGGCGTCTTGGACTTGTCATACAACTTCTTGTCAGGCAGAATCCCAGAAAGCAATCATTTGCTAACATTCGAAGCGTCATCATTCGCTGGAAATGCTGGACTTTGTGGCCGCCCACTTCCGAGGAGCTGCCCTGGGGATGACGTGCCTGGTGGCGGTGATAACACAGGCAATCACGACGGTGAGGATAAGCTCATAGACACAGGTTTTTATGTTAGTTTGGGGGTTGGAATCATTGTTGGATTCTGGGGATTCTGTGGCAGCTTAATACTTAGTAGTTCCTGGAGATATGCCTTCTTCAAGCCAGTGAACAGCATAGAAGACTGGTTGTACGTGAGAATAGCAACGACCTGGGCCAGGTTATGGAGATGACTTCCAACACAGATAGTACATGTTCTTCTTTGTATCACTTCGCAGACAGCAACTTAGCTCTCTTTCCCTCTTCTCATACATCTTCTTTTGCTTTTTTCTTTAGTTTGCTGCTTTGTTGCTTATTACAACCAGAGTTGTTCTTGTAACAATAATGAAGCCAGAATTGTCAGTACAGTTATTTAGATTTTTGGAGTCCAAAGAACTGCACCGTTTGTGTGTGTTGGTAACTACCTTCACCTTAATCTCCATATTATCCTCCACAAGCCACGTTTTTTATTTTCCTCGTGATACTTCTTGGCAAAGAACACCGTAAGGCTTCAATTGAGTTATCTATCTATACCACTGTCTTTATTAAACGGGAGCAGCAGTAAAGTAGTCTACTCAATATGGGATTAACAGAAATAATTTCACTAACCTTGTAAACTTTGGTCACGTGTGGGCTCTTTTCACTTTCTTTTCTTTTTTTTTTTTCCGGTGAAATGCGGTTTTAAAAAATCAATTGCCGTTCTACAATTACAGACTACTTTTACATTCTTCTACTCCCTCAACACTAGGGGGCTTCCATTGCCACATGCACCAAAGCTCGAAACTGCAGACAATGACCAGCCATTCTTCAGCTAATCAGGCTCTGTTACCAGCGAGTTAAGGTTTCCGGCAGTATGGGCTTGGTTGTTAACTTGGTACAAGGCAATGCTTTAGTCTACTTTCATGGATCTCCAAATGTATACTTACAAGCCAATAATTATTAATATTCAAATCCCTTTAGGTCAAGTGATGTTGTGGAACTAATTCTCGGATCCCACGTTGATAAATGGAGGCGAAGTCTGCAACCATCCACTCTCCTCAAGATGCACCTTTAGCCATCAAACTCGTGAACAAGTCTCGTGGTGGCTAAAGCATACAACAGCTCGTTTGTGCAACAGAATGGCGCAATGTGGGACCCACCGGCCATCGGACTTCCATCAACTGGGGACCTGATGTTGTGGAACAGAATCTCCGAGTCCCACATCACGCGATCCTCCACTCTCCTCACGAGACGTCTTTTTGAGGGTTGCAGAACAAACCTTAAGGCCGAAGCTGATAATTCTTGGCTTTATTCCAGAACAAACCTTTTTGAGGACCTGATGTTGCCAATGTTGTCCTTGAGTCATATTTAATTTGATATAGAATCTGAGGGTGGAAAGTGTAGGTTTGCATAGGAGTGGAGGAAGAACCTGAAAATTATGTCATCAGTACATCTTTTTTTTTGTGGTGCAAATCATCAGTACATCTGGAATAAAGAAACAAACTAATGAATAACGCATCTTTGTAAAGTGAAAAAGTCCAACCGCAACTGCCAACTCACAGGGACCAAATGGCAAATTCTCGAATTCAAATGGGGTAGATTTGTATTCTTCAAAAAATCAAGGGCCAAAACATTAAAAAGGATACCTTATTTAACAAAGCCCTTCAAAAGAACGAAATCCTTGGCCTCATCTGCCTCTCGTACAGGGCTGTTTCCTTCCTAGAGTGGCTACATTATGGTATTCCTGCCGATGGAACTCTCCTCCCCTCCTTGGCACTTGGTACTTCCTTAAAACTGCTGTAATTTATTTGTATTTTTCTTTGCCTCTATACATGTTTGTTTGGGCCACAAGGCCAGATCCTCGTGGTTGCCGGGAATTTTCTTCCCAAAAGTCGTTCTTCTATTTTAACCAAAAGATTCGGACAAAGTACAAGAATATCAACTTTGCTCCATAGACTCCAGTGACCCACTGAAGTTTGCCGCATTCTACTTATTAAACTTTGCTCCATAGCTGCAGCTGCGGCTGAATAGGGTTTTAAATTATAGATCATGTTGTTGACTAACCAAATTCTGGCCAATAAATGCCAGAATTTGATTCAAGGTGTTAAGAGCTACAACTAAGGATTCTGGGTTTTGGTGTTGTTACTCTACACATGCATTCCCCCAACTAGGACCTCTTGGCCTCCCGTACGGCCTCCGGTACAACCTCCTCGACCCCACGCTTGGCCTCCTTGATCCCTAGTGCTATCTCAACAATTGTGCGCCATACTACATAAAAGTAAACTACTATAAGATTCGTGCAAACACATTTCAGAAGGACGATGCAATTTAAAATTACTAATCATAGATATCATCAAATATACCTTCATCGAAATGAACTCACATATCTAGCCACGATTACTATTCAACTAAATTATCAAAGTTTTTCCCTAACCCTCTTGTTGAAACTTAAGCTTTACCTCACACGCTTCTAAAGTCTACAAAATCATATACCTATGCTCTGTTATCAACTGTAGCACCCCGAAAATTAGAGCTTTAACACACCAAACTCTTAGAGTGTAACGCCCCGAAAATTAATTAAAATTCCCGGAGCGTTAACGATCATATAATCGAAATTCGAAGTAAACCTTACAATATCGAAAGTCTCCCAAACGAAATCAAAAACCTTATAATATCATAATTAAATATCTTAAACGGTCAATCAGAGCATGCACTAATAACTCCTAAAAGTATATCAACAACTGTTATAGGGCCCAAAGCTTTTATACAATCCAAAAAATTTCTCCAACACGGAGGTCAAAACAAAACCTAAACAATATCAACTTGTCTTAATTAAATACATTTAAATGTTAATACTAACTCTGAAATAAGGCAGCTAACTTTTGGTCACACAATTAGCCCTTCAAATCTGAAATCCCACCTACTAACCACCTGAAAGGAAAAATAATAAGGGAATGAGCCAAATGCCCTGTAAGGTTGCTCAAAAGACCAATCAATCGAAAACAAAACATCTGAGAAATAAAATTTTGGAAGCACAAAATTTTTTCAACGGAACGGATAATCAGACTATTTTTCAAATGTCAAATATATCTGAAAGACAATATTTCAAAGGCACACCAATTTTGACTGAACAGAGGTCAGACCAACTATCAAATGCCAAAATATATCTGAGTACAGGCAGACAGTAAAGAGGTCAGACCAAATATCAAATGTTAAAATATATCTGAGTACGGAGATAGACACTAGAGAGCCATTCAGAAAGTGGTCACATACGTCATTCCTGACATATGAGGCCGGTTCAGAAAGTAAGATCGCGATCTCTAGCTTAACTTTCCTGAGCTAGCCCACGTTTCAATCCACTTGGGTAAGTCAGAAATAAGTCACATACACTGTAACATGACTCATAAAGTCACCAAAACAAAATCTCAAAATAACCGTTATCAAATATCGGACAAATCAAACCATATTCAAAGGTTTCAAAATCACATTATCAAATAACGAACTCGTCAAACAATAAGTAGAGTTCACGAAATAATGACGATCATAAATAACTGAAACGCGATATCAATATGTTAATATTCTGAGGTTAAACAAATTCGACGGAATTTGATTTCCACAAATCATAGAATTGACAACAAGTCATTCTTAACAAAGTTCAAAACAAAAAGGAGAGGAAAAATCACTTATCCCTATTTGAAGAAGTTCAGATTTCAAAAGAATCTAAAGACTTACATGAGCGATTGGTCCATCGTTGATTTAAATTTTCAAAAGTAAACCCTTACCTTAATCAAGCCTTTAAGAATGCAAATCCTCAAGCACCACTTTAGAACTCAAGAGCTTCACAAGCCTTCTCATTCTCTTTTTCCACTGCAAGGGTAAAGGGAACAAACTTCCCAAGCCTTTTGAGAGCCACAAATCCTTAAGCTCCTCCTTAGAGCTTTCAAACATTCCAAGCCTTCTTCTTTATCTCTCTTTCTCCCTCTCTCTCTCTCTCGTGCAAAGGTGGAGAAAAGAAGTAGAGGACCCGAAAAGGCTAGGAATGAAATAAAACACTATTTATATGGGACAAAAATTTTAAGTTTCTATTCGACCGAAAATAGTTTTCGGTCGACCGAATCCAACAGAGGTGAAAATGGTTCACTTTTCATTCGACCGAACACCTTTAATTCTGCCGGAAGCACTTTTAAGTCGACCGAAAATACCTTTAATTCGACCGAAAACACTTTTAATGAAAACACTTTTAATTCGACCAAAAACAATTTTGAGTCGACTGAAAGTACTATTCATTCGACTAAAAGTTACTGTTCATCGACTAAAAACCACTTTTAGTCGACTGAAAACTTCAGAAACTCCAAAACACCATTTCCCATCATTTTGATTCGAACGAAACCACTTTCATTCGACCGAAAATTTCAAAAACAATCCCAATTCGTTTTCTTAATTTTAACAAAAGACCACAAACTTATTTATTCAAAAATACAAATTTCGCACAAGGAAAAGAAAATTTTCGGGGTATTACATTCTCCCCCCCCCCCCCCTTAAAACAATTTCGTCCTCGAAATTTAAAATGATTCTTAATTATCAAAAGTAGCTTCTCGCTTCCCAACACGAGTCAAAACATTCCTCATACTATTATCTGAAATTCTAACTTCGAGTCATGCATGGCTTAACTAGCCTACGAAATGCACTGAGCTAAAATTACGACATTAAAATTCTAATAAATGAAATCAGTCTCCAATACGTAACGCCTCCACTGCGCTACTCTGATAATATACCAAACCATAGACTTTACAAAATTCGGATAACACGCTTAACTTCAAGCCTGAGGTGTACCAAGTACTAAGCAATTTTCACATCCCATATGATGCGTTTTACGAAATTCAAACTTAGGTTTTTAACCTCCATTGTCATCACCATTCCAAAAATATATTCAGACCGCTCCTTAAAGTATTTATACTTGGCTAACAAATGAAAGACGTTGAATCAAGTTACTCCAATCAAAATTCCAATCATCCGAAACCAATACAACACCAACAGGCTCACATTGCGCCATTATGATAACACATCAAACCATAGCCTTGGTGCAATGTCTTACGTTGACACACTTAACTTCAATCGTACACCAAAAGTAATAATCAATCTTCATGCTAATCACAAGGATTTACACTCCAAAATCTTCAAATCAAAATTTACGCTCGTACAAAATCACAATGGAGCCATATCAATATGCTCTTAATAACATTTCACTGACAACTGAGTGTAACTCATAACCAAAGTTGCTAAAATCTTTGTACGCCTTCCATCCAAAGCTTCATCCACATTGTTAGACTTTCAAATATGATTATCCATGATCAAATCACCAACGTCAAATATTCAAAGATTCTATGCTCTAAAAACATTTTATTGCTTCAAACACACGGTTTCTTAAGGCAACATCAAGCTCAACTTCTTGTCCATATTTGTCAACTACAACATATCACAAACTCAAAATCTAAGGCTTAACTAAATTAAAACTACAAAATGTTTAAAATTTTCAATAACCAAACCATGAGATCACCTAATGATCAATATTTTCCCCCATCAAATTTTATTCTGACATCAAA
Source organism: Escallonia rubra (assembly GCA_033065855.1). NCBI lineage: Eukaryota > Viridiplantae > Streptophyta > Magnoliopsida > Escalloniales > Escalloniaceae > Escallonia > Escallonia rubra. Next base: position 9,735 of record JAVXUO010000119.1, on the reverse strand, counting down.
ATCAAAACCATCAGATAACATTCAAAGCATACTCTGTCAATTTAGCCAATATGAATAACCAATATCGACTAGCACTTACTTGTCATACCAAAAGTCACCACACTTTCACCGCGCACCCTGATGCCTCAAAACAAAATCGGTCGAAACTATTATCAAATTTGTTACAGAGAAAATTTTATTATTTTTAATTTCACATTTATATCGCACATCCACCAAAGATTTAAGCCTTTAAGCTACCACATCATTTATATCTCTCAGTCACAGACTTTATAGATAGCTTCTAGCTTTCAGAGTTATTCGTCCAAAGATCATAATCATCCTCTTTTCTAAAGCAATCCATCTTGGCATTATCAGAAGTCGATCAGTCCAGTCCATACCCTTAAAATAAGATCAAAGTGTTTCATATCCAAAAAATCATGTCAACTCTTAAATATCTGTAATCAATACTGATGGGGCAAGGATTATAAACCATAAGGGTCACCACAGAGTTCCATAAAGATATCTACATATAGACATGTTTCAAATTTCTAGGTTCAACGCTTAGGTGCCCACAAAAGGATATCGGAACAACAGAATAAAAGGGGCATTATGATCTAGTAATGCCAAATCTTCCTTTCAAATTTCCGCACGAAGTCTCTGTCACTATATCAATTATTTTCGGAGATCACAACCCTTTTCCATACACTATCCGATAAAGTTACTCATAAAACATCCAAAGATCATAGTCTCATCCTTCAACTATTCTCCTTGATAAATACGGACAATATCTGAATTCCAAACACAACTAACATTCGTTCTACGATTGCGTACTCAACCCAAATCCAAGGTTGATGGCCAAATCTCAATCATATAATCTAATAGGAAATAAATTCCCCAAACTTATTCCACCATTTACAGGTTAAATCACAATCACATATATCTTAGGCTTAGGAGTCTACAGAATCTCAAACCTAAGCTCTGATATCATTCTGTAATGCCTCAAAAATTAATTAAAATTCATGGAGCGTTAACGATCATATAATCTAAATTCGAAGTAAGACTTACAATATCGAAAGTCTCCCAAACGAAATCAAAACCTTATAATATCATAAATATCTTAAACGGTCAATCAGAGCATGCACTAATAACTCTCAAGAATATATCAATAACTGTTATAGGGCCCAAAACTTTTATACAATCCAAAAAAAATTCCAACGCGGAGTTCAAAACAAAACCTAAACAATATCAACTTGACTTAATTAAATACACTTAAATGTCAAAACTAACTCTGAAATAAGGTAGCTAACTTTTGGTCACACAGCAAGCCCTTCAAATCTGAAATCCCACCTACTAACCACCTGAAAGGAAAAACACTAAGGGAATGAGCCAAATGCCCAGTAAGGTCGCTCAAAGGACCAATCAATCGGAAACAAAATATTTTAGAAATAAAATTTTGGAAGCACAAAATTTTTCCAACAGAACGGATAATCAGACCAAATTTCAAATGTCAAATATATCTGAAAGACAATATTTCAAAGGCACACCAATTTTGACTGAACAGAGGTCAGACCAAATATCAAATGTCAAAATATATCTGAGTACGGAAAAAGACAGCAGAGGTGTCAAACCAAATATCAAATGCCAAAATATATCTGAGTACGAAGACAGACAGTAGAGAGGTCAGACCAAATATCAAATGCCAAAATATATCTGAGTACGGAGACAGACACTAACGAGCCGTTCAGAAAGTGGTCACATACGTCATTCCTGACATATGAGGCCGGTTCATAAAGTAAGATCGTGATCTCTAGCTCAACTCCCTTGAGCTAGCCCACGTTTCAATCCACGTGGATAAGTCAGAAATAAGTCACATACACTGTGACATGGCTCATAAAGTCACCAAAACAAAATCTCAAAATAACCGTTATCAAATATCGGACAAATCAAACCATATTCAAAGGTTTCAAAATCACATTATCAAATAACGAACTCGTCAAACAATAAGTGGAGTTCACGAAATAATGACGACCATAAATAACTGAAACGACGATATCAATATGTCAATATTCTGAGGTTAAACAAATTCGACGAAATTTGATTTTCACAAATCATAGAATTGACAACAAGTCATTCTTAACAAAGTTCAAAACAAAAAGGAGAGGAATCACTTATCCCTTTTTGAAGAAGTTCGGATTTCAAAAGAATCTAAAGACTTACATGAGCGATTGGTCCGTCACTGATTTAAATTTTCAAAAGTAAACCCTTACCTTAATCAAGCCTTTAAGAATGCAAATCCTCAAGCACCACTTTAGAACTCTAGAGCTTTTCAAGCCTTCTCTTTCTCTTTTTCCACTGCAAGGGTAAAGGGAACAAACTTCCCAAACCTTTTGAGAGCCACAAATCCTTAAGCTCCTCCTTAGAGCTTCCAAACTTTCCAAGCCTTCTTCTCTATCTCTCTTTCTCCCTTTCTCTCTCTCGTGCAAAGGTGGAGAAAAGAAACAGAGGACCCAAAAAGGCAAGGAATGAAATAAAATACTATTTATATGGGACAAAAATTTTAAGTTTCTATTCGATCGAAAATAGTTTTCGGTCGACCGAAAATAGTTTTCAGTCGACCGAATCCAACATAGGTGAAAATGGTTCACTTTTCATTCGACCGAAACACCTTTAATTCTACCGAAAGCATTTTTAAGTCAACCGAAAGCACCTTTAATTCGACCGAAAACACTTTTAAGGCGACCGAAAATACTTTTTATGAAAACACTTTTAATTCGACCAAAAACAATTTTGAGTCGACCGAAAAAAGTTTTGAGTCGACTGAAAGTATTATTCATTCGACTAAAAGTTACTGTTCATCGACTAAAAAGATTGAGTTTTTGATATATAATGGGGAATTTAAACTAAGCACAATCATAAATCTCAAACAAACCAAGTAATACTTCAATGAAGATGTTAACTAAACAATCTCAAACAATTAAAGAGCTATAAGTAAAGAGATTGAGTTAGAGATACTTGACAAGGAGATTTAAATGGTTCGGCTTGATACATCCACCTCTTCAAGGAAGTCCCTTGCAAGAGCATTAGAATCCACTAGCAACAATCTTCTTCGGGGTCAAGATCAAAACCCTTACAATACTTGGTGATATCCCCACACCAAGCACAAGCCTTGAATCCACAAAGCTCACCCAAGACTTGACAAACCCAAGCCTTGATCACAATCATTTTACAAAGATCAAATGTGTACAAAGAAACCCTCTTGAAAGGAAATGAGTACAAATGAAGCTCTAGTGCAATAGAGAGATGAGAGAATTGATGACTTGAAGGATGTTCACTCTCAATCAAAGAATTGCTCACAAAGATGCTCTCTTTAATGATGTAAAATCATGAAGATGAAGAGAGAAAAGTTTAATCTATGAGCCTTGATGTTTCTCTAATGAATGAAGGCTTAGAATGTGGTTTCCATGGTGTATAATGAAGCCCCAAATCATTTATATAGAGAGCAAATGAAATATAGCCGTTATAGGCATAAAGTGAGCAAAATTGTCATTGCAGTCGACTGTATTCCCGATGCAGTCGACTGTAATCCTTCTAAAATAGCCGTTGGAGTTTTGTCCTCGAAAAATAGCCATTGGAACTGAATTTTGACCAATGCAGTCGACTGTATTCAATTACAGTCGATTGTAATACCCTACTGCCTATCGGCTGCTCACGGAACCCCCTTTCCTATTTTGGGCATAACTTTCTCTAGAAAAATCGGATTGAGGTGCTGTTTTTTGCGTTGGAAAGCTAATGAAAAGTTTTATCAAGATATGAAAATATTAGAACCAAAAACATTTTTGAGAAAATCTGAGTAAGCTCCAAAGTTCACTCATTTTTAAGAATCACGCTTGTGTGAATGATTATGAACTCACATGCAATGCACAAGGTGTCCTAAGGTATTTTTAGGTCATAGTCATCAATCCAAGCATCAAACCAAGGCTAGTTACATAATTGTAAAGATCAATCAATAATAACTTAGCATATGCATTCTTTGTTACTCTTCGACATTGGACTTGATGAAGCTTCTATAGCATGTCCATTATAACTTTAAGTTTCTTTGGATTTAATCCATCTATCCAACTTCTCAAATGTGTCTTCATGAGTGTGCATGTATATAACTACTAAGAATACACTCAAAGCACATATTAGAACATAATCAATGTGTAGTTATCATCAAAACAAGATGTAACGCTAGGTTATCCAATGATAGTCAATTAAGCACAACAATATCACATAGAACACTCAATAATTGCTTGTATACTCAAGATATGTCAATTTATCTCATATAGCAATTAAGCTTGTAGCTAGCTTCCCTAGCTAAAACAAGATATGCTCTTCCTCTAATGTTCTCTCAAAACACACAATCACATAGCATATATAATCAAGATTATTTCTCCCCCTTTGTCATCAACAAAGAGACAAGGGTATGCATGTGTGAAGAGATAGTTATAAGCAAGATAATGGCGTGAAGTGCATATAACTCATGAACTCATACTGATGACATCAAGAGTTCCTTCATGATCCAAAGAAAGATATTCAAAGTAGCTCAATAATCTCATCTACTTCATGCGTATTTCAAGAGTAACAAGATAGTATATGATTCAAGCATGTAAGCTCCCCTATCAAGTTATCTTATGAATATTACATCCTAATGTATGCTCCCCCTCAATCAATGCATGCCAACAATATCAAACAAACACAACTAAATGTCTAGCCGAGTCATATTCCCTTTTTGGCATTACCAAAAGGGGTGTGTGTATGAATGCATTGTGAAGCATTAAGATGACATAATTTCAACATGGAATTTTCACAAAGCGAATAATGGTCATCAACAATCAATATTTTCAATATAAATGCAAGAGGACCATTCATCGGCAAGGTTCACATTAATTCTCAACAAGCAAGCTATTTATAGATTTGACAATTTAAGCATTGATAACATATAAGTTTAGCACATAGCACAATGTTGAGAAGATCATTAAGTTTTACCCTCTTGGTGAATTACCAAGGAATTGAGCTCATGAGTGATCATTCTTGAAGTCCATTTTCTTGACAAGCTTTGAGGCTCTCCTCATTTGAAATAGCATGTCCAATCTCGGAATGCTTACTCCCCCTTAAGATTTAGCTTTTTGCTCCTCCTTCTCAAAATTTTCTTGGAGCATTCTCCTTGTTGCTATTTGCCTTTACCTTGAACAACCTACAATTACAATTTAGGTCTAACTCTTGGTACCCACATTTTCTTGGGTCCATGAGTGTTAGTCTTAGCAACATTAAGAAACTCTTTAACAACCCACATTTTCTTTACACATCCAACATAAACAATTCTACAAAGACAATAACTAGTCATATGTCCTTTCTTGTTGCACCAACCACAATGTGTAAATGGTGTGCAATAGTTCTTTGGTTGTCTTGGAGGAACATTTAACCTAGCTTGTTGTTTAAAAACTTTAGGAGGCAAGGTGAGGCGATCTAATCCAACACCGCCTTTGTTTAGGCCAACTCTTTGGTGTCCAAGCATGACATCCAAGTTGTTTTTACCATCAACAAATTTTTCAAGGCATCTTTTCAAATCACAAATCTCAAGTTTTAAATCTTCATTTTGTTTTTCTAGAGCCAAAGTTTTGCAAGAGATTTGTTTTGAGCTAGGAGTGTCAGCAATTAATTCAACCAAATCATTATTCACATTTTTTTACATATAAATGATTGGAAATGCGTTCATTATTGGCATGCACTCATTATTTTCCATTCTTAACTTCTCAATTAGCTTATTAGCCTCAAGGAATTTTTTTGATAAAATAATATTTTTCTTAAAAATTCTCTTGGATTCCTCATATAGGCTATCATAAGCATATTCGAAGTTTTCACTATTACTATCACTACCGGAAGAAGAACTTACCTCATCATCTTTTTGAGCCATGAAGCATAGATTTGAATCTCCATCAGTGTTATTAAATGCGCGCTTAGGCGCAAGGCGCGCTCAGGCGCACAACCCGCGCCTCACCTAGGCTAGGCGCTGCGCGTTCAACTAGGCGCGCGCCTTGTGAGCCTAGGTGCCCAGGCGCTAGGCGCATAGCGGGGCGGGAGGCGCGAAGCTAGGCGCCTGTTCGTCCTTGCGCCTGTTCGTCCTTGCTCCCAAAGTCTAAAATCCCCAAATCTAAATCAATTTCATTCTGCGTGCAACTGTTCGTCCTTGCTCCGATGACCTCGTCATTCCTCATCCTTTCTCCGGTGACTGGTGGCCTTCGTCGCTGCCATTGCTTGTCCCCTCGCCGCCGCCGCCGACTGCTAGTTGCTCCGCTGCCTCTGTCGACGCCGTGGCGCTGCTCTTGCCGCTGCTAGGCGCATGTTCGTCCTTGCTCCCAAAGTCTAAAATCCCCAAATCCAAATTAATTTCACTCTGCGTGCGACTGTTCGTCCTTGCTCCGGTGACCTCGTCACTCCTCATTCTTTCTCCGGTGACCGGTGGTCGTCGTCGCTACCATTGCTTGTCCCCTCGCCGCCACCGCCGATTGCTAGTTGCTCCGCTGCCTCTGTCGACGCTGTGGCGCTGCTCTTGCCGCTGCTACTCCGCTACTCCATGCCTCAACCCCGCTGGTCTTTCTCTCTCCCTCTCCCTCTCCCCCTCCCTCCTTCACTCCGTCGTCAGACTGTCACTCCCTCACTTGCTCCCGGCCGTGAACAGTGACACAATCTCTCACTTTGTATTGATTCCATGTATTTCTTATTTTTAAGGTTAATATTGTTAAGCACAAATAGCTCTTGAATTGGGCATGGCTATAACATTCGTTTTCTTTACTGAAACGAGTGGGGATTGGATATTCGCACACATTGCTCGATTATGTGAGGTTCAGAAATGGGCTCATTATGTTCGATGATGAGGATGGTGGCACTATGTTCACTTAGAATTTAGTTTAGTAATTTGTTATTTTTCAGTGGATTTAAGACTTTTGTAATGTTAGAAGTTTGTTAAATTATGATGTTTTGAATTTTGAAACTTTTTCTAGTGTTTGAAACTTTGTTAATTATTATGTTCTTAATTTTTTTAAATGTAATTTTATTGTTTTAATGCACTATTATTTATTTATTTATATTTATTTTAATTTTGCGCCTCGCTTCGAAAAGGCGCGCGCCTACGCCTTGCGCCTAGGCTCCAGAGACCTTTTGCGCCTTAGGTGCGCCTGCGCCTTTAATAACACTGATCTCCATCATCGAAATGACCACCTTCATCTTCACATGAATCATTAGCACTACAAATGATGGCTTCGATTGATCTCTTTATGGAGTGCTTCTTTCTTGACCCTTTCTTCTTCTTATTCTCCCATGAGGTAATCTCTACACTTGAATCATTCTTGCTCTTGTGTGAGTTTCCAACTTTCTTAAGTTTGAGAAACTCATTGAATTCCTTTGCAAGTATGTCTATCTCCTTGTTATTCAAGTCTTCTTCCTCTTCACTTGAAGATTGATCCATCATTGATGAAGCTTTAAGAGCAATGCACTTCTTCTTCTTCTTTGGAACTTTTTGCCCGGATGATTCGAGTTGCATTTCATAGGTCATCAAGGAGCAAATTAATTCATCCAACGGGAAGGTATTCAGATCCTTTGATTCTTGAAGTGCGGTGATTTTTGCATTCCATTCTCTAGGTAATGACATAATTACCTTTCTCACAAGATCACCGTCAGAGAAATCTTTTCCTAATTGTTTCAAAGTATTAACAATTTTAGTGAAATGAAAATTCATTTTCATAATAGATTCATCAAAAAATATTTGAAACAATTCATATTCTCTATGCCATAAATTCATCTTTGAATCTCTTAGAAGAGAAGTCCCATCATGAGTGACTTGAAGTGTATCCCACATACTCTTAGCCGAATCACACGCAATAAGTCGATTGAGTTCATTTGCGTTTAGAGCACAAACAAGACAATTCTTAGCTCTAGAATTCATGCAAAGCATATTTCTATCATAGTCATTAAATTCGGATTTCTCCTTTGGCACAAGCTTATTCCTAATTCTCTTGGTTGGAACATAAGGGCCATCTTCAACAATTCTCCACATTTCATAATCTAAAGATTCTAAAAATACTCGCATCTTAATTTTCTATATACTATATGAAGACCCATCAAAAAGTGGAGGACTAGTAATAGAACTCCCCTCAAGACTAGGAAACCCCATGATCTTTTAAATCTCTAGGTGTTAACAAAAAAATCAAGAGCCGAGGTTCTGATACCAGTTGAAACCAATAAAACAACCCTAGAGGGGGGTGAATAGGGTTTTTGAAATATAATGGGGAATTTAAACTAAGCACAATCATAAATCTCATACAAACCAAGTAATACTTCAATGAAGATGCTAACTAAACAATCTCAAACAATTAAAGAGCAATAAGTAAAGAGATTGAGTTAGAGATACTTGACAAGGAGATTTAAATGGTTCGGCTTGATATACCCTCAAGCCTACATCCACCTCTTCAAGGAAGTCCCTTGCAAGAACACTAAAATCCACTAGCAACAATCTTCTTCTGGGTCAAGATCAAAACCCTTACAACACATGGTGATATCCCCACACCAAGCACAAGCCTTGAATCCACAAAGCTCACCCAAGACTTGACAAACCCAAGCCTTGATCACAATCCTTTTACAAAGATCAAATGTGTACAAAGAAACCCTCTTGAAAGGAAATGAGTACAAATAAAGCTCTAGTGCAATAGAGAGATGAGAGAATTGATGACTTGAAGGATGCTCACTCTCAATCAAAGAATTGCTCACAAAGATGCTCTCTTTAATGATGTAAAATCATGAAGATGAAGAGAGAAAAGTTTAATCTATGAGCCTTGATGTTTCTCTAATGAATGAAGGCTTAGAATGTGGTTTCAATGGTGTATAATGAAGCCCCAAATCATTTATATAGAGAGCAAATGAAATATAGCCGTTATAGGCATAAAGTGAGCAAAACTGTCATTGCAGTCGACTGTATTCCCAATGCAGCCGACTGTAATCCCTCTAAAATAACCGTTGGAGTTTTCTCCTCGAAAATAGCCGTTGGAACTGAATTTTGACCAATGCAGTCGACTGTATTGGAATGCAGTCGAGTGCATTGAAATGCAGTCGACTGTATTCAATTACAGTCGACTGTAATACCCTACTGCCTATCAGCTGCCTCACGGAACCCCCTTTCCTATTTTGGGCATAACTTTCTCTAGAAAAATCGGATTGAGGTGCCGTTTTTTGCGTTGGAAAGCTAATAAAAGTTTTATCAAGATATGAAAATATTAGCACCAAAAACATTTTTGAGAAAATCTGAGTAAGCTCCAAAGTTCACTCATTTTTAAGAACCACGCTTGTGTGAATGATTATGAACTCACATGCAATGCACAAGGTGTCCTAAGGTCTTTTTAGGTCATAGTCATCAATCCAAGCATCAAACCAAGGCTAGTTACATAATTGTAAAGATCAATCAATAATAACTTAGCATATGCATTCTTTGTTACTCTTCGACATTGGACTTGATGAAGCTTCTATAGCATGTCCACTATAACTTTAAGCTTCTTTGGCTTTAATCCATCTATCCAACTTCTCAAATGTGTCTTCATGAGTGTGCATGTATATACCTACTAAGAATACACTCAAAGCACACATTAGAACATAATCAATGTGTAGTTATCATCAAAACAAGATGTAAGCCTAGGTTATCCAACCATAGGGCTAACAGAAACCATT
>JAVXUO010002589.1:0-171496 GCA_033065855.1 Escallonia rubra | reverse complement strand
CGAGAAATAAACACTGAGCATCGAATAGGATTTTCAATAAACGTGTAAGGCTCAAAACAGGGTTTTCAAGGCAAACAATGCGACTTTATGAAAATAACAGAATCCAAAAGAATAGCGATAACAAATCAAGAGAATGTACGAAATCAAATATGAAGAGTTTGGTTCGGATAAAAATCCCTTAATACGATCCAGGTTATGCGCTCGCTGTTATTCAACTTTGTTCAAACCTCGAATTAACCTAAATGGAAAAATTAATTATTATAATTCAGTCTAACCTCACAAACTATTAATATAATGCTTAATCTTAATCATTGCTCACTCTGACACTCTTAAAGTAAACAAAAACGAACCGGATTGCTCGAGTAGCTAAACCTAGCTAACCGATAACCTTGCACACTCTGTAACGCATTAAGACACTCTAGAATGATAATAAATTCTTATAAAATGGTTTTGTACCTTAAAACAGCATAACAAGTTACAATATAAATTTTCTGAATTTTTGAATATTTTCAAATTAAAAACAATTTTCTTAAATACCAGAAGAAAAAAAAAACCAAAAAGAGCAATTAATTCTTCTAGCCCAAATCAGAGTCCCATAATTTTCATGATAGCTTCAAAATATATAAGAAAAATAGTGAAACAGAAATTAGGATTTAAAAAGTAACGAAACCATTTTAAAATCATCCATTTTTCTAAATCAAATGCGATATGGAATTAGTATCAAATCAACTCTAAAAATTACGAAACTTAAACAGAAACTTATTTACATCATAAAATCATTAAAGTAAATTTTCCAGAATTTATTAAGAATTTTAAGAGCTCCAAATTAATTTTAGAGTAACTGAACGTTCAAAAAATATTGAAAACATTAAACGATATCAGAAAAATCTGAAATTTTAACAGTAATTCTATAATTGTCCTAAAAATATTCCTGTAAAGTTTCAGAATTTTATGAGATTTGCACGATGCCCCATAGCTACGTGGTACAACTGTGCAAGCACAGTGTACCACTCCCACTGCACAGACTTGTTAACCTTTACCCATCTTCTTCTTCTTCTTCTTCTTCTTCTTCATGCCTTTTGTTTTCTCTTGGTGACATTTTCACCAACGCATCTTCCCATCAAGAAAGGGACAAAACAGGGGGAGGGATAGCATGGGAAATGAAAAGTCATCATTAGAAGAAAAACCATTTTTTCACAAGTCATCCCCTTTTTCAGAAGTTTTTAAAAGTTGCCCCACTTTTTCACAAGTTTTCAAAACAAACCCATCATCCCCAAAAATTTTACCCAAAAACCCACTTTTTCCTAATTTTCCCAAATTAAAAAGGACACAAAAGTTGAGGAGCCTGCACTTGTAGGTCCATTGGTGGAGCCAAGATTATTAATCAAGGCGGGCACAAAATATATAGGAGAAAAATTATCACAAAATTAAATTGTACATTAAACTTAAACCATGACATTTTACGATTGTCACCAAGAACAGCAATTTCTACTTTATCAATCTGAAATTATAAATCCCAAGTAAAACTCTAAATCTCAAATAAACAATCCCACCATTCCCCATTCACAATGGCGGGCAACAATTGTCACAAATCCCAACTACAAAACTCAATCTAAACTATAAATCCCACGAGCCAATATTTGCCACATTTTCCACAGTACTATTGAAGTTCCTATATGGATAAAATTATCTAATCTACCATTGCAATTTTGGTCATCTAAGTGGATCAGCAAAATGGTAAGTACAGTGGGGAAACCTTTGTTTATGGATCAAATGACAGCCCTGAAGGAACGTTTAGGCTATGCAAGAATCTGTGTGGAGATCACAATTGGGCAAGAGGTAGCTGTAGGAATTTCTTCTTAACCTCACCATTTCCAAAATTCTTGTAAGAGCCTCATTCCATGAAGAACAATCAGTTCATTGTAACTGAGATGCATGAACTCCAGGAAGTAATAGAAAATCGATTTGCGGCATACGACGTAAGGATGAGTTCAGTCGAAGCTACTATGGGGAACCTTCAACGGAGCAACTCTGCCTTGCTCCAGAGTTTCACAGAATTCAAGTTTCAGTTAAGAAATTGCATGGCACAGATCAACTCCACCTTAGAACTTCCACCGCATCAAGATCGAGGTGAATTTAACCAAAGCCAATTCCATTATAAGCCTCCTGTTAATTACAGTTCCTCCACTCAAGCTAGACACGAAGACTGGGAGCACAATCATCCATCATACGATCTGCAACACGGCTCCTTTGAGGCTACGTTTGGTGACTTACGGCTCATTAATGCATCAGATTACATGGATATGCAAAACTCTACTCCTCAATCAAATGCGAAGTTAAACGCAACCAGCACGCAGTCGGCGAATCATGCAAAGACGAGCGAAATGCAGTACTCTGTGGAGCATCTACAAGGTACACCACCTCCTATCATTCAGTGTCACAATTATACCACAGAATATCTAATGGAGCTAGATAAAGAAGAGGATCAATTCATTGATGCTCTACGCTGCTGTGAGATCGAATGCCGAATTCAAGGTCGAAATATGACGGAAGAAGATATTTGGCAGATTGAGCAATCACATGATATTTCATTGATGAACCTTTTCTCGTATCGACAACAAATGTCATCCGTTTGTAAATATGTGGATGATTTTCTACTACTTAGGTCTTGGGTTTCAATTTATTTAGGACGAGAAAGTCCTGAAGAAATCAATGTCAAATGTTTTGTTGATGGTCTCAAGGCCGAAATCAAAGATCTGGTGTATAAATGGAGTCCTTTGACCTTATCAACAGCCATTTTTGTGGCCAAATACGGGGAAACTGCTTGTGAAGCCAAGGTGTTTGACGAAAGGTCCAAAAGAATGCTCACTAGCGATTGCTCATTAATTTGCGTTCCTGAATCAACATCTCAGACTACGGAAAGGACAAATGATTCAGTACACCGTACGGCAGCAGACAGAGATGTATCGAAAGCGCGAGAATACTCACCGAGTATTGAAGATGGTGATTATCTTGTTTTTCCTGGAGGTGGTACTCAATTTAAGGATGGAGCTAATCATTATCTTGACTATGTAGAGAAGACACTGCCGAATCTGACTGAGCCGGAGGCAGTGGTACAGAAATGCAAGCTGAGGTGGCTCAGGACGAACGCAAGACGGATGATTCGAAGCTCCAAAGGACGAGATGATGGTCAACTCTACCTCACTGTGGGCTATGGTGGAAAACCATAATAGAACTCAACAGGATTGTTAGGAATGCCATTGCTGCGTGGATATTAGATACCGAAATGGTTGTAGGAATGCCAGGTCGTTGTGGATGGGAATTGGGTGGGCAAATCAGGCATGCTGAATCTGGGACTGAAGGCCAAAGGTCGGGTTGCGCCTGGGGCAAAATTACTTGTCATTTCGTATTTAGTGGTCCTGGGGCGGTCATTTCCCAATGGTGGTTGATCCGGGTGGAGATACTTGATTGGCATGGGACAGTGGGTAAATGATGGGCAGGTTGGGTCTTGGGTGGATGATTTCGTTGGGATGTAAGTACCGGGTAGCCGAACGGCTTGTTAAGTGATTCTTAAGGGCAATTGATGACGCAACATTTGTTTCAATTTGTCCACCCTCTCCATGTGAAGGTGTCTCTGAAGGATATGGAAAAATGTGAAATGCAATGACCAAGGCCTCTTTCTCTCTCTAAACTGTTTCTGTCTCTTTCTCTCTCTAGAAAATTCTCTCTTCTCCTCTCGTTTCTGTCTTCCATTTCTGTCTCCTCTCATCTCTGATTGCAATTCTTCACCATTAATCCCAAATCTCTCGAGATAGCAGCTATGGCAGTAGTGTCTCGGGCTCGGTACGCTACATGTGATAAAGTTCTTTTTCAGTTTGGGTGTTTAATGATGAAGCTGAAATTTCTTTTTTGGAGTGATTATACGTGGATGTAGTGCGATTTTCTTTACGGGACTATCAAGGATATATGGGGTACGGCTGACGCGGAGCACGGAGGCCATTTTATAGCTTAAAGATGCTAGGGTTTTAGATTCAGGAAGAAAAAAAGGAGAGAGCTTAATTCATGTTGAAAATGTAAATTAAAAAGACACAAACGTTGAGGAGCCTGCACTTGTAGGTCCACCGGCGGAGCCATGATTATTAATCAAGGTGGGCACAAAATATATAGGAGAAAAATTATCACAAAATTTAATTATACATTAAACTTAAACCATGACATTCTACAATTTCTACTTTATCAATCTGAAATTGAAAATTCTAAGTAAAAATCTCAATCTTAAATAAACAATCCCACAATTCCCAATTCACAATGGCGGGCAACAATTGCCACAAATCGCAACTACAAAACTCAATCTAAATTATAAATTGCACAAGACAATATTTGCCAAATTCCCAAATGTCAAATTCAAAAATCTAATCTCAGTATTAAGAAATGAGAAATGGTTCAATTGTTCAATGAATTAAAAAAAATCAATCAAAACGAATCTTACATTTCTTTGTCGTCAAAATGGCCGCCGACTGGCGATTACCGTTGTACTGTGAGCGACTGAAGGGTGACTCCGGTGAGCCGTGTACCGGGACGACTGGGTCGTGTCTCAAATCTTAATTGATTGACTCTAGTGCTCGACGCAAACGACGTCGGAGGTGTGCAGACAACGCCGGAGATGGACCGACCACCGGTGGGAGGAGTGGGGAGAATGATGAGAACTAGTCAACTGGAGGAGGGAAGCGGATGTGGTCGAGCGGTTGAAGTCGAACCATCGACGCCGTGGCAGCGTGCCGGCGTCAAGCGTGGTCTATGAAGCCGGTGAAGGGACTGAGCACCGATTCTCGGTTTGTCCATCGCCGACTTCCACCGTCTGTAGCTTGGAAGATCGTGCGGGAGAGATTTTTTTACTGGTTAGTGGCCTTGGGAAGTGAAAACAATAGTGTGAGAGACTGAGAGTGTGTGTTTTTGTGTGTGTGTGTGTGTGTGTGTGTGAGAGAGAGAGAGAGAGAGAGAGAGAGAGAGAGACTTTTACCGTTTTGGCATTGAGAAATGGAAACTTATTGATTTCTTCATTTTTATCGGTTGAATTTATATTTGGTGTTTAGTCTGTGCACATTAGTGTGTACATTTTGTATTTAAAATGACTAAAAGTTTTGTTTTTATACTGCTTTTTTTTAAATTATAGGTATTCTAACACATAAAATCATTAAAAGGATATCTCTTTAAATCATTTCTAAAATATTTAGGTTGGTACTTTTATTGTTAGATGCCAAATAATATTTGGCAAATATATTACATAAAAAAGTTTATGGAGGAGCAGGTGGGTATCGCCCCACCGGTGCCCCTCTGTTAGCTCCACTGCTTTCTAGGTCCTTCTGATTGAGCAGAAAATAATTTGGAAGAAGTAAAACATAGAGACATGAAAAGAACTGAAAAGGACTTACAGATGTTTGGTCTCACCGTGATGATGAATAAAATCCATATGAGAAAATAACACATGAAGGTAATTAGGTTTTCAAAAGGAAATTACATTCTGTTTGGTATTATTAGTAATTAGAAGGCCAGATTAGTGGAATAAATAGAAGTGTATTACTGAATTCTTGTTAATAGAGTAGTTTACTTTTTCTATTGCTAGGTTATTCTAATAAGGCCTCTACATCTCCGAAATTTAGGAATTTCTTTCGCCCCTTTGTTGGTTTAAAATCGAAATATGATGCTCCCGGAATATCTGCAAAGAAAAGGCTATTTTAGAGAGTGAAACCATGCACGGATTTCCCTTTTTTTTTTTTTTTTGGAGATTTAGATGAAAAAATATATATTGATCAACAGGAAGGTTGTGTTGAACTTGGCCCAAAATAAAAAATAGGGTTTAAAAGTTGAATAATTCATGATATGGACTTAAGCAAGCTGCTAGACAACGGTTCAAAATTTTTGAAGAAGAGGTTATGCAATTTGATTTTAATCTTTGGGTCTACCTTAGAAATAATTCAAGAAACCAAATCTTTCCTTATGAGAATCTTTAAAATAAAAGATAAGGAATATCAATGTGGGTGTAAAAGTTGTTAGACAATACAGTAGAATAATTGTAACTCAATGTCAACCGATTGAAAATATTCTAAAAACGTTCAAACTACTTGAGAATAAGCCAAGAAATATTCTAAAATGTTGGTGAACCAATTGATAAAAAAAAATAAAAAAAAAACTAATATTATTGGAAGTTTCATGTATGCCATGAACGGCACGATATCCGATATTGCAAATGTTGTGGGAACGTTTAATATAGCCACCTATGGCCATACGCTGTACAGTTGTCATGTTGTTTGCATAATCATATTCATTACTATTTGTTCAAAATATTCGTTGTTACTATTAGTTCGGCTTTATTAGCAATCATCATAGTTCCAATTCGATTCATCTTTCTTGTAGTATGCAAACTCAAGAGAGGGAACATCAGAGTCGGGCATTGCATTCTAGAGTTAGCTAGGTTTCCCAAATAGCCTACTGTAACTTTAGGATTACGATTCAAGCGGGAAAAACACTATTTTTATGACAGTATTAGCAATATGCGCTGTTCGTTATCAATTGCAAAACAAAATTTGTTCATATTACTACTATTTCACAAAGAAATAAAATACATAATCACATAATATAATTTCATACAAACTTTATTCGATGGACTTTGTTATTTTGGATAATAACTTGTACACAAACTTCTCACGCACAATACTTAACTATCTCACACACTTTTAGCGAGACGAAATAGTCACCGGGCATCATACAGAACATTTTATTGTGGAAATATTTTGTATATCGTACAAGCATGCACGTTGATATTTTTATGTCCGTTGCAGCTGGATATGATGAGTCTCGATATCTTTGGTGACGTTAAGGCAAAACTCCATCAATGAATTTGGATCCTCAACACTCTCATTCAGCTTCTCAAACTCGAAGGTCCACGAAACCAAGTTATCTTCCCCTTTGGTATCAACATGAACAGTAATTATGAATGTCTTGTACAGCTCCATTAGATCTCCTTCAATAACTTTGAACGTGACGGACTTTTTCTCCTCATCTATAGCTTCAATAATCTCTTTAGCAACCTTCTCCTTGCCATCTATATTAGCATCCAAATTTCAAGTTTCCATGTCAAATGTTTCAGATCTATTCATTTAGGTAAGATAAGATGAACAATCTATATATGGTAGAAATTTAACTCAGAGACCATCTGGAATTAAATCATAAACCTAAATTAAAGTTCTAAGTAGAATTACTCAATGGCAGGCGCATGCACTACCGAGACGGGCATGTTATGCCACTCCATTTTCAAGAAATAAAAGGGGTTTAATTGCATAAAACTTCATAATTAATTTCGTATAATATGCTAAATACTATAGACTTTTTTTTCCCTTTTCTGTTCCTACTATCCTGAACTTGTAAATCGGTAGCCCATACATCATTTGACGGTAAGAGCTTTAAACTTTTAGACGTCTATGTTATTTTTAATGGCAAATGAAAGCATTAATACTAAAAGCCTAGGTCGCAACCACATGCATTTCATCACTGTACAAAGCCTATGGGTCAACCACATCTTCACAGTCAAAGCCCCCCGCCTCTCCCACGCCCCTCCAGCGTATGGGTCGCAACCACGTGCATATCATCACTGTTGAAAATGGCTTTCAGATTAAATCCCCCTTTGATGGCTAAAATGCTAAAACATTTATTGAGAAGATGTAAGTTACGCCCATCTAACATGTACACCAGGTCTACTTTCAATAAAGATTCGACTTAATCCCAATTCTAGCAGATCGACCGGCTAATATTTTTTTTTTAAAAAAAAGTAGTTAAAATGATAGCTTGAAGCGGCAAATTTTGTTTCCATAAAGGCGCTGAAAATAATTTGCGGCAAAATAACAAGAAAACAGAAGGATAACTTGAGACTTAAAATTTTTCTAGTTTTTGAATAAAATTCTTATTCTCACGTCTTTTATAATCACAAAATTACACGAAGATATTTGAAAATCTCATAACTTTCAAATAAGTAAAGAATCGTCACTATCCATAAAAAACTCACACATAAGAAAATGAGCTTTGCAAAGCTATTTTTTCATATTACAAGCTATCTAATGTCGTCGTACAAAAACTAACGAAATTATGCTAAAAGTGTTGAGTCGAACCTAAAGCAAAAATATCCGAGAAACATATGAAGTTGATCCTAAAAGTAATGAAATCCTGAATTCAGGACCATCCAGCTATAACATGACAATCCATATTTGATGTGTGTGCACACACAATCTATGGAGAAACATGAAATGTTTGTCAAACATGAATTAGACACTTTGAAGGCCCTAATCATCTTATGTTCTCGTGTGCACCATATACGGTACATTTGGGGTTTCCCACCTGTGCTCCCTTCGTAAAGTTTAGAGTTCAAGCCACGAAATCCTCATATCCATATCCATATTTATTAATGAATGCAGATCTACTGACAGGACCAACTGGGCCTAATATGGTAAACCTAAGCGAAACAAGGAACAATTTGATGCTCTTTAACCGTATTTGCATTTTATAGATGGAAACGCAAGGCAGACATTACCATAATTAAGGGGAGGAAAAAGGTAGCGTTTTGTTGCCTTACCATGGACATAGTTCCAGAAGATGACAGAGCCAACAGTTCCCCATTCACCTTCATGCAGATCAACACCCTGGATATTATCAGGGCTCATATCGGATATATGGTGTGGTCTGTATCTGAAGATCTCATGAAACACATCCCCGTCAGACTTGATGCTTGCCTGGGAAACCATCTTACCGGTTAGACCCATCTCTCTTCTCTACACCACCCACAGAGTTCCAAAGCCAAATAATGCAGAAATATATCAGCAAGTTATGAAGAGCAGTGACTGGCCCTAAAGGCCCTTTTTATATCGAATAATACAGCAAAGACGCATACACTTCACCGGCATCTTCCCCTAGTGCGTAATAAACTAGTGCTATTTGTTAATTGTCCCATCTGGCATTACGTAATGGGCGACGACATTATAATCAAGCTCATCCAACTGTCTGCTTGGCAAACATTTGAATGTCCAAACACGAAATTCTCTTCTTTTAACTCTAAAAAATTCCTTTAGAGGCCCTATGTGATGATTCTCAAAAGTAGAATTTACTTAAATCTGAGTCCGTTTGTAAAATCAACTTTAATTCATTTTAAGCATAATAGATTAAGAGTTGTTGAAAGTGTTTGGATAAAAAGAGGTTAAAGTAGGTTTAATGTGACAAAATTACGACATAGTATATTTAAATTGAAAGGAGCATTTAATGTCTATGTATATATAAGGATATTTTAATAATGCTTATGGTCAAACTTGATTCTCCAAATGTGATTAGATGAGAATTCAAGAAAATAAAGATTCTAAATTTAATCAGTTTTGAGCATATTGGAGCAGATTTAATCAGCTTACTATTTTTTGCCGGACTCTATAATTATGATTTTATCTAAATTTAATCAGTTTTGGCGATTCAAAAATCAATCACAAACACATTCTTAGCTAAAGAGCGATTTGCAAACTTCTCTGTGAGGAATTGGTAGGTGTTTAATATGATCCAGACCCACCACCATCTGATAACATCTATCAGAAGATTATTGCTTGGCCATTCAAGTTTATCTGCATTAATCCTTGGGTCAATTGCACTGGCGCACCTAAGTTTGCTTGCGGTAACGTGCTGCGCCCCAATGTTCATTTTATTTACCTCGCACCATAAGCTTACATATTTCTGGAACCGATTGCCCTCCGATCATATTCCAACCAAATTTTAGGCAAAAAATTTGACATGGTTGAACTCAAGAGGGAATTTCTTAAATACCATGTCAAAAAATGGGGATCTACGATTGATTTTGAACAAAATTAAGGAAGAAGGGATCTAGGCTTCGCGTGAGGTAGAAATTGGTGGTTACGGTGGGATCTAGGGAAAAAATTGATGGTTGTGATGTGATCTAGAACAAAAATTCAATGGTTTTCTGTAATGGTAGCTAAGGGGGCGGCAATAGAACTTTGGGGTGAAGCGCGTTACTGCGAGCTAACTTAGGGCCCGGTGCAATTGATCCTTAATGCCTTCCATCATTTACTTGGCATGTCCTGCCTTGTCTAGATGAATTTTCCTTCCAAACTTGCATTGCGTGTCTTTGATAAACTACTCTTACCCTGACCAAGCTCCTCCGGCCGTCTGATTCATCGACTTTCGTTTACAATGATCAAGCTCATCCAACCGTCTGCTTAGTTTTTTTTTTTTTTTTTATAAAAGTTAAAAATATTTACCAAGATTTGTTTTTAAGACCGAATTTACAATAAGTAGTTGTAAAGTAAAAGACAAACTAAATGGATGACATCTCTATCCAAGTAGCCGAAATAGAAGATAATACTAAATAAGCCTAAAACAAAATAGAAAGAAAACAGCTAAATCCTACCAGGTAACTAAATTAACAGATAAAACCAAACGGATAACGATAACTATTACAAGATAATACTAAGTAAGCCTAGAACAAAAATATAAAGAAAACAGATAAATCCTACCAGGTAACTAAATTAAGAGATAAAATCAAACGGATAACGATGATTATTACAACAAAATAGATAAACTAAGAAACTAGCCGGCTAAGACACCACCGTCTGCTTAGTAAACTTCTTACTGTCGTCCCTACCATTTAATGTATTACATGATTCTCGAAATCATGTCTCCTGATTATTAAAATATATTTCACTTCTCCGAAATCTTTTGCTTATATATAGTTTGGTTTAGGCTTTGCTAATGTATATATTGGCACTCATCGCCAATAGCGTAAATGATGAAAAAGTGTCATAACCTTTCGTTCCTTTCCGTTAATTAGTATGATCCACGTGAATAATAAAGTACTAAGAAATGAGATCATGGCATAGTAAAGCCATAATTTCATGTACAGACTATTACTTTTTTCTGGTCAAGTATACATTTTAATTTAATTGAAGTTTAACGTGCAAGTTAAAATTGAATCTCTCGATTACTTTGATCTCGCATAACTTTTACAAAACGTAAAAGGTGTAATTAATGTGATGTCAATGGTGACCCATCTCCGTATTATGGTCTTATTTGTCCTTCAATGGAATTAACAAAATATAATTTCAAGCCGATGCATATAGTCCAAAGTAAAAGGTTTAAACTTCAACAGTTAACAAGATAATATCATCCTTCGTGTTAGGAAGGATCAAGGGACTAACGCATGTAATACAACCATTAGTAGTACAATCGCTTGTATTTTCTTCCATTAATTTTGCTTATGGAGACACCGTACAAATCAAAACTAAATAAATAATAATAATAATTAGATTCTTGTATCTTGAGTAGTATTTGTATATCATTCTTCATTGCCTGATAGTTTCAACAAAAGGATTACTTGAGAATCACAATATTAATTGGCGTGGAAGAACCGGAAAAGTTTAAGATAAGTTTATCGTGTCTGATTGACAACATTTTACAAGCTTAAGGAGCCTTGCAAGACATGCCAAAAAATGTAACTGAACCAACTTCATAACGTGACCTGCCTAAATATGCTTAATACTTTGATGGTTGTATGCCAGTATCCATGTAGCCGTGGTTTAGCGACTTTGATTTACAATCATTTTTTACATGATTTTGGTACCTATATCAATGTTGTTATTCAAATTTATCAACACAGTGGTTCTCGTATCTAAAGCAGATTCAGATGTATCACGATCCTCCTTAGTTGCCTTATTTCTTAAAATCTTTGACATTTTCAATTTAAAAGAGATACTCTTATAAGATTAGTATTTAAAACACATTTAATCTTTATGAGTCACTGTAATGATAGGTGAGTAACTTCGCATCCACACAAAACTTGAAAAATGTCTATATACTTGCATATACATTATCACTTTGTAGAATTCATATCAACAAACTATCCTCGTTTCTCTTCGTAATGTTGAAGCTAATAGTCTAGTTTGGTAATGAGGGAAAGTAAAGTCCAAGGTATACATGTTAGGCCTCACTCAAGGTAATGGGTCAGTCAAAAGAGTTCAGAACCTGAACCTGCTGCGGAATTGAATATTATCACGTAGCGTAGGCTGCTGAATGCCAGTTGAGCTAGGGCTCCCTTTTCTCCGGGGGTCATCATCATAAAACGCCATCAAATATGGAGAGGGACTTCCTTCAAAGAAATCCGAGCCGGAGTTTTGGGTCTCAAGGTGTGACATAGTAGCTGTCAGAGTGTGGGTAGGCATGAAATAAGTGAACCAAGAGGTTCCTTCCCAACAGACAGAACTCTTCTTTCTTTACTCAATTAGATGATCATTTACATAACTCGTGAGTTGAGTGGACATCTCCCCTTTTCTTTCCCTTGTGCTTTTACATCCGGAATCGGACGGAATAACCGAGTAGCTCGTTGCTCGGATGGGCAGGTAAGCACATGAGTCCTCCACTTGGTTGTGTAAGGGATTGTTTTAGGGATTTTGTTGTAAAACAAAATTGATTTTATAATGTTGACCAAATAGCAACCACGTTGTCGGTCACTTTCAATCCATTACGCCAATCTTTTGTCGCCTAGAATGCTATAGTGGCATTCTTTTTACAACTCCCATTACCCATTAACAACAAGTGATGCAACGTTTACTCCATTACTGGTATGGTGGAACATGTAATACTTACTGTTAAAGAAAGATGCAATACCATAAGTTAAAAAAATTGACTCATGCTATTAAGATCAATTTAGTTCATACTCTTCTTTTTTCGGCAACAGTAAAAGCGTGTAGATAAAACTCTTTTAACGTTAATATTCGAGATTGCAAACACGTTGAAACATTTATTCATGTAGACTTTAATTAAAGAAAGACCTAAATAGGTAATGTTAGTATAGAAGCCAATTAAAGACGGAATGTGGCTTTTCTTGAAAATTGGAATAATCTTTATTTTTAAGATTCAAATTTTAGAGAAGTAGAATTGTCGAATAGGTGGAGTTCCCTTTAATTAAAAGTTTTAAGTTTGTGTTGATGTTTAATTTATAAACTAAGGGCCAAGGAGATACTCTAGTTACTAGGGCATAATGATTCCAAAGAATAATTTCAAACCACAACTATTTATGGAAAAGTGTGTAAAATAGGAAGGTTAAGAGTATTCAGACATTCAGAGGAAGACAACAAAAGTCAAGTTGCTCAATATTTTGACATTTAGGTCACCGAATTATTTAGATTTGCATGGCTAGACCTAAGAGACACCCCCTTCCCCTCGAAAACCCAATATCAAGTCTTAAATCCAACTAAATAAAAGCTAAAGTAAATATTATGCGTGTCAATTTTTCTCTTACCTTTTCTTTTTTGTTAAATCATATTACCAGATTTTTAGTGCCAACATAAAATGCGGTAAAATCCATTTATTTTGAGAGGAAACCGCTAAAATTAATGGTCATTGAAAGAAAGATAATTGCTCAACCTATGTAATATGATGTTATCGTCAACAAAGTCTTTCATGCCCAAACACTACAAGAAAAGAGACTTTTTGCGACGGATTTTTCCGTCGCTAAAAGTCCATTTTCCGTCGGTAAAGACTTTTAGCGACGGACTGTCCGTCGCTAAAAGTCCGTTGCAATAAAGGCCTTTGCTAAAAGATTGGCGACGGAAATTGATAATTCGACGGTAAAAGTAAAACTTTTACCGACTGAAATAAATTATTTTACCGACGGAATATTTCGCCAGTAAAAGTATTTTTTAATTTTTGTACTTTCTGCAAAAAAGTATAAAAAAGACTTTTAGCGACGGAATTTTCGTCGCAAAAAGTCCATGGTTGAAAAGAGAAGACCTTTTAGCAACGGAAAGTCCGTTGCTAAATTTTGAAATCTTTCGTGACATATTTCCGTAGCTAAAAATCATTTATGATTTGTTTAAAATACTTATGGCGACATAATGTCGTTGCTAAAAGTCCATCAGCAAAAATTGTAAAAAGGCTGTTTTTCAATTTGTTTTATGTTTTAAAATTCCAAACTTGCTTCCTGTAATTGAATTCACACAAACAAATAAATCAACTAATCCATGGACAATTAACCGTAACCAACTAATCCATCGACAATTTCATTATTTAAACTAACATCCATTCTTTACCAAATTTCAAGTCATACAAATAAGATTTAAGTCACGCACCATATCAATTAACATTCAATACTAACTTTACAAAATATACTAGATGACATCATACATATTCCAATGTAAAATTTTAACTTTCATCGGAACAAAAGATGCAAAGGGAGCAAAGACTGAAAGAATTACAAATCCATCAGAAGCTGCTGCAATTGCTGCTGTTACTTCACCCATCAAAAAACTTTAAAATCTGAAATAGAAATGTATGAAATTAAGCAAAACTGCTTCAACAAGAACTAAAAAAATTGCTTTAACAAGAACTAAAAGATCACACTTTCTTGTAAGTAACACAAAGGGAGCAAAGACAAGTGCACTTGATGTATACAAATCATTACATTGTGAAAGAGAAGGGAAACCTTGGTTTTAACATCCAACTGAATATGTACAAACCCCAAGAGCCTGTCCACTAAAGGTATTGCTTTATATGAACATGGCATTCAGCAGCACAAATGAGTGTTACTTTTGACAAGCTAGTGAAACAACTGCAACTAGTTTCTGAGCCCAACTATCTTAGGATGTAATAGCAATGCACACGTAAAGTTCCAAGAATGTAACAATCTATTCACGAGCATCCAACTTCGCATTATTGTATCTCGCTAAGAGTTACAATTTTTAGCAGCAACAATGGAGCGTATTCGTTTGCAAGCTGGAGTTGGGGGTATCTTGCTTGAGGTTTTGGATATGAGAGTTGCTCTATGCATTTTGGAACTTAAGAATCTTGTTATATTTAAGAATCTAGCGCAAGTCACCATCTATTAGTCAGTTTGGTTTACAGAAAATTTTGATATGACAGACAATAACGCCATGATCGTCTCTCAATAAATTCAAGTGTGATCATCCCATTATATCCATACAGCTTTAACCTCAAATTGAATAAGACTTGAAAAAGAAATACAATGAATAAACTGCACCAGGTTTGTATCATAGCAAGAAAACAAGGAAAAAACAAACTTCTAATAACCAGTTATCATAAAACAAACTAATGGTCCTTTAATTGAGTCTAGAAGCTGGCCCTTCAACGACGAGACATATTTAAGGTCATTTAGTTGAGATATAAATTCAACATACATAAAATAATACAGTAACAAACACTTTACATTATATATGCCAGGCCTCTACCTCATAATTCACATTATTATGTCAGGCATCTACCTCATAATTCAACATACCAAAAAATGCTTCCTATAATTAACAAAAATGCTTCCTGATAACCAGACAAGCTCAATAACCAAACACTCCTAAGAATTTGAACCAGCAGTACATTTCAGATTCCCAAATAACTAAATACAAACATGAATATCTTGAAAAAAAAACATAGATTTATGCAGGGCGAATGAACCTTATGATATCGTTTTATTCAAGCAATTTTGGCACTAAAAACTGACTGGTAAGGACCAGGCAGGTGTTCTCCAAAATTTGTTTGTTAAGCATAAACATTTCATTTTGGTGCTGTTTCTATTTTCTTATATTACAGAAATTGATGGAATTAAGAATGAAACAAACCAGA
Organism: Escallonia rubra; assembly: GCA_033065855.1. Classification (NCBI taxonomy): domain Eukaryota; kingdom Viridiplantae; phylum Streptophyta; class Magnoliopsida; order Escalloniales; family Escalloniaceae; genus Escallonia; species Escallonia rubra. The sequence goes on along the minus strand of JAVXUO010002589.1, from coordinate 155,827 downwards.
AAGGAAGAATTTTACTATAGGGTCATTCTTTTTTAAAGACGTTATCATTTCTAGAAGAACAAAGATCCACATCTTAATCTATCTTTTCTGGGATAATCTCTCAGCTTGTGGCAATGCAATCAAGAAGATAAAAGTTTAAGAATCCGTGTGCTACGTTCTACTTCTACTGCTACTGCCATCCTTCCCCCCATAAAAAACATACATAAGAGTTTAAGAAATCAGGAAAATAGGGCAAATACGTACCCAAATGGTGACAAGACAAAATCGTTGGCCGGTGGAGTCCTCAACGTCGTCATCGGCAGAGGGATGTTGGCCGGTTCCGTGGAGTCTTTGCAAGTCACTGGCCTCCGTCGCCGATAGGGGAGGTGGTGGACGCAGCAGCGGCGTAGTAGATGCGTTGTTTGGACAGCGTGGGAGTTGGGCGACAGTAGCGTTGGAGTGGGGCAGTGAGGTGGAGGTGGCGTTGGGTAGGGATGGCGTTGAAAGTGGGCTACGAAGGTGGGCGGTGGAGGTGAGTGTGGGTGAGAGATCGAGAGACAGATCTAGAGAGAAAGAGAGAGGGACAGGGGAGCAGCGGGGAGAATGAGAAATAAAATAGGGTTTCCGTTCTTTTAATGCGGGCTAAAGAAAAGGTCAAAAATGAGAAAAAATCAAAAATATCATTTAGCGACGGATATTCCGTCAGTAATAATCCATCGCTAAGAGTCCATCGTTAAAAATTTTTACCGACAAAATTTTATGTGGGTAAAGATTTTTAGCGACGAACTTTTACTGACGGACAAATCCGTCGGTAAAGGCCACTTTTAGCGACGGAAATACTTCCGTCGCTAAAAGTCCGTCGTTAAAAACTGTTTTTCTTGTAGTGAATATATGAATGGGCACTAAGTCGTGGAAGACAAAAAAGAAACATACATTTATTACTTTTAAATTTTATGAAAAGTGTGAGAACATTCATATACCGATTGTAACTTTTATGATAAGCGAGAAAAGGGGATTTGTTAGAAAATTAAGATTCTAGGCATGTTGATTGTACTTTGAATTACAAAAGAGTAGTTTTTCAATACTAGGAGGATTTCGTGGTCCAAAAAATAATTTTCAAGAATTCGCACTTTTATAATACATAAAGTCTATCAGAAGGGCAAGATCCTAACTTCCCGTTTCCTAATTTCTTTTTCGATCTTCTTTTCCTTCCATGTAAATTCCTCCAACCCTCCACCGCTGTAACCTATCATCTCCATGACACACGACCTCTTCTAACGGCACTACATTGAATGGCTTACCTATTGAGCCTTCTGAAATTCGACTTTCACATAATGGAAAGAAAATAACATCTTGCAGATTTTGAAAGTCATTGAACTGCATCAGCGGATCTGCATCAAGCTCATCTAGTTAAACAAAAGTGGCGTATCGTTTAATCATAGGGTGGCGACACAAAAGCATTCAAACTTTAGGGACAAAATTTATGTCACTAAAATTCTTTGTTACAAAAATCTCTGACAAGCTTTTGGCAATGGAATATGTCGACATCCTATTTTTTTGGGCATTTTTTGTTAATTAAATAATTTTCTTCATTATTAATTAAAAGGTATTATCGAGTTTAGGCTTAGTAATGTGTTAATAATCAATTAAGTCAAGTTTATTAACTTAATGTGGTCCAGTCTAGTTTAATTGTCCACTCTAGTTTAGTACAGTGTTGTCCAGTCCACTGCATTAGTCCGGTCCATGTAGATTTAGGTCGGGTCCATGGTCGAGAGTATCTTAAATGATGCAATTTGTCTATAATGACTTTGGAAAATAATCCACAATTATCCTTATCCTTGATGTGAATATCAAATCAATCTATTTTATGGTTAAAAAATGGCTTATCCCGATCTGGTACACCGTATTTGGGATTTTATAGGTAATTATTGAAATTAGGGCCAGATTTCGGGGCATTATATTGAGTAAGTGCCAAATACTAGACTACCTCCCGTAGGATCAGTGTCAAACTACGGTGGTTTTGACTCCAATTAGTACGATCGGATATGCAGGCCACTTGACTCCAGTTGTCGAGTTCAAGCCAAATAACATAGAAGTTAACTTAGGTTTGGTTTTGTCATAAATTTGCATGCTACATGTTTTTAAGGCTATTTATCACGAGAAATGAATTAGAGACTGAAAGGGCGCGACGGGTGCCTAATACCTTCCCGCTGCATAACTTAATCCTCGTACCCTTCTCATGGTTTCGATAGATCAATCGTCCTTCTTGGACATTTGTGAGTCAATTTTTTGGTTTTTTTTTATTTTTTTCTTAATAAATAAGATGGAAACTCCATAAAATCCTCTCCTTCCGGGTATTTTTTTCGAGGCAGTGCGCCACAATGGTGACTCTGCTGGGGACTAAAAACTAAGAGAACTAGATTTGAAAAGTTTCTAGCAATTTTTGGCCTTGCTGTATTTTTTTTCTGGTATGTACAATGTGACATAATTGTGATACTTACCTTTTTATTTCCATGCCCACTCATGCGCATGTCTCACCCCAACCCACCATTTGAGAGCGACACGCTCGAGGCCCCTGGTCCTCCTAGGCTCAAGGCGAACTCGCGATCAAGTTCTTAACTCCATGTGCCTCGTGCTAAAGATTCCTCTTGGTTTCTTGGTATATTAAACGACTTGTATATGTACTGATGATTGCCCATTGTCAAGTTCATAGTTACGTCCGGGAAGTATATGGTACAATCGAGCCGATGGAGTGACCTTTGCACCTGTGTTATAAGGAGAAAAACTCACGCCCAGACCATTCAGTGTTCTGCCTTTTTTTTGCCAGAATACCTGTATTGGCCTACAACATGTTGGCAGGGAAGCCACCAACATTCTATAAGCTAAACTGGTAATCTTGCAAAAATAGGGGAGACTCTGACGAAACAACCGGTTATCCGCCCTTCTAACTAGACGGTTAGTCAGTATGTGTATTTGCTTGAAAATTTTGAGATGGGCTAGTTCATATGCTAATCAAATCCACTGACAAACCAGCTGGTTATCCTTATGTATGACCGGATGGTTAGTCAGAAACCTTGACCTTCAGAAAATTTCCAGAAAAAATCCCAAAACAATTCCGTGACCAACCGGCAGGTTATCCTCTTGGACGACCAGACAGTTAGTCAAGAAATCGTATCCTCAGAAAATTTCTAAATAAATTCCCTCGAACCACTAACCAACCAGCTGATCAACCTCTCGGATGACCGGACGGTTAGTCAAAAAACCTTATCCTCTAAAATTTTCCAAAAAAATCCCAAAAATAAACCCTCAAACCCACTAACCAACCGGTCAATTATCTGCCAAGATAAGCGGAGGGGTAGTTAGAAACCTTATCCCCTAAAAATAATTTCTAGAAAAAATCTCAAGAATAAACATCAGCCCACTGACCAACCGAACGGTTAGTCAGCCCCTTTTTTCCAAAAATCCAAAAAATACCCTCCAGGCCAGAAAATTTTCCCTTCACCCCCATCAGGGTATGAGCCAGCCAGTTTGATATGTGTGGAAACGTATTATTTAATTTTCAACAGCTTTCCCTCTATAGTTAAGGCTAAAGTTGTTAGTATCGATGCTTGTCCTTAAAAGTCTCGTGAACTCCAATAGCCGAAGAATTCCGACAGATCTCTGAATTGGTCCATATCATCGACAAGCTTCAGAAGGATCCCCATAATGATTTAACAACCCTAACCGAACAATAATTCCAAACCGCTAAGGAGTTGGATAACCTTAAGAGAAAAGGCAGGAATGACCCAGAAGAAGATAGGAAGAGAGAGAGAAAGAAAGGTCCGGAGTTTGATTGGATTTATGAGTTCGAGAAAGAAGAGACTAAACTCCTATTGTGCCAGAATGAAAGGACAAGTTAGCGTACTCGATTCCAGATTGCTAGGATGAGAAGAGCTGATCACCCGTTGGACCTTAGTCCCTTAACCATGAACACCAAGGATATATTGTCCCTCGAGTTCAAGATGCCGGATATGGATAAGTTTGAAGGAACCACAAATCTAAAGATTCACATGAAACATGCGAGCGTTGGCCCCAATCGGAGTAAATAGAAACCAGTTGATACAGTTGCTTCACCGTACCCTTACTGGAGCCGCTTCTCAATGGTTTCTCACTTTGGATGAGGCCCAAGTTTGCACTTGGGACGATGTCGTTAGAGAGCTTGTCAAGCAATACCAGTACAATGCAGACATAGGCATCACCCGTAAAGATTTGGATAATACGGAACAAGAGCCAAAGGAGTCCGTTTCAGCTTTCATCATAAGGTGGAGGAATAAGGCATCTCAGATGGTGAATCGCCTAATAGAGTAATAGCAATTGAACATTGTGAGAAGCAACCTGCTTCTGGTCTATCACGATTACATTTTTTGTCACTATCACACGTCGTTCAAAGCTTTGATGGGATCCTTCATTCAGATATAAGATGCAATCAACAAGGGACAATTTCTCATGATTTGAAACCACTAAGAGCATACGAGGCCAGTTCAAGGAGTTCAAATGTACAGCCTAAGCCAGCAGCAACCAATAATAACAAGCATCTCGAGCTGTGACATGTGAACCTTCTCTAGAACCTAGACGGAAGTTCATCCCCTTGAATGCAGCGATCCCCAAGGTTTTTGAACAGTTGTTAAGGATGTGAATGATTTCCAAGGTACCAACTGCCCCCACACCAGCAGCGATACCCGACGGCTATGACGTAAATGCCTTTTGTAATTACAATCAAGGAAATGGGCATCCCACAGAGAGATGCATCACCCTACGAAATGCCATACAAGACCTCATTGATAAGAATGAAGTCCCCTCATGTCAGACCAAATATTCGAAAAGAACCATTGCCTACCCGTAGAGTTAACTGTATTGTGATGACCAGTCAGTTATTGATTCGACCATTTTATTGGTTCTTGCCACCCAGCCAGTTTTGAAGCCAGTGTTATATTATGAGCCTCTGCCATAGTTCTGTGACGTGATTACTTGGGAGGAGTTGATGGATGAAGAAACCTTCACGATAGAATAAGAATATGATGAAGAAACCGAATTTATGTTCGACGTTATAGATTTCGTTTGCCGACGGTGTTTTAGCGACGGTGTGATTCTGTCGCTAAAACTCCTGTTAAAGATTAATCAGATCGGCCATTCTTCTTTCTCCCGTTTCTCTCTCTGTCTCGAACATCTCACCCACCGGCAACCCCCTCTGCGACCCACATCTCTGGCGACACCACCGTCCTCCCCCTGATGCCGCGCCACCTCCGGCGACAACCCTATCCTCCCCTCAACACCGCGGTACCTCCAGTGACATCTCCGTCCTCCCCTCAACGCAGCGCCACCTCCGGCGACAGATCCGTCCTCCCCCCGACACCGTCGGTAAAAATCAAGCTCAAGTGATTTATTTTGGTGGTTTTGTTTTTGTCTTCGCTGAGATCCAGTGATTGGATTTGCACTAGGGTTAGTTTTCATTCAGTGATTGGTTTGAGATTTTTGTGGTTGTTATTTGTAATATGTGATTTTTATTTGTAATATGTGGTTTGAGATTTTAGTGCTCTTAATATGGATTTTAGTAGTAGCTCCTTTCCATTTGACCTGACGAGTCTATTTCTCTTGGAAGTGGCTTGTACTCTATTTCTCTGTGAAGTGGCTTGTTGCAAATCTGACTCAAATTTGAATGTGATGTGCAATTAAAAGTTATTGCAACTTTCTAGTTTTGTTTAAATTTTTCCATAAATTTCTTCCCTGTTGTGTTTATTCGTTCTGCTGGAGAACAATGTGCATACATGGAGTATGAAGTAATACTTTGTCTCAGTTCACCAGTCACCTTGCTTTGCACACTATCAGTACGTTAATTATGATCAAAGTTTTACCTTTATAAAATGACAAGGTGACTGAAAAAGGAGCAGAAGCTCTTTGGAACTTGAAAGTTTGGTTAAGTACTGAAATAATCGGTACAAACTATGTTCAGTGTGGATACTTTTAGTTTTCAAGCACATAGGAGCATGTAACATGTTAATTGCGCACATATATACTTTAGTATTTACTAAAAAACCATGTTATTGCCGAGACCATTCAAATTGCACCCGACTTCAATGGAGGACTCATTTTGAACCACCATAGCAACACACTCATTTTGTAATATGTGAGTGACATTCAACAATATAGGTGGCTATTTGGGTGATGAAATGATGATGTGCGTAGTTGATGACAAGTTGGTGGCAGGGGTGACATAGAAGTTGTATGGTGGCTATTAAGGTGGTGCATGGTGGAGTTTGAAGGTGGTGGCGAGTTAGTGGCAAGGCGACATTGTTGGTCGATACCGAAAAAGAGTTTACTTCAATTTCTTGATTCAAATTCAATCTTGATGAAAAATATTGGGTGATGTTTTGATATGTTTTGTTAATTTCAATTCGTGTTTATTTAGTTCTTGTTTGGTTTGATGAGTAACTATGGTGGTCGTGTGTTGTATGTCGGTGATGATTCCATAAAATTGGTGGCTGTTAAAGGTGGCACAGTGTTAAAAGGTGATGGCAAATCAATGGCGGTGGTGATGCTGTTGGCGGAATGGGAAAAGAAAAGAAGAATGGGAAATAGTAAGGGCAAAAACTGATGTTACACGGACTTGGTACGAGTGTCCGGGTTGAATACATGTCGAAGTTCAGATTCATGTAATTTCTAAAACACAAGACAAAGGGACACGACAAGTATTATCTTTTGGTTTTGGTTATTTTTAAGGTAAAATGATGGTTTATGTGACGCACATGGTTTAACAAGTATGCAAGTAGGCTAGTTTGATGTGCTTGTTGTGTTCTCTGCGTTTGTTTTATGTGCTGTTCCTGAGGTTTATCTGTCCTATCATTTTAGCTACAACTCACTGTGGATTGCACTTTTAGCATCACTTTAACATAATTTTCTACCCAATTGGATGGAGTCCGATCGACACCGACACCGAATTGAAATGTCACATTTGGGCCCGCGGTATTGATTTAGTTACTAAAAGCTTAAAGGTCTTATACAGTGTGACATTTAATAGATTTAATTCAGCTATAAAATTGATGCTCATCAATTGAATAATGCTCGATTGGTTTTTCATGTTAAAGTAGGTTAAATGGCTTCTGCTTCTTTGAGCAGGGACGTTTCAGTCGGCAGGCACTTCTTCAAGGTCATGATGCCTGGCTTTCATACAGAATTTGTTTGCCATCCCTCTTTCTCTGTGTTTTCGTGTGTGTTAAAGGTTTTATCTTTGGTTAAAAACTTACATGTCTTACTGTATTATGAATATGTTAGGCCATATCGGTAGCCTTTTGAAGATTTCTTACCACAATGAAATAAAATAAAACAACTTTAACCAGCCGCAAGGGGTCATGGCTTGTTAAAATCAAGAAGAAGCGCGGCCAAGAGGAAATTTGTTTCGAAGAGGGTTGGAACAAATTCGTGCAGCAGCATGACCTCCATCTAAAAGACTTTGTAATCTTTGAACACATGGGGCATATGCGTTTTCAAGTGTTGGTGTTTAATCAAAGCACTTGTTAAAAAGCTTTCCCCCAATGTTGAACTCTTAGCCCTAATTAAACCCTAAATTAAATTAATCGCATCGGATATATGTATTTTGAACAATTTTGTATTATTTGAACATTGATTATTTGTTTGATAATTTTAGGTTCTAAATTGTGCATTTGAGAATTGTGATTATTGATCGATGATTTTAGGTTGTTAATTGATGATTTTAGATTGTTAATCGTGCATTTGAGATATTGAGATTGTTGACAGAGGATGGGATCCAATTGGTTTGAATTTTTTATTACAGGTTGGGGCATTAAAAAATAAAAAAAATATTTAAAAAACGACTTTAAGCGACGGAATTAATCTGTCGCTAAAACATTTATCCCGTCGCTAATTTCATAAAAAATAAAATAAATTAAAATACATACAACAGAATTAGCGACGAATATTCCGTCGCTAATTTATAAATAAATTCATCGCCAAACGTTCTATATTAGGCGGCGAATTTTATAATTCCGTTGCAAAACTTTTAGTAACGGCCTTTTATACGATGGACTTTTAGCAACGGTACTTCCGTCGTTAAAAGTTTTAGCGACGGATTTTAGGCTTTTGGCGACGGGTTTCCCCGTCGCTAAAAGCCTTATTCATTGTAGTGGTTCATCCAAGTGATGGAGTATCCTACACGGCTAGCCAATATTGTAACCGTCCTCAAGCCTTCCAGCCAAGTCAGAATGTGTGTGGATTACTTAGACCTAAATCAAGCTTCTCCCAAGGATGATTTTCCTTTGCCCATTATAGACTTGATCATAGACAATACAGCCGAGCATGAGTTGGTAGCCTTTGTAGACTGTTTGGTAGGGTATAAACAGATAAAAATGGCTCCTAAGTATCAGGAGAAGACAACCTTCATCACCCCTTGGGGTACTTTCTGTTACACTGTAATGCCTTACGGCTTGAAGAATGCTAGAGCTACATATCAGGGAGCCGCCACCAGCCTGTTCCATGATATGATCCATAAGGAGGTCGAAGTGTATGTAGACAATATGATCATCAAATCAAGGAAAAGGGAAGACCATTGTATAGTGTTGAGAAAATACTTTGAAAGGTTAAGACAATACAACGTGAGATTGAACCCTTAGAAATATGTGTTTGGAGTCATAACCAGGAAGTCTCTAGGTTTTATAGTGAGTAAACAAGGGACAGAGGTGGACCTAGCCAAAATTAAAGCCATAGTTGAGATGCCTCCACCCAGAATCGAGAAGTAGATTCAATATCCCAGTTCACTATGATCTGTGAACCCGTATTTAAACTGTTAAAGAAGGATTCAAGCAAGGAATGGAACCCCCATGCTAGGTAGTCTTTAACAAAATCAAATAATACCTTAGCAATCCTCTAGTCCTAAGCCCATCTATATCCAATAACCCTCTGTTACTCTACCTGATCGTGACCGATACCGCAACCAGAGCCATGTTTGCTCAGCATTTGGAAAACTCATTGGTGGAAAGGCTATATACATGTCAGTAAGAAGTCGACCCAAGGAGAGGAGAATATTAATCCCTAGAGGAAGCACGTATGTCTTTAGTTTGGGTAACTCAAAGATTGAGACACTATGTCCTAGCGTACACCATCGGGTTTTTGGCCAGAATGGACCATATGAAGTACCTCTTTGAGAAGCTTGTCCTATCAAATTCACACTGCCAATTGGCTGTTGTTGTTGTCCGAATTTGATATTACCTATGTCACGTAGAAGTCGACCAAAGAAAAGGCCGAGGCTGACATGTTAGGCATTTTCCATACAATTGATACTAATCGACGCGAGGTAAAGCTCCCAGATGAAAGAGTTTATATTATGGAAATAGAGATGAGGTGGAAATTGTAATTTGATGGAGCAGCGAATAACAAGGATTTTGGAGTACATATATTGTTGATCTCACCTGTAGAGCCCATTCGCCCATAGTAATCAAGCTGGTTTTCGTCGGTACTAACAACACTGCTCAATACGAAGCTTCTATCATCAGGTTAGAGATGGCCTAAACCTAGGAGTCCGAGAAATCATATTATATGGAGATTCAACATTGATCATGCACCAGATCCAGGGTATGTGGAGAATTAGAGATGAGCGTCTACAAACATATCATGCCTACTTAGAGAAGATTGTAAATGGGTTTGAAGACGTGGAATTCCATTACCTACCCAGAACCAAAACATAACTTTGCCAATGCCCTAGCCACCTTTGTCTCTATAGTAGACATACCTGAAGGACATCAGGTAGAACTATTTGTCATACTGAAGAGAGACCGACCAGCTTACTGCTTCATGATAGCCCACATAGAAAAAGATTGAATAACCGAGCCTGGGTATACCGACATACGTAATCTTATTCGGGATAGAAAGTATCCAAAAAGGTGTTCTGTGAATAATCGATTAGCTTGGAGAAGATGGGCAGCGCAATTCATCATGTGTGAACGAAGACTATACAAGAGAGATTACAACAGAGAACATTTGTTCTGTGTAACTGAGAGGGAGTAGCCAAATCATGGAAGAGATACATGATAGAGAGTGGACCATACATGAATAGGAGGATGCTACCGAAAAAATTCCTCCGACAAGGATACCATTGGAGACCATAGAACACGACTTTGTCAAGTAAGTGAGGAGACGTCATAAATGTTAGGTTTACGCCAACTTAAAACATATACCTCCCCTAGAGTTATACAATGACCTTCCCTGGTCGTTCTCAGTTTGGGGAATAGACATAATAGGGAAGATCAGTCCCAAGGCCTCTAATGGACACGAGTTCATACTAGTAGGTGGTAGCCATATACTATTTTACGAAGTAGGTGGAAGCCACTTCGTATGCCGTGGTCAACGCTAGGAAGGTGGCTCAATTTAGTCGGACGAACATCATTTGTAGATATGGGGTACCTTGGGAGTTGATCTCTGACAATGGGTTACAGTTCGTAGGAGAAGTCAGAGACTTAGGGGAAGAGTATGGTATCACCTGACATCACTTGTCACCATATAAACGATAGACTAATGGGGCTGTGGGGGCCGCCAATATAAACATTAAGAGCGTGTTGAGTAAGATGACAGATTCGTGTAGGAGTTGGCCAGACAAACTTTTCAACGCACTCTGGGCCTATAGAACATTGGTGAGAACGTCAACCAGGGCTATCCCATATTCATTAGTCTACAACATGGAGGCCGTGCTCCCGGTAGAATTGGAATTCAACACTCTCAGAGTGCTGTTGGAAAATCAGATAGCTGAAGAAGACTGGGTGAGACACAAATTCAAAAAATTGTCCTTAGCAGACGGGAAAAGGTTGAAGGCACTTTATCACATCTAGGGTAACCAAAGACGGATCACCCAAGCATTCAACAAGTGAGTCAAAGGACGCGGGTTAAAAGAAGAAGATTTGGTGTTAAAAGGAAAACATTGGACAAATTTGGAAACCTTATGGAAAATTGGAACCCAACTGGTCAGGTCCATATGTGATCAAGGAAATCATGACCGCACACTGGAGCTGCAACACTGTTAGCCAGTTTATATGGAATTTAGTTATCACAGCTAGTCAATCTAAATCGATTAAAGAAATATTATGCCTGAGTGAATTCTATAATTGAACTACGAATGACCTGATCCTCCTTAAGCACATTTTTCCAGCATCCACAAATTGATGTAACACATAGATGGAGGTACATAGGCAGCCCATAATGTTACCTCGGGTGCGGTCAAATTTCAATAAAATATTTTTATTCCACTGGCTAAAACATTGATTACATTCTTGAGAAAAATAAAAAGGCCCGCTAAGATGAAAACCCTTCGAAGGGCGGCCTAGGCAAAATTAGGGCAAAAGGAAAAAACAAAAATAAAAAAATGCTAAGAACAAAATAAATAAAATGCCTGCTAGGACAAAAACTCTGTAAAGGGCTACCTAGACAAAAGTTAGGGCAAGAAAAACTCTAAGTCCTATCAGCAACCTATGGGATATCATCTGACATCTATTTAAATTTTATACCCGGACTCTCCTCAACATTCAAGATTAGCTTCCATATTTCCAAGTCTTTCTTGGAAGCCTGCCTCTGAGACACCTGAATCATATCCTTCAGTTCTTCCACCTGAGGCAGCCTCTAATCCACTTTGTCTTTTTCTTTATTACCTTATTTGTCAAACTGATCCTCGAGCTAAGCACCCAGACTTTGATAGTTGGATTCCTCTTCAGTGGTTTCTCCTTCAGCAGCAAAGTGGGATGTCACTGGGGCTCGTCCATGTACAGAGACCATATGGGATTCCTGTCAGCATCAAATTTTTCCTCGAACATCTGGGAACCAATCCAAGAGCGCCTAATCCAAGTAACCCAAACATCATCTTCAGTATAAGGGTGACGGAAACTTCGTATTATGCTTTGACAAAACCTACCAAACTCAAGTATCTCCGGGCTCAATCATAGAGTAGCACGACCTCCCCCTTTGATTGCTCCAGAGATTGTATCTCAGAAGCACCCAAAAAGTCCCAATCCAGCTCAATTCTTAGTTGGCTTTCCAGAGGTAACACGTTTTCTTGCACACGTGCCCAAAGCCAATACATATATGCATTAGGCAACAAGAGAACGACTGGCTCTATATCGACGGTGAAAGGTTTGTACTCAATGGAACTATGGGTATAAGGCGAAGATCCCCAGTCTCGCAACACAACCTCGATAATGCAAAGACTGAGGGCTTGTTTTCCCATGACCTCACAGTAGTGATTGTGATTGATGATGTAGTGGTGGATTGATATTGTAGTGATAGCAAGTGGGGAGATCGGTGGTGGGTCTTGGTAATGGGTAGTGGTAGTGGTAGCGGATTGATGGTGGATGGAGAGATGAGTGGTGGTTGATTGATGGTGGGTTGAGAGATCGTTAGTGGGCTGGCTGTTGGACACGGCACATGAGGGGTGATTACACGGCAGTGTATGAGTGATGAGGAAAGTTTGTAGGGGGGCACTACAAGAAATTTTCCATTTAGTGACGAACAGGGTTCGTCGAGGAAGGTCTCTTATTCATCAAGAAAGACATACAGTGACGAAAAAAGTTCGTCACGCAGTTCATCAAAGACTTACCTCCAAGAAATGTATTTTTCGACGAATACATGTGTTCGTCGATAAAAAGTATATTTGTTGACGATTTTTTACTTCGTCAAGGAATGTCCGATATTTAATGACGAACTATTTCATCGTAATAGTTTGCTCGAATTTGTCGCTGGATGTTCAAGTTTGTCAATAATGGATTAATTTGTCGACGAACTTGGGTTCGTCAACATATGAGTCATCGTCACTATTTTTGCCCTTGACATCTTTATTTTGTCGACAATTGTGGCCTTTGTTGAAGAACTCAAGTAAAAAAAAAAAAAATATTGATCGTCACAATACTTCCTTGACACGCTTCCTTCGTCGATAATGGTGACATTTTTTGACGAACTTAAGTTCGTCACAAAATAAAAAAATTCTTCCTTGACATACTTTCTTCGTCAATAATGGTAGCACTTGTTGATGAACTCAAATTCGTCACAAAAAATATTGGTTGTCACAATTCTTCCTTGACATCTCTGATTCATCGTTAAAAACTACATTCAACGACAAAAAAAATTGTCATTACTTGTTGCCCTTTTAGTGACGAATATTTTTTTGTTTGACGAGTATCAAATTCTAATGACAAATAATAGAAAGATTTTAATTAACGAAAAATAATAGAAAGATTTTAATTAAGGACAAATAATAGAAAGATTAAGCGACAAATAGTAAAAAAAGTCTTAATCTAATATATAAAACTAATGCTATCCATTACAAAGATTTACTTGGTTACAAGGTGAGGACATAAGTACATATAGCAACAAAGCTTGACATATATTTTAAGTACAAATTAGAACTATACAATGCACATTTTTATGCCAAAAAAGAAAAACATCCTAGCAGTCGGTGATACATAAAATATCAACCTCTTGCTTCATATCATGTCCAAAGATGATATGTGTATATATCGCATCCGAGAACACCGCAACTAAAAGAACAATGATCGTAAGCCTGCATTAAAAATGAAAAGAGGAATTGAAATATTCATGTTAAGATGCTGCTCAAACCTCGATCTCCATACTCCATGCAATCCACCACAATCAATTACATCTTTTTTCTTATCACAAATGCGCGTACAATCAAATTACTCAATCATGTTTAGCCTTTCAAGAAGAAAGTATAAGATAGCTAAAGAAATTAAACTTGTTCAGTGCAAGATATATACGATGGACGTTTACAGATGAAATCTCTATCTAAAAAGCAATATTCCACCGGTAATCAATGTAATACAATCGTATCCTTAATTAGAACTAAACTTGCAAAATCTCCTTGCAAACAATGGGTCCCCCCCCCCCCCCCCATTCTTTTCACTTTGAATCTTCTTACTGTGATATAATGTATTAAGATGAGAATGTATGCTATATGGCAAGGAAATTAGAACTCTATAAGGAAAACACAATGAAACAAAAAAATGAAGTTATGGAGGCGTGAGGTTTGTTGTTGAGGTTCAGAGGTTACACGTGCTTGACTAAACGAGGGGTTTCTTTCTAGTGGAGTGGATAGGAAGAGTGAGCTGAATATGTGTGTTGGACACTAGAGTCCAGGGCTTTTAGGTTGGCGGAAGGCGACAACCACTCTAAAATACTTTATATGCCTATAAGAAGGTGAACCTGATTGGCAAGATTATTACTTAGAACGAGATATCATTCAACGATAGCATCACACAGTAATGATTTTACATCATCAGCATCACACAGTTCTAAAGCAACATCGAGTTCTGGGGAAGCAAATTCAGTATGTAACTTGCACCCAAGGTAACTTAAAAACCCCATCTCCTTAACTGGAATTCCCTCATTTTAATGGATCTGATGTTAACTAGAATTCACTCTAAGCCACACTACCAAGCTCTTCATTCTATGCCTACCAACTCATTCCAACCCTTCATTCCCAACAAGCCTAACCCTACTCATTCCTCAAAAGACAACCACTACCAATTCCAGATTTGCATAAGCCCCTCACCACCTACAAGCCCTCAGTACCACACTCTACGGAAGGCCTACTATCTGTACCACAGTCTAGTATCAGCAACACTCTTCAAAACCAGAATAACCTACTAGAGATTAACCCCTACTGAGCACTAAAAGAAAACCAAGTACCTTATAATCTTTTGCGATATCCTTATTGAATTAACTCAACCTTAGAGAGTTAGATTGTACTACATGGCGGGAGACTGAATTATATCCTTAATGGCTTCGACGATAAATAAGTGAAACTTGTAGGATAGCATCAATCGTAAGCAATTATCTTAATTTCCCGATCAAATCCCTAAAGGCTGGCCTATCTCACCTAGGGGTGAGCACGGTTCGATTGGTTCGGTTTGGAGGCTGAATACCAAACCGAACCGACCAACATTGGTTTGGGAAAAAATAAACCAAATCGCGTTCAAACGGTTCGGTTTGAATGGTTCGGTTTGAGCGGTTCAAACGGTTTGGGCTAGACTCCTTTTCAAGCCCAAAAATAATAAAATTGTGTACTAACAACTCAAAGAAGTAACCAAGCACTAAGTTTTAAATCCTAATCAGATTACATAACAAGACAGACTAGTCATTACACAATATCATTAATTTACAATTATCTGTTAAAAGATCTAAATTTCAAATCAAATTACATAGATAAAAAAAGATCATTACATGGCATGAGTTTTCAAATCAAATTACATAACTCTAAATTGTTCATTACACGGCATGAGTTAAAGTTGTAATCAAGTTAGACATTATTAAACAGCATCCAGATTAAGATTAAGTTAAATATGGAACAAGTCTTAAGGATCAACTTTGGCATCTTCAAAACCTTCGTCACCAATCAACCTTCAATCAGCATATAGTTTCTGAAAAATGAAAATAAAAAGGAATCAGCAGATAAGAATCAACATATAATCAGCATATAATTCCTAAGATACCTGCAACTCAGCACTTAAAATGGCAGCACTTATAATTCAATTGCAGAGCTGCATTGCATCACTTATAATGGCAGCACTCAGCACTTAGAATGGGCAGCATAAGGGCTTTATCTAAAAAAGTTACTCAAAAACTGAAATAAGCCATTCTCAGAACAACCGCTAGGGATAACTCTCAGTTTGGTCCTACTTCTGGTTCATACATCACTGTGACTGGTACCTCAATGCCAAGAAAAGAGTAGAAGCAGGTAGAAGGCCCATTACTACTAGTACCAATTCATCATTCCATACGCCGTACCATTCATATTAAATTGTCCTTTTCTTTGCGTTGAATAAAAGGAAAAAAGATCTATGCCCAAATCACGTCATGGGCGCGAGATCACCGGAGTATAGCACAAGATTGCCTTTTCAGATCATGTGGTGAAGAGAAGAAATTGAAGAGAAAAGATTCAAGAAACAAAAGAAAAAAGAAGAAACATAAGAGTAGAGGAGAAATGGAGACATAACTTCGTACTTGGAGACTGGCGGAGATTTATGGCGCCGGCGGGAGGAGAGACGTCAAAGATGGAGAGACGCCGGTGGGAGGTGGAGATGCCGGCTAGAGGAGAGACGTGGCTGAGGAGGCACTGCCGTGGAGTAATCGGCAGATAACAGATCTGGAGGCGTGGAGCAATCGGCAGAATCGGCGGAGTGGAGGCTGAGGGCTTTCTGATGGCGTATGAAAAAATGAAAAGTAGGAATTAGGGTAAATGAAATTTAGGGTTACTTGTTATTTATATTAATGGGTTAAGTTTAACTAAGGCAGTTAGTAAAATTAACTGGGGTTAGTTAAAAAATATATATTATATATTAAGTACGGTCGGTTCGGTTTAGAACGGTTTCAAAAAATACAAACCGAACCGAATATGCGGTTTGGAAAATGAAAAAAAAAACCGACTGTTTTTACGATCAATTTGAAATTGGTCAGATTGGTTGGATCGGTTTTCACAGTTTAAATGCTCACCCCTAATCTCACCTATGAAAATTGCGGTAAAATTTTTAACCTAGACAGCATATAGATGGGGGATTGAAAAATCAAAGAAGAGGATAAATCCAAGGTACGGTCATGGATAAATACCTAACCTAAAACTCACGGATAAATGTAGCCATGAAGCACTGCATAGAGAACGTCTCTACTGTACATCTCACAGTCTTAATGAGCATGAAGCGCATGCATCAACAATGTACTTCAAAACACCATCATCCGTTTTCTACTTCCACTCTGTCGCCCGCTTTCTACTTGTAATAATGGCAATCCCTATCACTTATCTTTTTATACTTTGGTTGTTGATCAGTTTTACAATTTGTGCATGTGTATGCACTTTTTAGATATGTGAAGCAGGGGTGTGAAGGTGTAGGGTGTGCTTTGTGTGTGATTTCAATGTGTATGAACAAAGGCGCGTGTAATTGTGCAGTTGTGTGTAATCACACAGTGTGTGTGTGTGAGTGTGTGTGTGTGTGTGTGTGTATGTGTGCGCGCTTTGGGGGTGTACGAAATAGGGGGAGAAAGGCTGGTCTTAGTGAATGCAGAAGAGTTGACTTGACTTTACCGAACCAAGTTATTGTGAAGGTGTATAGTGTGTGTGAATAGAAGCCTGTGTAATTTGTGCAGCTGTGTGTGTGTGTGTGTGTGTGTGTGAAGCAGGGGGTGTGAAGGTGCAGAGTGTGCTATGTGTGTGAGTTCAGTGCTTGCGAACAAAAGCATGTGTAATTTATGCAGCTGTTTGTAATTAGACATTGTGTGTGTGTGCGCGCGCGCATGTGTGGGAGGGAGGGAGGGATTCAGTGCAATGGGAAGGAGACGAGAGAGTTTATTCATGTGCAGGTGTGCAAGTGATTTGGTGAGTGTGAATAAAAGGTCTAGATGTGTAAGCAAAGGCCTTAGCTAAACGATTTCACATAAACAAGATTTCATAACATATAACTATAGGACACTTTCATGCTAAGCTCAGGGAACTAGGAGCTACAGTCACTGTGTACAAGATATAGGGTGAACGAAATGCTAGAATCTTCAAGTAGCAAAGTCAAACCATGAAAAGCCTATCTCAGGTGACCAAGCAGTGGATACATTGGAGTATTAGAAGCTAGAAAAAGGTGTTAATACAAAGCAATAAGAAACATTGTGCTAATTAACTGGGGACTTGATGTAGGGATATTACTAGACTGATTTTGTTTTGTAAACTGAACCTTAAGCTGGGAATGTCTAGCTTAGGGATAAACTTACTAGTGTACATTTGATCTTTTGGGATTAATTCAACTAACTTTAAAGAAAAAAATAATAAAAGGCTATAGGACAACAATAGGCAGGTAGGTGTATCTACGCAAACACTCAGGAAGATATTAAGAGAAAGATTAGGGAATCGAAAGGAACCTCTAAGTATTCGTGGATGAGTGAAAAGATGGTGGTTGAGTCATTTGGAGATTTATCATAGCTTCCATTCGGTCAAGTCAGGATTGTTGTTCTTGCATGAGTGACTTGTACATCGCTACCTCTAATTTCTGAGAATTGAGCTCCAATTGTTGCTCATGCATAAGAGCCTTGTACTCCTGCAGCTCATTTTCCAAACCAGCACGACGCCGGGCTTCCTCCAAAACTAATTGTTGAGACAGGGACGTGGGCGGTCTTGGCCCAAACCCGAGACCCTTAATACGACCTGGCTTTTTGCTCTTGTCTAGAACGGTCTTTGCAATCTCCACTGGGTCCATTTGTGGATTCTCGGACAGCATTTCTTCCATTTGTTTCTGAAATTGATAGTGAAATTAATCAAATAATGTGTGGCTTCTAACACGGAAAATTATCTCACATGGAAATTTGTTACCTGATTTCACTCGGCTTCATCCGTGATATACTTATTGTGTTTCTTGGAGAAATATGTATGCTTGTGAAACACAATTTGATCAGGTTCTTTCTACGTTTCAGGATCTTTGTGCAAATAATAAGATGATCTACATTCACATTAAGATGATTTAAACATTAAACCAAAAAATCTAAGGCTTAATCAAGTACCATCTCCGAGCGAGCAACCACAAACGACTGTGAACCAGTTGTAGGTCCCTAAATACACCTAGAGGGGGGTGAATAGGTGTTTTACAACTTTGAGTATGAATTTAAAAATGAGATTACAAAGTAAAGACAGATATAACAGTAGCAAGTTTAACATAGAGATTTATACTAGTTCGGCCCCACCAGCCTACGTCCAGTCCTCGAGCACTCCACACAAGGGAGACTTACTCGAGCCTTTCACTAAACCAACTAGCTTCGGGTGCTAGCTCAAACCTCAGTACAATTTCTGAAACCCTTCCAAGGTTTCCAACAGATTACAAATGAAAAGAGATTTACAATTTGAATACTATAAACAGGCTCCTTCTTGAGCAGATATTACAATGAAAGTTTAAAGCTAAGCCTTCTTAGGTGGGAAGATCTATATCCTTTCAAGAACCAAACCAAGAAGCTTACAAAGAACTTTCTCAAAGGTAAACTCACTCAAAAGACAATAGATAAGAATAAGAGATTGAGATGAGAGAGTTTTTAGGAGTAAAAAATTCGCGCAAGAGAAAAGGGTAATAAATGCTCTAACGGACTTCCTATTTATACAGGAAAGAAATAGTGGACCGTTAAGAAAGAAAAGCCAAACAAGAAGGATTCGACTAAAACATTTTGGCTTGGACTAAAAGTCTTGGCTTCGACTGAAAGTCTTGGCTTCGATTGAAAGTTTTAGCTTCGACTAAAACATTTGGCTTCGACTGAAAATCTTGACTTCGACTAAAACATTTGGCTTCGACTGAAAGTCTCAGCTTCGACTGAAAGCCATAGCTTCGACTGAAAGTTTTAGCTTCGACTGAAAGTCACAGCTTCGACTGAAAATCTTAGCTTCGACTGAAAGTCTTAGCTTCGACTGAAAGTCACAGCTTTGACTAAAACATTTTGGCTTCGACTGAAAAACTTGATTTCGACTAAAAATCTTGGCTTCGTTCTTTACTAGAATTTTTGTCAGATCTTTTTAAGAAGGACTTAAAGAAAAGCTAATCAATAAAAAATATACTTCAAGATCTTGCATCTTCATTTGTAGTCCAAAACTCGAGTCCAACCAAGTCCAACCAAGTCCAAAGTCTTTGTCATCCATGTCAAGGTCGTGCAAAGTCTCTGTCATCCATGACAAGGTTATGTCTTTGTTTGATTAAGATAAAACCTGAAATATTTATCTTTAATAATATTGTCAGATTAATGTTAGATAAGATAAGTCTGAAATCATTAAAATCATCAGGTCAACAATCTCCCCCTTTTTGATGATGACAATATTAGTTCTAACATTTAAAAAGACATACTCGCCCTTAATCAGTTAATATTCATACAAGGGAATAATAAAAAGAGAATCTCTAAATATTCAACAAAATATTTAATACAGATGCATAAATAGAACGATAGATTAATACATGTTCTCCCCCTTTGTCAAAGCAAAAAGAGGGGCAGCCATTGCAACAATCAAAATAATAAATAAAAACTAAGGCCGACGGCGGCGAGAACCCTGGGCAGAGGATGAGGGATCAGCGGGCGGCGGAGCAGACCAACGAGCACCGTGTGCAGAAGAGGAGGGATCATCAGGCGTCGGAGCTGTTGTAGGAACTTCAACTACTTCAATGACACGAGGAGAGCGCGGCGGCGGAGGGTTGTAAGGAAGATGCGGGTTGAAGAACCATTCTTCCCCTACGTTGCCAGTATGTCGAGAAAGAAAGACATCTGGACGAGTCACCCAAAAACCGTGAGCCTGATCAAAGATCTGATGAGCCAAATAGCAGTTTTGTTCGGTCAGAATGCTCGTGGTGAGATAAGCCTGGCGACGATGAGCCTGAAAAGTAGCCTCTTGTTGGCGGTGAAGATCCTGCTGCATCCAAGTCAAACTTTCCAGAAGGGGAGTTTGATTTAGAGTGAGAGAGGTGAGGTTAGCGGTAAGGTCATTGAGGAGGTTGTGAAAATCTATTTGGTTCGAGAGAAGTTGGGCGGAAGAGTGTTAAGCCGACTGCTGAAGGGCAGCCAGCTCGTGAAGGAGAACAATGTGGTTGGCTGTTATGGAAGCAACAAGGGTGGTTTGCGATTCAAAAATTAACTGAATCGAAGTAGAGAGACGGGAGAGAGTGTCAGATAGGTCGGGTGGTCAGAAGAGAGGAAATCATCAAAATTGAAATTGGAGAAGTCGTTGAGCGGACTAGTGAAGAAGGGATCAGCAGGGTGAGGAGGGGTGGGAAGAGGAGGAACCGAGGTGGAAGGGTCAGGAGGAGGAAAGGGAATAGAGCTAGATGGATCATGAGGAGGAAAGGGAAGAGAGCTAGAAAGGTCAGTAGGGGCAGGGGGTATGAACTGAGTAGAGGGAAGTGGAGGTGGGGGAAAAGATGGGAAGGGAGTGGAAGTGGGGGCTGAGGGAATTGGAGTAGCAGAGGAAGGAACATGAAAATGTTCAAAAATGCGAGTTAACAGAAGGCCGAAGGGAAGATTAGTAGAGGATTTGTTTTTACGGGCATTCATGACGAGCATGATAATGCCTACAATGTTTAATGGAGAACCCGGAATGAAATGGGTGAGAAGAATGATGTCTAAGTATGAAAAGGTAGCATAGGAGCCGGAACGGGCCGAGAGATTGTAACAAAGAATAAGGTGGAGAACGCGATGAAGAGGAGACATGTCACCCAAATTGGGTTTACGGGGTTGAGATATAGACGGGTCCCCTAAGAGAGTTTGAGTATGTTGGAGTGGAGTAAAAGAACTGGTGGTACACCACGTGTTGGCGGTGAAAACAAGGGTAGAGTATTGATTTGTAAAACCGAAAATGTGGGCCAAGGTGGTGGCATCAAGACGGATGTGGACCCCATTCACATAAGAGGTCAAAAAAGTAGGTGGTTGAGCATTAAAATGCAAGTTGGAGTAGAACATGCGTACAAGAGCAGGATAATAAGTGGAGGGTGGAGAGAGAATGGAGAGACAGCCCATTCACTCAAACAGGGCGGTAACACCAAGTTGAGTCATGGGATTGACATCATTTGGACGACCGGGGATGACTTCTCGATTGATGAAATTTGTATAATGTGTGATTTGGTCGTCGGCAGTTGGAAAGAAATAGGGAATGTGAAGTATATCGGTAGGGGAAGTATATGGGCAGGTAGGGGGTGGGCAAGTTGGTAGAGGAGCAGATGAAGAAGAGGCAGCAGGTGGAGGAGGATGGGTAGGAACTACAGTACCTGAAGTGGACGAAACAACAGATGGCGGAAGGACAGTTGTAGAGGACGATCGGCGCGAAGCAGCGATGGATGTTTGACGGGTGCGACGGTGGGTGGTCGGAAGTGGTGGAGCAGCCACAGCATCAGTAGAGAGCGGATCCCCATCGGATTCGTCGTTAGATTGAATGACAAGACGACAACGACTTAGAGGACATGGGTTGGAGGCCATATGGGTCCTTGAAGTGACAGGTGGACAAGAGAGAGAGGAGAAGAAGAGAAACGACAGTGAAAACGAAAGACAAACAGTGAAAAGTGAAAGTGAAAAAGGTGATATATAAATAGGCAAAGAAGTTTCAGTCGACTGAAAGTCATGTTTCAGTCGACTAAAGAGGTTTGAGTCGACTGAAAGTGGACTTTCAGTCGACTGAAGGAGGACTTTTAGTCGACTGAAATTGGACTTTTAGTCGACTTAAATTGGACTTTTAGTCGACTCAAGGTCCATCAGGAGCAAAAATTAACTAAGATCGCACATTCCTAAACGACGACAAAGAGAACAGAAAGAGGATTCAGCTAATGGTTTTGTAAAGATATCGGCAAGCTGATCTTCAGAGCCAACTTTCTTGAGTTCTATTAACCCTTTCTGAACATTGTCTCGGAGAAAGTGATGATGAATATCGATGTGCTTAGTGCGCGAGTGTTGGACAGGATTTTTACTAATATCTATAGCACTGCTACTATCGCACATAATAGGAATATGGTCTATAGAGACACCAAAATCTTGTAAAGTTTGACGCATCCATAAAACTTGGGCACAACAGCTTCCAGTTGCAACATTTTCCGCTTCAGCTGTGGATAGAGCCACAGATGTCTGTTTCTTACTGTGCCACGATACTAAAGCATCGCCGAGAAACTGACAGGTGCCACTAGTACTCTTACGATCAACAAGACATCCCGCATAATCAGAATCAGAAAAATCGACCAGATCTAGTGAGGAACTACGAGGATACCAGAGACCTAAGTTTAAAGTGCCAGAGAGATATTTAAAAATACGTTTAATGGCAGATAAATGAGATTCTTTAGGGCAAGCTTGAAAACGAGCACAGATGCAAACACTAAACATGATGTCAGGTTTAGAGGCAGTAAGATAGAGTAAACTACCAATCATACCACGAAAAAGTTTACTATCTACATCTTTACCATTTTCATCTTTGATAAGATTAACACTAGGAGAAATAGGGGTACCTCTAGGTTTAGCATTATCCAAGCCAAACCTTTTCAAAAGTTCCCGAGTGTACTTAGACTGATTGATAAAAATTCCTTCTTTTGACTGCTTGATTTGAAGTCCAAGAAAGAAAGCGAGTTCACCCATCATGCTCATCTCAAATTCCCTGCGCATATTCTCAGCAAACTCTTGGCATAGATCATTGTTAGTGGCACCAAAGATAATGTCATCAACATATATTTGAACTATTAAAATATGGGAATTACGAGTTTTCGTAAAGAGAGTAGTATCGACTTTGCCACGAGAGAATCCATGATCAATGAGGAAGCTGCTAAGATGATCGTACCAAGCTCGAGGAGCTTGTTTAAGACCGTACAAAGCCTTTTTCAATTTAAAAACATGATTGGGGTATTTTTCATTTTCAAAACCGGGAGGTTGTTTAACAAAAACTTCCTCCTATATTACCCCATTCAAGAAAGCACTTTTCACGTCCATTTGAAAAAGTTTGAAGTTCAAATGACATGAAAATGCCAAAAGAATTCGGATAGCTTCAAGTCGAGCAACTGGGGCAAAAGTTTCATCAAAATCAACCCCTTCGACTTGATTGTATCCTTGAGCAACTAGTC
This sequence comes from Escallonia rubra, assembly GCA_033065855.1. Lineage (NCBI taxonomy): Eukaryota > Viridiplantae > Streptophyta > Magnoliopsida > Escalloniales > Escalloniaceae > Escallonia > Escallonia rubra. The sequence continues at coordinate 132,221 of JAVXUO010002589.1, read as the reverse complement.
TGGCTTTGTTACGAATAATATGGCCATTTTCATCAAGTTTGTTTCGAAAAACCCACTTTGTTCCAATGACCTTTTGTTAAACAGGAGCCGAAACTAGTGACCAAACATCGCTTCTCTCGAATTGATTCAATTCATCTTGCATGGCAAGAATCCACTCAGAATCATTTAGGGCCTCTGAAATGTTTTTAGGCTCAATTTGAGAAAGAAAGGCAAAATCCGCACAAAAAAGATTTACCGTAGACCGAGTTGTAACTCCGCGTTCCACATTACCTATGACTTGGTCTAATGGATGACTCGAAGAATATCTCCAACTTTTTGGAAGTGGCAAAGTCTCATCATTATTGTTGTGAGAAGATGTTGAACACTCCCCCTCAGTTGAGGAGACATTAAGTTTGTTGTTCAAGTCCATGTAGAGTTCTTCACTGTCATCACCTACATTCTTACTTGATTTTTCAACATTAGATTCTTCAAATACTACATGCATAGATTCTTCAACAGTCATAGACCTACGGTTATAAATTCTATATGCTCTACTTTTTAATGAATAACCAAGAAATATTCCCTCGTTAGATTTCGCATCGAACTTCCCCAAATTCTCACGATTGTTCAAAATAAAACATTTGCAACCGAAAATCTTGAAATAATCGATTTTTGGTTTTTGATTTGAGAACAGTTCGTAAGGAGTTTTATCAAGAATTGGTCTGATGAGTACTCTGTTCAACACGTAACAGGAAGTGCTGACGGCTTCTGCCCAGAAGTATTTTGGCAGAGAGTTTTCATGAAGCATGGTTCTGGCCATTTCTTGAAGAGTACGATTCTTTCTCTCTACAACTCCATTTTGTTGGGGTGTCCGAGGAGCAGAAAACTCATGTGAAATGCCATTTTGAATACAAAAAGGGATAAAATCTTTTTCAAATTCACCGCCATGATCACTTCGAATTTTTACAAGCTTCAACTCCTTCTCATTTTGAAGCTGCTTAACAAGACTGAATTTTTTTTCAAATGCTTCATCTTTATGAGTTAGAAAAAGAACCCATGTGTAGCTTGAAAAATTGTCAACAATGACGAAGGCATAAAATTTTCCACTTAGGCTAGCATTTCTAGTAGGGCCAAAAAGATCTAAGTGAAGGAGTTGAAGAGGACGAGAGGTGGAAACAACATTTTTGGCTTGAAAAGAAGTTTTTGACTGTTTACCATATTGACAGGCATCACAGACTTTATCCTTGATAAACCTCAAATTTGGTAAGCCTCTGACAAGGTCTTTCGAGAAAAGTTTCTTGATTAGATCCATGTGAACATGACCTAATCTACGATGCCACAACCAAATATCATTGTACTGAACAGAAAGACACACTTCACGAGAAGAGTCAGATGCATCAAAAGATAGAGTATAGTTATTACCATCTCTCTTACCGATCAGTGTACCTCCATCAGAGACATGACTGATAAGACATTTATCGCCTTCAAACTGAACAATGTGTCCACTATCGATTAGTTGACTGATACTTATCAAATTGAACTTTAAACCGTCAACTAAGGATACGTTGTCGATAGAAATGGAACCGGTGCCAATTTTACCTTTACCGATGATCTTCCCATTAGAGTTGTCTCCAAAGGTAACAAGCCCGCCATTTTTCGGGGTGATGTGCTAGAAAAGAGAGCGATCACCTGTCATATGTCTTGAACATCCGCTGTCGAGAATCCATTTGTTGCAGTCTACCCTTGCTTTCAAGCATACCTACAACAGATTCTGGTTTCGTTCCTTTAGGTACCCACACTTTCTTGGGTCCTGAAAGATTAGATAAAAAAAATTTTGGCACCCATACATGTTTCATTTTATTCTTAGTAATAGAAGAGGATGACTGATTTTTAATAAGATTAAGAGGACAATTTTTAACTAAATGTCATTTCTTGTTACATACTGTACAGAGAGTGAATGGTGAGCAGGAAGCTAAACTTTTGTTAAAGAAATTTTTATAATCCTTTTGCTTCTTTGAAGGATCATAACCAATTCCACTTTTTTCAAAAACACATCTTTGTCTTCCCAAAATAATATCCAAGTTCTCTCTTCCTTGGGTAAATTTTGAAAGAGTAAAATTCAGGTCTTCAATCTCATTTTCTAAATTCATTTTTTGTGTAGAAATATCCTCTAGTTGAGATTTTAAAGATTTGTTTTCAACTGGAGCTTTTACTCCTCTGAGAGATTGGATTTCAGAAGACCAAAGAAAGTTTTCCTCCTTAGAAGCATTCAGATTATTTTCTAAAGAAATATTTTCAGAAATATAAAGTTGAACCTTTTCTTGCAACTCTTCCTTTTCACCTTCCAATTCTTCAACAGTACTTATCAAAGAAAGGGCCTTATTTTTTAGATTAGCATTTTTAGTTTTTAATTTTTCATAGTTTTCACTGAGTTCGAGAAAAGCTGACTTAAGTTCGTTAAAATGATTTTTAGGAATTACCTTGGGATCATCATCATTGGCCATGAAGCAAAGTTGAGCTACGTCCTCATCTTCACTACCTTCCTTGTCGCTTTCATCAGAGTCATCCCAAGTCAGCAGTGCTTTTCTGGATTTGAACTTCTTTTCTTTGAAGTCTCGACTGTTGCTGCTTGCGGTCTTGATCCTGAGTTGTGGGCAGTATTTTTTTATGTGCCCAGTTCTGCCACATTCGTAGCAGGCATCAGGATTTTCCTTTACGTTCCAATCACTGTTATTTCTTTGGTGTGATTGGTTTGTTGAATATCTCATGATTTTCCCATCCCGCTTGCTTGCGAGAAATTTCTTGAACTTTCGAGTAATGAGAGCCATTTTAAGATTAGAATCGTCACTGCTCTCTGTTGGTTCAAGAGAGGTCTCAGCTTTAAGAGCTAAGTTCTTCTTCTTTGAGGTGGTTTCTTCTTCGTCATGAATTTTCATTGTAATTTCATGAGTCATTAAAGAACCCACCAATTCTTCAAGCTTCAGCACATTCAAGTCCTTTGCCTCTTGAATGGCTGTGAGTTTTGCTTCCCATCTCTTTGGGAGAGATCTGAGAACTTTTCGGACAACTTCTTTTTCTGGGTAGATTTTACCCAAAAGCTTCAGCCCATTTATGATGAATGTGAATCTAGAGTACATCTCATTTATGGACTCATGCTCCTTCATCTTGAAAGCCTCACACTGCTAGACCAACATGTTGATCTTGGTTTCTTTTACTTGATTTGTTCCTTCATGAGTAACCTCCAACCAACCTCCACATTTCTCTAGCTGTCTCACACGCTGAGACTCGATTGTACTCATTCATGTCAAGGCCACAGCTGATAATATTCTTAGCTTTATCATCCATGGAGAAAAGCTATGCCTCATGATTATCCATTTCAAGAATTCCTTTCGGAATCTTGGTACCATCCGGTCCATCCTTAATAGGAATTATAGGACCATTTTCAACAACATACCATACGTGTGTATCATGCCTAAGAAAATTCCTCATGCGATTTTTCTAGTAGCTGTAGTTGTCATTCTTCAACAAGGGTCGCCTGGTGGTTGCTGATCCTTCTTCCATAACGCGATCTTTAGCTCTTGACGATTAAGTCACAGAAGAATACCAGAGCACACGGCTCTGATGCCAGTTGTAGGTCCCTAAATACACCTAGAGGGGGGTGAATATGTGTTTTACAACTTTGAGTATGAATTTAAAAATGAGATTACAAAGTAAAGATAGATATAAAGTAGCAAGTTTAACACAGAGATTTATACTGGTTCGGCCCCACCAGCCTACGTCCAGTCCTCGAGCACTCCACACAAGGGAGACTTACTCGAGCCTTTCACTAAACCAACTAGCTTCGGGTGCTAGCTCAAACCTCAGTACAATTTCTGGAACCCTTCCAAGGTTTCCAACAGATTGCAAATCAAAAGAGATTTACAATTTGAATACTATAAACAGGCTCCTTCATGAGCAGATATTACAATGAAAGTTTAAAGCTAAGCCTTCTTAGGTGGGAATATCTATATCCTTTCAAGAACCAAACCAAGAAGCTTACAAAGAACTTTCTCAAAGGTGAACTCACTCAAAAGACAATAGATAAGAATAAGAGATTGAGATGAGAGAGTTTTTAGGAGTAAAAAATTCGCGCAAGAGAAAAGGGTAATAAATGCTCTAACGGACTTCTATTTATACAGGAAAGAAATAGTGGACCGTTAGGAAAGAAAAGCCAAACAAGAAGGATTCGACTAAAACATTTTGGCTTCGACTAAAAGTCTTGGCTTCGACTGAAAGTCTTGGCTTCGACTAAAAGTCTTAGCTTCGACTAAAACATTTGGCTTCGACTGAAAATCTTGACTTCGACTAAAACATTTGGCTTCGACAGAAAGTCTTCGTTTCGACTGAAAGTCTCAGCTTCGACTGAAAGTCACAGCTTCGACTGAAAGCCTCAGCTTCGACTGAAAGTCACAGCTTCGACTGAAAGCCTCAGCTTCGACTGAAAGTCACAGCTTCGACTGAAAGTCTCAGCTTCGACTGGAAGCCATAGCTTCGACTGAAAGTTTTAGCTTCGACTGAAAGTCACAGCTTCGACTGAAAATCTTAGCTTCGACTAAAACATTTTGGCTTCGACTAAAAAACTTGATTTCGACTAAAAATCTTGGCTTCGTTCTTTACTAGAATTTATGTCAGATCTTTTTAAGAAGGACTTAAAGAAAAGCTAATCAATAAAAAATATACTTCAAGATCTTGCATCTTCATTTGTAGTCCAAAACTCGAGTCCAACCAAGTCCAAAGTCTTTGTCATCAATGTCAAGGTCGTGCAAAGTCTCTGTCATCCATGTCAAGGTTATGTCTTCGTTTGATTAAGATAAAACCTGAAATGTTTATCTTTAATAATATTGTCAGATTAATGTTAGATAAGATAAGTCTGAAATCATCAAAATCATCAGGTCAACACCAGTGACATGATGTGTCTTGAGTTCATCTCTGTTTTGTTTATTTTTACAACATTTGTCCCGAGTTTTAATAAACAATTAGATGGCATTTAATAGGACACTCAAAGTTTCCCCTCAAGCATCATTGTAAATAGCAAAATGCATTCAAACAACATACCATGTCAAGGCCTCCAACAACCTCCACATTTCTCTAGCTGTCTCACACGCTGAGACTCGATTGTACTCATTCATGTCAAGGCCACAGCTGATAATGTTCTTAGCTTTATCATCCATGGAGAAAAGTTGTGCCTCATGATTATCCATTTCAAGAATTCCTTTCGGAATCTTGGTACCATCCGGTCCATCCTTCATAGGAATTATAGGACCATTTTCAACAACATACCATACGTGTGTATCATGCCTCAGAAAATTCCTCATGCGATTTTTCCAGTAGCTGTAGTTGTCATTCTTCAACAAGGGTGGCCTGGTGGTTGCTGATCCTTCTTCCATAACGCGATCTTTAGCTCTTGACGATTAAGTCACAGAAGAATACCAGAGCACACGGCTCTGATACCAGTTGTAGGTCCCTAAATACACCTAGAGGGGGGTGAATAGGTGTTTTACAACTTTGAGTATGAATTTAAAAATGAGGTTACAAAGTAAAGATAGATATAAAGTAGCAAGTTTAACACAGAGATTTATACTGGTTCAGCACCACCAGCCTACGTCCAGTCCTCGAGCACTCCACACAAGGGAGACTTACTCGAGCCTTTCACTAAACCAACTAGCTTCGGGTGCTAGCTCAAACCTCAGTACAATTTCTGAAACCCTTCCAAGGTTTCCAACAGATTACAAATCAAAAGAGATTTACAATTTGAATCTATAAACAGGCTCCTTCATGAGCATATATTACAATGAAAGTTTAAAGCTAAGCCTTCTTAGGTGGGAAGATCTATATCCTTTCAAGAACCAAACCAAGAAGCTTACAAAGAACTTTTTCAAAGGTGAACTCACTCAAAAGACAATAGATAAGAATGAGAGATTGAGATGAGAGAGTTTTCAGGAGTAAAAAATTCGCGCAAGAGAAAATGGTAATAAATGCTCTAACGGACTTCTATTTATACAGGAAAGAAATAGTGGACCGTTAGGAAAGAAAAGCCAAACAAGAAGGATTCGACTAAAACATTTTGGCTTCGACTAAAAGTCTTGGCTTCGACTGAAAGTCTTGGCTTCGACTAAAACATTTGCTTCGACTGAAAATTTGACTTCGACTAAAACATTTGGCTTCGACTAAAACATTTGGCTTCGACTGAAAGTCACAACTTCGACTGAAAGTCACAGCTTCGACTAAAACATTTTGGCTTCGACTGAAAAACTTGATTTCGACTAAAAATCTTGGCTTCGTTCTTTACTAGAATTTCTGTCAGATCTTTTTAAGAAGGACTTAAAGAAAAGCTAATCAATACAAAATATACTTCAAGATCTTGCATCTTCATTTGTAGTCCAAAACTCGAGTCCAACCAAGTCCAAAGTCTTTGTCATCAATGTCAAGGTCGTGCAAAGTCTCTGTCATCCATGTCAAGGTTATGTCTTCGTTTGATTAAGATAAAACCTGAAATGTTTATCTTTAATAATATTGTCAGATTAATGTTAGATAAGATAAGTCTGAAATCATCAAAATCATCAGGTCAACACCAGTGACATGATGTGTCTTGAGTTCATCTCTGTTTTGTTTATTTTTACGACATTTGTCCTGAGTTTTAATAAACAATTAGATGGCATTTAATAGGACACTCAAAGTTTCCCCTCAAGCATCATTGTAAATAGCAAAATGCATTCAAACATACCGCATAATCTTCACGTTCCCATAAGTCACAGTACATCTCCTAGTCTTTGACTTCCATCCCTTCAGAAGGGTGAAGACATGCCTGTGTGGCATGAAAAAGAAACCAAGTAAGGCCAATGAGGCAATGGTGGCATGGAAAGATATATGCATGCCTAGACAGAAAGGTGGTTTAGGACTTACATTGTGAGGGATGTAAAAGTGTAAACAATTGTGTTGAATATGAAATGAAACACGACATTCCACCAAACAAAAAAATAATACATGCCTGTGCAGGTGTCAAACAGATGTTCAAGAGGCCTTTTTCTTCAATTAGTGCAGTCCACTTTGCCTTTAAAGAAAACTTGAAGTTCCTTAAGGAAGTCTTAAGTAGTGTTTCGGTGTATCTCTTCACATGAGGACCATCATTAATCACTTCAAATTTGTCCTACAAGTTAATGCCCATTTTATTCATACAAGTTGCATTTACATCCTACAAAACTTTGATTGAACAAGCTGTGAAATGATTGCTACCCCAAGCCGCTCATGGATTAAATCTATCTGACTTTGTGGAATGGAATGCCATGAATTTACCTCAGCAGGGATAAAACTCCTAACTATAATACCTATCTCATTAGCATACTTAGCTGATGCGATTCGATCAACATGTCTTCCCTTCTCAGCATCCATAACTAGCTGAATTTTTCATGTCGTTTTGACCATCTTTGAGGTTCCTATTCCCTTAGTCTTACCGCGTGCGTTCTTTGTAGGAGCAGATCATGCACTTACAAAACCATGTGACTTTAGGTAGCATTTAACATGTGGGCAAGGCTATTGTCAAAGGTAGACCATCTCAATTGCATATGATCATACCAACACTACTAGTAGGAGATCCGACTTGTGGGCTGACAGGTGCACGTGCCACATTGTCGGGGGAAGCCATTTGAGCTGAATTGATTGATCTAGCATTGATGCTGGTAGGTGTGGCTTCTCCCTGTACATCGAATGCTGAAGCCTCTCGAGTGGAGTGACTACTTCATTTGGCATTAGTGATGCCAATCGCTTCCGTATTCGCGTTAGATTTCCTGGTCCACCGCTCTGGGGGACTCTGTTTGAGGAATTCATGCCAACTACTCACCTGCTTACTTGACAAATCAATGTAATGCAGAGTAAATGTAAAAGTTTGTCAGTCGATATACGTGTAGCATTGAAGGTTATGTTGCCTTAAATGTCATAATTCAGATTAGGAGCTACGGTTAGAAGAGAAATTAAAGCAACACTTAACATATATAGTAGTTTCACAAGCAAAAAACACATAGCATATACAACAGTTTCACATGTTCATTGATGTATTTGCAATATAAGAAGTTTATATAGCTTCTTCATCACTATCATCATCCTCACTACATAATATGTCTTCTTCATCACCAAAATACTCGATAAGTGTATCATCCTCTTCATCATCTTTGATCTCTTGAGGACCCTCAAGAGGCTCTGTGACTCTCTCAACAATGATCGGTTCAGCATCGTGCCTAAGCAACTCACCCACTTCATTCTGGTCAATCAGAACACTTCGTCGTACTGTTGGTAAGCCATTTTCTTGATAAACTTCTTCACTTTCTATATCCATGTCAATAGGCTCAGTTTCCTGTATATCCCATAAGTGTCTGTGTTTAAACCTTTGCACCACTTGCCAATTTGCCCCTAACTTTGTGTCATTAACATAATAGACCTGGTTTGCCTGACTCGCTAACACATATGGCTGACTTTGGTACCAATGACCAGTAATTTTAATGCTTGTGAAACCCTCAGTGATGTGTATTCATGTTTTAGGATTAGTGTTGAACCATTCACACTTAAATAAAATAACTCTTTTGTCTCTAATGTATTTCAGCTCAATCACATCAGTCAAGACACCATAGTAGTCAATCGCCACTCCCTCGTGCTCGCCTTCAACAACCAGGCCACTATTTTGAGTCTTACGATGACTATCACGATATTTTGTGTGAAACCTAACATTATTTACAATACAAGCAGGATATCGCTTCCACCGTACATCAGGCCCGCATGCAAGTGCATATATAACATCGGTAGCTTCATGTAGTTTCTCATTGTATGACTTCATTATCTAAACAAATGACATGAAACACTATAAGAAAATAAACTAGACATCCTCGAAAGAAATAAAAAGGCAACCTGTTCAATAACTTACACGGTTCTTAAACCAGTTTGGAAACTCCTTTTGATGCCTCCTAGTTACATTAAAAAAACATTGGTTCTCTAACTCTGCCTTGTGCTCACTAAGCATTAGACATACAAGTATGAGACTCCAAAACAATAAAAAATAGAATACTTACTGAAATGAATTGGTAAAATAACACCCAAAGTTGTGGACTTGCACTTTAAAGTCATCAACTTCCTCACAGTTATTAAGGATATACCACTGCATTCGGATGGTATGAATTCAAGCTTTGAAGCGCCAAATGGACGAACCATCTGTGTGAAAGGAAATGTTTCATAATGTTGATCCACTTCCCCGACATCATAATTGTGCTCTTCTTGATTGAACCTAGTCTCCACATCATTAAGATACATCGAACAAAATGTTAAGCATTCGGTAATGGAGATGGCCTCTGCAATTGAGCCTTTGGGGCGGACTTTATTGCTTACATACTGCTTCAAAGAGCCCAGTTTCCTCTCAATTGGATGCATTTAACGCAAGAAACTAGCCCCCCAAGTAAGGCCTCACGTGGCAAGTGAACTACTAGGTGGACCATGACATCAAAAAATGCAGGTGGAAATATCCTTTCCAACTTACAGAGGATAAAGACGATGTCTTTCTCTAGCCTTTCTACCTCTTCCACTTCCAATGTCTTAGAGCATAAAGACTTGAAAAACTCTCCTAATTCAACCAATGGACCATGGACATCCTTGGGCAAGTATCCACTCATACCAACTGGGATCAACCGTTGTAGCATAACATGGCAATCATGACTTTTCATGCCGGATAGCTTACCATCACCAACATTTGCACATCGTGATATGTTAGATGCATATCCATCTGGAAATTTCACTACCTTTAAGAACTCACAGTACCCTTTCTTTTCTTTCTTTGTCAAGGTGTAACGCGCATGCGGCATTGTATACGTACCATTACTATTTGCATGTAGATGTAATTCTTTCCTTATATTCATGTCCTTTAGATCCTCTCTTGCCTTCATAGTATCCTTTGTTTTCCCCTCGATATCAAGTAAAGTCCCCAACACATTATCACAAACATTTTTCTCAATATGCATAACATCGAGATTATGTCTTAACTTTAGAGTTGGGGAATATGGCAAATCAAAAACTATACTCCTCTTAATCCAATTTAGTTCATCAGCTGTACGCTTTATTTTCTTATTGCTTGGATACTTCCCCGGTCTGTGATCTGGAACATGTACCAACTGCTCTAGTACATCATCGCCTGAATACTCCCTAGGCCTCTTTCTTTTCTCAAGCTTACCATTGAATTCCTTGCTCCTCCGCCATGGATGATTCTCATCTAAGAGTCGATGATGTCCTGTGTAACCTATCTTACTCCTCAATTTCTATGAGCTTGCTCTTTCATGAGCATCCAAGGGGGCAGATTGTATGGTATCACAATTACCGGCCACATGCTATAAGATGCACTCATGTTACCAAATGGATTAAAACCATCAGTTGCTAGCCCAAGCCTGATATTTTGAGCCTCTTGTGCGAACAACTCATGATCTTTGTCAAATTCCTTCTATGATATGCCATCGGCTGGGTGCCTTAAGACTTTCCCATCATCTAGCCGTTTATTGTGGTGCCAGATCATGTTAGCAGCTGTTTCCTTAGACATGTAGAATCATTGGAGCCTAGGTTTAATTGGAAAATGGTGAAGAATTTTGTGGGGAACTTTCTTGCCCTTACCATTGTCAGCTTGCCATCTAGATGCCCCATATTTTGGACACTTATCTTTGTCAGCATTATCCTTCCAAAATAGAACACAATCATATTTGCACGCACGAATCCTTGTATATGACAATCCTTGTCCCCGCAACATGTTTTTAGCCTCATAATAGGACTTAGGAAGCTTTTTGCAATTGGGAAAAGCCTCACTCAATAACTCTAGCATCATGGTAACTGATTTCTGGCTCCATTTGTGTAAGACCTTTAAGTGAAGCATGTGAATGATAAAGGATAATGTTGTGAAAGAGGTGCAGCCAGGATATAGCTCACATTGTGCTTCCCTTAAGAGTTTATAGAACTTTCCTGCTTCATCTTCATTTAAGTTGTATGTATTACTTTCATTTTCATCCCTTGGTTCAGTTCCTTCTTGAGGTTCTGTTTCAATAAAGTTTCCTCTGCATACATTATTAATCAATTCATCTATCCTATCACTTTCTTGTTGACCATTGTCTCTGATGTCTTCATTATCGCCATTCTCATTCTCGTTATCATTATTATCAGAGGTCCTATATGATCTACTATCATACCTTTCCCCATGATATACCCAATGTGTGTAACTTTGTTGAATCCCATTATCAAAAAGATGTTCCATAACCACTGATGGATATAATCTGTTAACGTTCAAGCATTTGCAACAAGGACACACTAGCATAGCATTACTACCCATATTAGACACAGCAAACTGCATAAACTGGTTTACTCCAAGCTTGTACTCTTCACAATATCTAAAATTCACTGACATCCAAGTCCTATCCATTTTCAACACCCTATCATAATTTCACCAAAAAATAAGAGAAAAGCAAAGTACAGGGAAGAACTAAGACATTTCAAAAATCAAACCAGTTTCTAAAAAGATAAGTTACATAATGACCAATAAGTTAAATAACCTGTATCTTTCTAGCATTTTCATGTCATGCACAATCAATAAGATCAGACACGTATCAAAATGCACAAGGTCTCTCATAAATACAAAGGCAATCTCACCATCCCTAATAAGGAAGTCTAGTAAGGAATACAGAAAGAGGATGAAATAAAGCATATCGTTTATAGTTTTGCTTCAAAGAAGTGCAATTCTGGAGAGAGTCAGAAGCCTTATGCTTTTGATAATTTTTATAAACCTGAACAAACTAAAAACTACATATTATGCCCTGATATTAAGACAGTATCATCAATGCAACATGAACCCTAATTGGTGATAGTGTATAATCTTTTTAGATCAAGTTTTTTTATTTTTACTTTTCAAGCATTGCAATAGTTTAGATATGACTAGATGAGGGATGAAAACTATCCCTTGAAACTGTGGTAGGTGGTCTATAAAGCAGAAGCAGTTGCTGAGATATTCAAGGCAATAATCAATGGCATTTTCTACAGGCTAGATCACAAGCAATCAGGCTATGGTAGGAACCAAATAAAACTTATGCTCAACCTCAGGGTGACAGGGAAGATAAAATTCTCAGGAAAGAGTTTGGTTCATGCTGAAAATGTAACTGAGAATGAAACAAATGTTAAAGGTCCTGCACTAGTAGGTACTTTGGAGCATGTACAAAATGAATTCAGACTAAAAAAAGGACAAAAGACTGATAAGACAAAACATATTGCCATGAAGTACCATTATAGAGGACTGATAAGACAAAACATATTGTCAGACTTGGTTTTGGTTAAATAATTGGCTATCTAATGGCCCTCTTGTACAATAATATGGGTTCAGAATTGTGTATGATGCTGCTAGTGCTTTGAATCTAAAAGTGAATGAAGCACAGGAACAAGGGAGATGGAACATCCCTACAAGATCTTCGAGCTTAAGACTGTTGAACAATCAGCTCTCAGCATATCATATTGTGGGCGGAAGTGAAGATTACACAAAATGGTTGCCTAACCCTCATGGCAAGTTCAGCATTAATTTAGCTTAGAATGCATTAAGAACCAAAAAACCCTGCAATTAAATGGTAGAAAGTGGTATGGTTTTCTAGACACATACCAAAATGTGCCTTCATACTATGGCTTCTATGCAAAGGGAAATTAAGGACCAAGGACAAACTTAAAGCCTGGAATGTGGTGACTGAAGGTCATTGCAGTGTATGCTTTGAGACTAGTGAAACAATTGAGCACCTCTTTATGGAATGCACTATGGCAAAGGATATATGGAATCAGGTATGTAGAAAGCTACAAATAAGCCAGAATTTCAGCTCTTGGAATCAATTACTACACCATGCTTGCCATAAGTTCAGAGGAAAGAGTTTCAGGGCTAGATTGAGTAAACTAGCCTTGGCTGTTGCAGCTTACAACATTTGGGAAGAGAGAAATCAAAGAATTTTCAGTGGCAATCAACAAAAGAGCTCTGAAATTATTACAAAAATACATAAATGGATGTTCTACAGAATCTTGAGTTGGCCAAAAGCTGTAGCAACTCAAACCAATAAGCAGTTGTGCTGCAATTGGGAGCTACCATTAACAGTGTTACAATCTTAAGCATTGTTGATGTAATTCTTTTAAAAAGCATAGAAACACCCTGATGAAGATGTAAGATGATGTTGGTTTTCATTGGTAATAAAATGACCTGTTACTAAAATAAAAAAAAAGTACCACTACATTCGGAGAATGGTGAAAAAATGTAAACTCGATGTTGAATATCTTCCAACTAAGTTAAACTGCTAGCACGTGAAAAAATATTCAAGACCACGAGACAGATGGGATTATTACCTATAATTTGAGGTCAATATGGTTTCATTTCCAGTGCAATAAAATCTGGAACTAGTGGGGGTTATCTACCCAGTTATTAACAAAATTCCATCTCTAATTAGCAATGTTGCTTTTGGCAATAGAGTAAGGCTGGACTATTTGTTATTAATGAACTCTTAGCAATGAATGAAGCAAGAAGGAGATGTTGCAAAAGCTTCTGATGGCTTCTCATTTACAAATGTGGAAGTCAAGGTCGCTTCCAACGAACAAGTTCTAGAGTATTTGCTAATCTGGGATAAGCAAATGACCTATAATGCGGTGCCTTAAAAGAGCCAAATGAATTTGTATACAATGTGAGCAATATTCATGGAGTGTCATAACCTCAAGGTTTTATCTCCTATGCCTTCATTTTGGACTTTGCACAAACCATAGGTTCAGGATATCCATATATGCAATATGTTGTACAGATTTCCATGTTCTTTAGGTTTTCATATTCAATATTTAGAAAATATTGGGGAATGTTATTAATAATCAAATTAATTTATTTTTCTTCTTAAATTGTATGTATTAGGCTGAGTAGCTGTGTTGTAGTCCCAGTTGTTACAAATTTGTATTGGTGCCTCTTGGAAACTCTCTTCATAAGACATATTTCTTCATAGGCAGCAGCCATTTGGGTTCTACATAAATTCTAACTTCTAACCTGCTACTAATACATCGATACTTCATCATATTCTTTCTATTTAATTTTTTTCTTTTATCAAAAAACAACAGAGTTCCAATTTGGTTGGCAAACATCAGAGTTCCAATTTGGTTCTTCTTTCTCTTAGTACACAGACTTAAGATAGAGAATTAGAGTCAAGCATTGTATCTTAGAGTCAATTTTTGGAGTAGCTGCCTACTGTTTCTGGGTTACGATGCAAGCGAAAATCACTGTCTTTAAGATAGTATTATGAATACACCTTGCTCATTATCGTTCTCCAATTTTTTTTAACTTTTTCATGTCAATTGCACACCAGGGTACTTGTATACCAACTGTACATGTCTACGATAAGTGAGCATACTAAAGGCATGCAACATTACAACACATTTAAAGGCCCTTGAATCAAGGAAACCAAGATGTTACCAAATGCGGCCTTAATTTCTATCGGGAAAAAGACTAGAAAGTAACTCCCGATTGTGAGAGTTATAATCCCAGCTAGCCAATGCTTTCTAGAAGTCAACTAATTAATCGAGTATAACTCTTAATTTATTGAGTTCAATATGGTAAAATGAATGTTTACATAAAGGAAGGCATGCATAATCCAACAAATATGTATCAAAAAGAAAGCAAAATCTGCCTGTTCAACTTGAAATTGAAATCATGCTGCCATCTGTCTTCATATGGGGTACCCTGTAACGATATGTATTTCAGGGTTAGTAAGATTTAGAGCCAAGGTCAAAGGAGAAAAACTCCTACAGCTTTCGAACTACAAAAAAAAATTATAAAACATGCACACAGAGTTTCAAAGAAAGAATTACCTTCTGGTGCTTCAAAGATTCTTTAGTTTATGATTTTCCCTAAAACATCAAACTGAAAAGATTTAGGGCTTTGTTGGGTCAAAGTGATAATCGTGGGAATCCTATGATGGCACCACAGAGCTTGTTCAATTTCAGTGAAATCGTGAGATTGAAGTGATGAAAATGATAAGAGTAGGAATATAAGCTGAACTTACCAAGAAAGTAAGTTTAATCTTCTTTTCGTTGCCCCAAACTATGACGATTTTGGTGTAGAAATGTTTGCCCTTAGCGAGTAAGAGATACACAGAACCGATCGAGAAGAGACTGAGAGAGTGAGAGATACAGAGAAACGGTGACAGAGATGTGGAGAGAGAGAGAGAGAGAGAGAGAGAGAGATACAGACAACCAAGAAGACAACGAGTGAGAGATACAGAGAAGAGAGTGAGGGAGTGAGAGTTACAGAGAGACAGAGACAGAGATACGGAGAGAGAGAGAGAAAGGAGGTGCAAAATTAAACATGTCTTGATTTTTTTTTGGCCTTCCTTGACGAAGTCAATTCTTCGTTAATGGTTAAAATTACTTCCAACCCCCTGCCAAAATCGATTTTCACTCCCGCGCCACTGTGCGTTGAACATCTTGCGACCAAAATTTTAGTTCGTCTACAAAAAGTTAGTTTTGTTGACGAATAGTAGAACTTGTCAAGAAATATAATACTATTCTCGACAACTTCGTATTCGTCGACATTTATCTATCTTTGTTGACGAACTGTTGTTCGTCGAGAATGTGTTTGTCGCTAAATGGCAAATTTCTTGTAGTTGGGGGGGGGGAGGGGAGCAGACGGTGTTTTTTGGTCGGGGTTGTTCAGTTGTGATCAAAGGATAATGACATAATGGTGATGGGTTGAGAGGGATTATGTGGGGTGTGAAGGGCATAGGGGGTCGGGCTTGGAGTGAGGTGGGAGGAAGAAGAGATGTGAAGAAGAAAAGGATGGGTAAGGGCAGCGGTGATCGTGGTAGATTGATGGTGTTGGATAGTGGTAGTGTGTGTTTGTGGAGGGAGACAACTAGTTTTGAAGAATAATCAAGATACGGTGTTGCCCCTATTTTGACGCCCCATGTGCGCGACACATGACCACTTAATTAAGATACTTATCCCAACTAACGGAGTGGCCAAATTTGTGAGTTTGGTGACCATATCGACACAAATTAAAGTTTAGTGACTTTCGTGAAAAATAGGCCATAGTTTAATGGCCATTGGTGCCTTTTACTCTTTTTTTTTTCTGAATAATTATAAAATGTTTAAATTTATTTAATATGTTTGAATTGTATTGATAGTTAGAAAAAAAAAATTTGTTAAAATTTTTATTTGTTAAAATTGTATTGTATTCAATATGTTATAATGTGTTAGAAACAAATTGTATTTCTAGTAATGTGTTTGAATTGTATTGATAATTTGAAATGAAAAGATATGTATAATTTTTATTTGTTTGTCCGTGTTTGAATTGAATATGCTATATTGTGTTAGAAATAAATTGTATTTGTTATAATGTGTTTTATTATATTAAAAATATGTTAATTGTATTGATAGTTAGAAATAAAAAGTATCTTAGAATTATATTTTTTATAATTATTATTAAATTTGTTTTCGTTAGGTTATAATTACTTTGTCTCCGAGATAACCACCTAGGACATAATTATGAAATGATGGACACTAATTATGGACAAAATTTAAATTAATTAACACCTCAAATGAATAATTAAAAGCTATTAAAAAGATAATTAACAATAACGATCGACGAAACCATAAACCCTAAACCTAAATGTAACTGTAACCCTAACCCTTATTAAACGCTACACCCTAACCGTGGGTTGAACCTAACACTTAAAAAATCATAAATCGTAGTTAAACCCTATTCCAAATTAAATCTTAAACCCTGATTAATCCCTAAATCCTAATTACACCCTAAACCCTAATTAAACTCTAACTAACCCTAATCATAACCCTAAACCATTTACCAAAATTAAACCCTAATCGTAACCCAAATTAATACAATCCTAACTCTAAATCATAATTAACCCTAACCCTAAACCCTAAACCATAATTAAACCCTAAAGTCTATACCCTAATTAAACCCTAAACCATATTAACCGTAAACCCTAAACCCTCTTTAAAAGACCCTAACCTTAAACCTTTAACCCGAATTAAACCCTAAAGTCTAATTAAACCCAAAATACAACGTTGACCCTAACTAAACCCTAAGTCCTAAACCTGACCCTAAATAGGTGTCTAAACCAACTTTAAACTAAACTCTAACTCTAAACTATTAATCTTAAACCGTGTCCCTATAAAGCAATATCACAATCCTAACGACACAATTTCAACTTTGCGAATGAACTCCATATTCCACTAAAAAACATGAGACAGCTGCCCACATTAGGAATATTTGCTGTTATTTTGTGAAGTCCATTATCAATGAGTTGGTACAACTCGTTGCCAATGAATTTGAAAGTGAATCATTTTGATTACAGCATGTTCTTGCAAATTAACCTAATGATTCCATCTTTCTGAAAATTTGATATTTTGGAATGATTCTCGCATAATACCAATTTTTAAACCCGTACATACATAGAAACCCTTAGTTCCCGTTCAAAGGTACTCATTACAAAGTAATACTTTGTAATGAGCCTTTGAATATCCAGTTTGGATAATTTGAAAAAACTAAGTGTTTATAAAACAATGTATCAACTCAAGCTTCGTGTTTTATGTCTTGGATATTTGGTACACTTTTTTCGGTGTTTCTCTTGGTGCATACATATCTGGTGTCCTACATCTGTTTAATCTTTAAAGAGCAAGATTAGAGAGATTTATCAATGTCGTCTACTTGGAAAAATACGGGGAGGTGTTGCCGAATTTTCCATAGAGACGAGATAGACCGCTACTTATTAGAGAATGGAGGGGGTATAGACATGTTGTCACATGCAAGCATTCATTTACATATCAACCTTACCTAATTATTGGTTTTAATTTAAGGTGGTATATAGTAATTCCAGTCGTCATGTTAGTCGATTGAAGTCGGATGAAAAGGAAAAATGATGATGAATTCGAGGATTGTATCGATGAATTTTTATCGAGTTCGCTTTTGCGCATCCTGCATATGTTGTGTTTGAGAAGATAAGGTGTCTGTATAGTAAATTTGAGTTGTTCCATTGGATAAAATGATTGGTGGTAAAATGGCATCTTCTCCGCTACGATTTTACAGATGGATACACAAGGGGGACTCAGCACGGAAAAACAATGGTATTGTCATCTAACACGGCTAGTCAAGCTGAAGTTACGGTTGAGGCACAATATGATTATCGAGATATGATTATAGATGGTGGGCATGCTAATGTTGACTGGGGTGACTGCCGCGACGATGACAGAGCCCGATAGCCCAATAAGGGCGCTCATCAATTTTACGATATATTTGGTACACGTTAAAGTGAACAATGAGGAGGACGATCTTTCTCTTCAACCAATACTTCATGTAGGAGAAGAAGTTGTAGATGATGAAGAGGAAGATGTAGAGAAAGTGTTGAAGATGATGAGGACAAGTCTACTAATGAAGAGATTAATTACCAGATGAAGAGGACGACGAGTCTCAAGAAGAAGAAGATGATGAGTCTGAAGATGAAGACAATGATGATTCTCATAATGAAGATGATTCTTTAGTAATGTAGTAACATTTATGACTTGTAATACGTAACTTGAATATTTCACTTAATTTTACGGTATAACAAAGTCATCTTCCCAATATGACTTATAGTTGATTACTCCGTAATAGTGTGTTAATTTACTCCTTTATCCAGTTCATAGTAGAGAATCTAAATACGAACATAATATTCACCGCAAGTTTATATTGTCAGTCATGGATAGATTACGTGCCATTCATGGTCGCGTTGGACGTTGAGCTGCGTCTCAGGCCAAGCTCTCCCTGCCGCACGCTAGTTCTTCTCCTGCCGCACGCATTAGCATTTCAGCAATGTCTACTTTATATTTAAATTATATTTGAACCAATTTAATGTTGTATTTTATAGTATCTCGTCGAGGCCGTCGAGCCTTGTACGGGGTTACGTATCGATCCCCAGCGAAAACAAAGAGTTACTTTCATCGAGGATGGCCAGTAAGTAAAAAATCAAATAATGCAGTACTTGACACTTTAATGATTCTGATAATTATTATTGTAATTAATGTTATTTAATGAAATTAATGTTATTCATTATCAGGATTCTGGAGCGTCCAGCAAATTTGAAGATCGACGTTCTTGTGAAGGGCCGCTTCTTTGAGCCACTGCTTTACTGGAAGGACTGGAATGCCGGAAGGAGGAGTGGCTGGTATGGTTATGAGTCAGCTAATATTTGTTTAATTAGTATTCTTCAATGCAACTAATCTTACTGACTGTATAATTTGATGCATTGCAGGAAGGGTTCTAGTTTGATTCGCCTGAGCAACACATGCATTGGGAAAGAAGGCTTTTTTTTTACGTATATAGCCAAAAAGTACTGGTAATGGTTACATGTGCATGGGAACGGGTGAGGAAGATGATGTCAGAGAGTGTCCCGATGGAAGAGTGGGAAGGGTATCCCCCTTATTGGATTTCACCATCTATATGAGGGCAGATGGTTGAGAGGTGGGTGACAGATCCATCTTGGTAGATGAAGTGTATAAGTGGGAAGTCTAACCGATAAAGTCACGATCCTACGCACATGGAAGGGTTGGTGCCTCACCACATCATAAGACATAAGAATGAAACTGAGCACCCGTACCTGGAAACGGATGAGGTGTGCGCTATGACGTACTCTCAAACGCACATTAAGAAGATGGATATAAGGAAGATGCACATCAGGCGGAGGAGTTTGTTTCGCATGTTGCTCGACAGATTGATGCAACTTACAAAATAATTTGTCTATAGTTAAAATTTTGATATTGCGTTCAATTTCTATAGCATTAATGTCTTGAATTTTAAATCACTTCGTTGCAGGTCTCGTATGGAGAGATTAGGATGTTAGGGTAGCAATCCAGTCATCCATCAGCGTACACGATTACAAGTGCGAGTATTGGGGGATCGAAACGGTGGCTAGATACACTGGGGATCAACGATTGAAGGAAATGGCGTGTATGCAGCCTGCCCAGCGTGACTGCATGTGCAGTGATGGGAGCATCCCTACCCCCAACTGCCCCTTTTAGACACGGACACCGACCGCGAAGCGAAAGTTACACATGGAGGATGTTCCTCGCATTGCTCGTCATGATGATCATGGATGATGCAGTACAAAACAATTAGAATTATGAAGTCAATCTTAGGTTTAAACACAATATACAATTACTAACGAGAATGCGTGCGTGCTTTTAGTGTAGGACACTATTGCTTCTTAGTCTTAGGCGGATCCGGATGACACCCCTATGGACGATAATGAGCAGGGAGGGTACATATAACATGCTTTGACGAGCCCTGAGCATCCCCCCCACCCGTCCATTGCCCTCTCAGAATCATGCTCCCCTCCCATCCCCTATTTTATCTCCCTCCCGTTGTTGTCCCTGCCCCCTGTTGATGTTTGCTTTGGTTCTCTGGACCTTGTATATATTTTGTGTTATATAATAGAAAAGTTTTTTAGCCTATTGTGTTATATATATATACATATATATATATACATATAGGGGGCCGATCCCCACCCACCGGTGGGAATTATCCACCCAACCGCAACAAATTGTTGCGGTTGCTTGCGTTGTTCTTTTCCCCCCACCCCCCCCCCCCCCCCCAAAAAAACAACAAACTACAACAAATTATTACGGTTGTTCCCCCCCCCCCCTTTTTCAGGTGGCCCCCCCATCATCCCCCCCCCCCCCATCATTACTTTTGGCCCCCCCAAAACAAACCGCAACAAATTGTAGCGGTTGTTTTTCTTGCTCAATTTAGGGTTTCATGGGCAATTTAAAAATATTTTTATATCAATCAATAAAAATCAACATTCGATCTAGTATTTAAAATTGTTGTTATAAGCATTTAAAATCAGAATAATGAAATAGGGTTCAGATAGAATTCTTTACCTCGGTCCAAGCTAAGCTATGCTACCAACCACGATGTCGATTAATGATCTCTGAATAAACCTAGATTGGCAATCCATTGGTTAGAACATAATCTATTCTACATTACTATAAACCTAATATCATAATACCCCCACGTGCTCACTCTTAACTCCGAAATCGCGTAACTCAAAGCGCGCCTCGCACGCGGCCAACCTAGCTATGAACCCGGTACGCTCTTTAATGCGTAACAGTATTCCAAATTACTATAAATTAAAATAAATCACTTTTATAGCTTAAAATATTATAATAAGTCAAAATATGAATTTTCTGAAGTTTTGAATATTTTCGAATTAAAATAATTTCTTTATATACAATAAAAACTGATATATTGCCAAAAATACTTCCAGCCGCAAAATAAGTCCCATACTTTTTGTAACAATTTCAAAATATGTATAAAAATCATAGAAATTTAAATCAGAAATTAAAAAGTATTAAAACTATTTTTCAAATATTCGTTTTGCTAAAAATAATGTGATATGGAAACCATAGCAAATCAATCCCAAAAATCATCAAACTTTTACTGAGTCCTTATCATACTATATAAACACTAGTCTAATTTTCCCCAGTTATGTGCAAATATATTACACTATGCCTTCATGGCCTTGCATAACATATCATTCAGGTTGTTCGATATATACCTCTTCATCAAGAAAACTATTAAGGAATGCTGACTTCACGTCCGTTTGATAGATCTTCCATGTGTTGAGAGCTGCTAGAGATATCAACAGTTGTATCGTTTCCAATCGAGTGACTGGGGCGAAGACTTCATCATAATTGATTCCAGCCCTTCGCTTATAACCTTTGACAACAACCCTTGCTTTGTATATCTCAACCTCGCCTTTGGAATTTTTCTTCACTTTATAAACCATTTTACACCAATAGGCTTCTTTCCTGATTGAAGAGTCGTCAGATCCTAAGTATCATTCTTCTCGATGGAATCGATCTCTTCATTCACGGCCTTCCTCCATTTTTCACTTCTTGATGCCTCATCAAAATCGATTGCCACAGTATCAGCAAAGAGAAAGGACATTTTGATTCTAATTCTACGTCATCATAAATTTCCTCTAGAGATCTCTTGCCTTGTGGTCCTGTCTTGACAGGACTATCGGCCAAAGATGCTGATGATGTTGGGCTCGATTGAGTTGGAGATGCCGAACTCGAGGGAGTCATAAGTTCTATCGGCTGTTCTTCTACCTCTTTTCTATCAGTATCGATTGGATAGAAAACATACTTCTCATTGTCTCGATCAGCCCAGTCCCACGAGCTCTTCTCATCGAAAGTCACGTCTCAACTGACTTTCATCTTCTTATCAACAGGATTGTACAACTCGTATTGACTGTTGACTGTAACCGATAAAGATATACTTCTCACTTTTGTCATCGAGCTTCTTCCTTTGCTGATCAGGAACATGCACGTATGCAATGCTTCCAAACATTTTCAAATGGGACACACTTGGCTTGTATCCACTCTAAGCTTCTTGTGGTGTTTGATTCTACACATTCCTTGTCGGACATCGATTCAATAGATAGACCGCACAATCAACTGCTTCAGCCCAAAATTCCTTGGGCAAATTCTTGCTCTTTTCAACATGCTTCGAGTCATGTTCATTATCGATCGATTCTTTTTTTCCACCACTCTATTCTGTTAGGGTTAATATGGACTGGTAAGCGGTCGACAGATGCCATTCTCTTCACAGAATGCCTTGAACTCCTTAGATATGAACTCTCCACCTCGATCAAATCTCGTCACCTTAATCTAATATCCACTATGCTTCTCGATGAGAGGCTTAAACCTCTTGAAGGTTTTGAACATCTTTGACTTTCGCTTGAGGAAATAAACCCATGTTTTCCTACTATAGCCATCAATGAACAGTAACAAGTATATGTTCTTACCAAGAGGTGCTGGATCGACATTGGACCATACACATCAGTCTGTATCAGCTCCAACGGCGCCTTTGCTCTCAATATCGACACCTTTGGGAAACTGTGTCGATGTTGCTTCCCGACAAGACAACCCTCACAGAGTTGGTCTGGCTGGTCTATCGATAGCAATCCATTTATCATATTCTTCATCGGATAGCAATTTCAGACCTCTAAAATTTAGATGTCCAAGCCTCAAGTGCCATAACCATGATTCATTATCAAAACAGGCCTTCAAACATTTAGGCGCATCATGATGGATATTCATCAAGAACACCTATTGCTTGACATCGGAACACGAGCGATCAATCTCCCTCTAACATCTCTCAAATAAAGATAGTTGTCTTTCTTCATATGGATGTCGTACCCTTTCTCCAACAGTTGGCCCATGCTCACAATGTTTGCCTTCATCTTCGGAACATAATAAACATTTGAGATGAACTGATGGCCACCATTTTTCAATTTGATCAGAATTTTGCCTTTGCCTTTGACTGGGATTTTAGACATGTCTCCATATATAATATTTCCCGTCACCGATTCATCCACCTCGATAACACATGTGTTTGTAGCCACGCATGTGATTGCGGGCACCAGTATCGAGATACCAAGAATTATCCTTCTCTTCTTTTGATCCATCGTGTGCCAACAGGACCGTGTCATCGCCCACCTTATTTTCTTCTGTATAGTGGGCCTTCATATTTTCCTCTTTCTTATCGTCTCGACACTCCCATGTGTAGTGTCCGTATCGATGGCATGTGAAACACTCGACGTCTTTCTTGTTGTGGCATTGGTAATAGCCACCTCTTCCTCAACCTCATCCTCTCGATGGACAAAATTCCGAACCTAATTAATTATTTTTGTACTGAGTTTGTACACCAAGGCCTCTACCATGACCTCGATCGCGACCTCATCCACGGCCTCTACCTCGACTAACTCGATTTTTGTTGGTGTCGTCTTTCCTTTCGTTGATATTCACCTTGGCTTGAAGAGCTTGCTCGATAGGCTCTTTGTTCCTCCTTTTGATTGTGTCCTCATGGACTTACAATTTTCCCGAGAGCTCATCGACCGTTATAGTCTTGGTGTCATTGGACTCCTCAATGGCAACAACGACATGGTCGAATTTTGGATCAAGAGATCGAAGGATCTTCTCGACCACCCAACTATCTCCCATCTCTTCACCATTTCTCTCTAGTTGGTTCACAACCGAGAGAACTCTCGAAATGTAGTCAAATATCGTCTCAGAGTCTTTCGTTTGCAAAGACTCAAATTCACCTTGAAGGCTTTGGATTCGTACCTTTTTCACCTTATCGATGCCTTTAAAAGCATTTTCCAACGTATCCCATGCTTTCTTCGCAGTAGTGGCCTATCCAATCTTCCTAAAAATATTGTCATCAACGCCAAGTTTGATGAGTGAAAGAGCATTTTGATCTTGCACTTGGGCTTCTTTTGCAACCTTCTTCATCGCTTGGCTAGCACCGGCCAAGTTTTCTGGTTCCACATATTCTTCTTCTACGGCCTCCCAAACATCTTGACTACCAAGAAAGGTTTTCATTTGGATGCTCCACCTTTCATAATTGTCTTTCACGAGCTTTGGAAAGGGAAATGCTCCACTTGTTACTGCCATTAGAACCTCCACTCTGGTACCACTTTGTTGTCTGATGGGCACAATATAAGAGATGTGCAGCGGAAATACTTTGAGTATTATGGTAGAGGAGCAAGAAGTGGAAAAGAGAAACACACTTGAAAATTTTTCTCTACTCAATCAACACTTTTATAAAATAACTTACTCACTCACTCTTTTCATTCCACTCTCTTTCATTTTTCTTCCACACTTACAAAATAATTAGGTGATACACCTTTTTATACTAAGATATTTAAAGACTCATTTATCTCCTAAAGATAACTCCCCAACCTTTCACTTTTCATCTCCTTATTTAATCACTCATAGGTTATGAGTAACTCCCATAACTTTTCACTTTTCACCTTCTCATCATTTATTCATGTCTTGATTCTTCCTCATCAAGTGTCATAACTATGTAGAATCAAGATTAACACTCAACAAGTTCCACCTGATGTTGATAACCGTTTGATTAGACTTGTATCAGTCGATGCGGTAACAAAGAATAAGTAATCCTATGCTTGAGCAATAGCCTCTTTAACAATGTCCGCATAGCTAGGGAATTGAGTTTAGAGGATAGCAAATTTATAACACCCCAAAATCTAAAGCTGGTTTTACGGTGATAATGAGATATGACAAGAAAATATATTCAACTATATATGAAACGTGGTTATTTTCCAAAGTTATGAATTTTTATGTTCAGGATTTTTATAAAAATTATGAGCTACATTCCAAAGTTATGGCGTGGAACACGCCACTTATACGACAGCAAGGAAGCCAATCTAGCTGACGGTCGCTGTGCCAAAGGGCTTCCCACGTACTGGCAACGGAGAGAACTCCCCAGAACCACTAACCTTCCAGACGATTCTATCAGGCACATCCGGGACAGGACGAAAAGAGCTAAGGGTACTCTTGCGTAACTCCATGAGCTCAAGGGTATTGGACACAGGCCAACACCACTAGGAGCCCAATTAAGATCACATCAGAAACCCTCGCTCGCCTACCCAGACCCGAGTCAGAAATAATTCTATCAGCAAGGGTAGGAATGATAGGACCTATTGGATACCACCAATCAAACCACAGAGAGATCCTACTGCCATCCCCAACTATATACCAGGAAAAAGAGGGAATCGTATCCCTGACCATGAGAATCTTCCACCAAGACCAGCTACAATCACTGGGGCAAGAGACCTCCCAAAAACTCCTCTTGTAAACACATGTCACCATATCCGTCTCTGTGTCATGGTTGACCGTATACAATATATGCACTTTCTCAAGGGCGTGGTCGTTCATCAATGAATAAATCTTGTATTCACATGTAGACTTTTTTTCCACCTTGTTTATACTATATCGTCCCGATTTTTTGCAGCTCTACTTGGTATTACATGAACATCTCCTTTATATAGACTTTTGCACCATTCACCTCCAGCAGGGTCTCTAGCAACCTTCTTTTTTGTTTGTACGTGCATGTAAAATCCGTAGTCCTTTCTTTCATGAATATCTGTGCAACCGTTTTTTGGGCATTTATGATGAAATCTTCATATTTGTAAATGTACCTACATAGCTATCGAACAGTGCATTCATAGATTCACTCCTGCCCGTCATTTTCATGTCCTTAGAAAAATATCTTCTAGTGTAAATTCCATCCATTTTTCTTTGAGCTCATACAAGTGTTAGAGTCACTTGTGGTCTTGCAATGGGTAATCCTCAACAAGTTTTTTCCACCTCTCATCAAATTCCTCAATCGTCAATGATTTCTTAACGCACCTATCAAAATCTTGTTTAAAGTCTAGATATTTTGTATACAAGTGATGTAGATGTTCAGGGTACTTGTTGCTTATGCGCCAAGTGCACAAGTTGCAATATCCTTCTTCATTGCCAAATCTTCATCAGTGATGATAACTTTGTGTGCTTTGAAGTTCATTTCTCCCAGCCACATCTTAAACAACCATACAAAAGAACTTTCTCTCTCATCCCTTAACAATGCGAACCTAAACTGGATGGAATGATAATGTTGCTTAACGCCTGTGAAAAGAGAGAAAAACATCGTATACTTGTTGGTACAGTAAGCAGTGTCGAAAGTCACAACATCTCCAAAATGTTGATAAGCATGTCTACCCAAAATATTGTGGTAACTCGGTACTCGTCGTCAAGATTATACTCGTAATTAAACTGCATGTCCTCTATTTGCATGTGCTTCAAGAGGCTCATTATGGATTGAGCATCATTGATGTCAAGCGCGGGTCATCTTTGGGTTCGGACCCCGTTGTCGTGACAGCCTGTTCAGTAAGAACATTAACACTGTCGGTAGGTCTTATCCGGGCATTACTCATTGTGTGAATCAGGCTCCTTGCGACATTGTTCATCTTCTTGTGTTGATGCATCTGACTCACCTTTGAGGGCGTTACTATCGGGTGATTGTGCGCTAATTCCAAGGTAGTAATAAGTCAATGATCTTGTTTGGGTTTATGGCTTACAAACATCTTGACCTTGCAATCTGTGCGCGCAAAGCAGCCCTGTCTTCAGGGCGCATATCCCACTTCATCATCATTATCATCATTATCTACATGTTTCTCATTTTGCAATGGGTGTCTACTCCTATGACACTCATATAACCGTGATCATATTTGCCTTGTTTGGCACTTGTTCTAGTTGTCTTGATTCTAATGTCAAAACTAACCCTCAACGAATACGCTTAAAAACATTCTTCGGCTTCTTCCAATGTTCGAAAGCTTTTCCTAGATAAGGGTCACTAGCATCTACTAGTATGTTTAAGCTTGACAGAAAATTAGACGTTGTGAAAAAAGATTACGTAGAAATAACTTATGGTTAAGTACTAAATTGTAACATTGTTTAGGCATGCAAATTGATTACAAAATTATAACTAATTTAAACATCCAACAAATGAAAATTTAAAAATAAGTACACTATTTAGCATGCGAAATACAATAAATATAATCTGAAAATAAAAATTATATGAACTTGACTATGGTATCCATTAAGACATATAAACTTCACCACGCTATATATAAAAAATATAAACATCCAAAATAAGCTACATATACACCAATAAGCCTTTGAGATCACAAACTTACCTTCCATGAGTGAAGCTTGGAGCTTGGTTGCTTGAAGCTTGGAAGTTGGAGGGCTTGAAAAGAGCTGAAAATGGAGGCAATTCAAGTTCAAGATATTGAAGATATTGAAAAAGGAAAGAAGAATTGACAGTTTGGGTTTATTTGCCTTCCCGTCCACGAGATACTGTAGTTGACGGTGAGGGGACAGATGTGGCGGATGACTTTTCAGCTGATAATAAGTCAGGTCAAAAAAGCGTTCGTTACATAATGTAGCAGACGGGCACTGTTCCACAAAAAAAGGACCGGATCTGGGGTCATTTTGTTCAAAATGACTGTCCGCTACATTATGTAGTCGATGACTTTTTTAGAAAAGAAAAAAAAACCTAGATCTATATGGAAGAAACTGCAATTATCTTATGCTGATGATACTAAAGTGCATGTGCATATGACCACACAAAACCATCAAGTTAATCACGTAATTTGGTAATTGTTATTGTATCATCCATTAAGGTTGAAATGAAAACATGTAGCTTAAATTGCTCAGTAATGATAAGTGAGGAATCGAAACACAGAAGACAAAAAGTACATGCTATCGTTTAGTTTAGTTTAAAAGTTTCTTACCACATGAACCCATGTGACATATTTCTCACAAAATGTACTATACCTCGATCTGGAATACATGTCATTGTGCTTGTGCAAGTGTACATATGAAGCAGTAATATTTACCAAAGTACCATATATTAACCCGACCATATTTGTCCCCATCAGAAACACAAAACATAATCGATAGCACCTAACAAAACATTAAGTTTGACGGTGGTATAAACAATATTGGGGTAAGACCCATATATTTTGATGTGCAATTATTCAATTCAAGATGTCACAATGCTATATGCAAGATTGTTGGGGAGACAACAGAAATGTGAGAGAAGATGACGTCTATTGATAAAAGAGTTTTTGCCCTTGCTTTCTACAGAAAGGTTTTCCGATCTCTTATTTTTCTTTTTTGCTTAATCACATCAGCACAAGTGCAAGGTATTTAAAGGCACTCATACACAGTTCCAGAGAAAATTGAGAACCTCTCCTAGATAATTCTAGAGATAGAATTAATTTAGAAGAGCAATAGATAGTCTCATAATAAATCTGCTAGTCAACTTCTAAGAGTTACAATCTAATTATTTAACACCCGCTCTTAATTTGTAACGTTGAGCTCCTCCTTGAACTTCTCAAGCTTTTCCCTTGACATGACTTTTCTAAGAACATCGGTGGGTTGATCATGAGTGTTGATAAACTCCAAACAAATTTCTCCTTTGTTCACCAATTCATATATGTATATACATATATATCGAAGAAACTACAATTATCTTATGCTGATGATACTAAAGTGCATGTGCATATGACCACACAAAACCAACAAGTTAATCACGTAATTTGGTAATTGTTATTGTATCGTCCATTAAGGTTGAAATGAAAACATGTAGCTTAAATTGCTCACTAATGATAAGTGAGGAATCGAAACACAGAAGACAAAAAGTACATGCTATCGTATAGTTCAGTTTAAATGTTTCTTACCACATGAACCCATGTGACACATTTCTCACAAAATGTACAATACCTCGATCTGGAATACACGTCATTGTGCTTGTGCAAGTTTACATATGAAGCAGTAATATTTGCCAAAGTACCATATATTGACCCGACCATATTTGTCCCCATCAGAAACACAAAACATAATCGATAGCACCTAACAAAACATTAAGTTCGACGGTGGTATAAACAATATTGGGGTTAGACCCATATGTTTTGATGTGCAATTATTCAATTCAAGATGTCACAATGCTATATGCAAGACTGTTGGAGACACAACAGAAATGTGAGAGAAGATGACGTCTATTGATAAAAGAGTTTTTGCCCTTGCTTTCTACAAGAAGGTTTCCGATCTCTTATTTTTCTTTTTTGCTTAATCACATCAGCACAAGTGCAAGGTATTTAAAGGTACTCATACACAGTCCCAGAGAAATAGATAATCTCTCCTAGTAATTGTAGAGATAGATATAATTTGGAAGAGCAATAGATAGTCTCGTAATAAATCTGCTAGTCAACTTCTAAGAGTTACAATTTAATTATTTAACACCCGCTCTTAATTTGTAACGTTGAGCTCCTCCTTTAACTTCTCAAGCTTTTCCCTTGACACTACTTTTCTAAGAATATCGGCGGGTTGATCATGAGTGTTGATAAACTCTAAACAAATTTCTCGTTTGATCACCAATTAACAAATGCTTGCTAGGTGTTAGTGGTCAGGCGATGTCACTCTTCTATCGATTGGGTTGCCTGGCCAATGCTTTGTCTTCCTAAAACTTCT
Organism: Escallonia rubra; assembly: GCA_033065855.1. NCBI lineage: Eukaryota > Viridiplantae > Streptophyta > Magnoliopsida > Escalloniales > Escalloniaceae > Escallonia > Escallonia rubra. The sequence goes on along the minus strand of JAVXUO010002589.1, from coordinate 102,254 downwards.
GGTGGATTGGGTTTTTGTTCATTTCGTTCTTTTAATGAAGCCTCACTTGCGAAACAAGCCTGGAAAATGTGGTCCATGCCTCATACTTTAATTGCTCGGGTGCTTTAAGGCCGATATTTTCCTCAACATGATTTCCTTCATATTGGGCATACCAGGTCGTGTTCTTGGGTTTGGCGTTAATTAGCGGGACATCTCGTTTTGAAGCAAGGTATTCAATGGCATGTGGGTGATGGGCGATCAATATCAATATGGATGGATTGGTGGTTACCAAACTTCCACCTGCATGTGTTACAACCCTATCTTACCACTCACACCGAGCAGTGGTGTGTTAATGATTTATTTGTTGAGATGGAATGTCCATCGGATCTTGAACCTATTTCCCATGCATATTGCAATAGAAATCTTTGAACTGCGGTTGCTTCCTTGGGGTAGGGCAGATGAACCTTTTTGGCCCACCAACTTGGTGGATTCCTTTTCGGTTAAGACTGCTTATAAATTCATCCAGCACCATACTGGAACTCCTTTGGCCCGATCTAATTGTATGTCTCCTACCTTTTGGAAAAAAATGTGGAAACTCCCACTTCCAGAGAAAATGAAATTCTTTCTCTGGCAATTAGTGCATCAACGCTTAGCTCTGGGTCCTGACCTGCTTAAAAGGAATTGTCTAGCTTCTGACCGATGTCCCTATTGCTCTGTTGAACTTGAACCCATCATCATCTTTTCTGGAATGCTCTCATCATAAGGCCATTTGGAACTCCCCCTGCTTCGATCCAAGTTTCCTACTACTTTGGATCTGACAGTTCCTCAATGGCTTGAATATTTGTTATCTCAGCCAGTGTTTCATCAAGTTGAAGCCCTGTTATGTATTGTCTGGATATGTGTTGTGCTTTGGAATATTTGGTTAGGCCAAAACCAAGTGCTCTTTCACCATTATTCATTTTCCCTTGCTACTCTTTGGGCAAAAGTATCTTCAGATTTTCATGCTCTCCGACTTTCTGGTTTATTTAAGAACAGGGTTTGGAAAATTTGGCAACTGAAAAATGTTTACCCCTAAGGACTTGTCTTTTGGATTTACTCACTTCTTCCCACCTTTATATGCGCTTCAACTTCCTATCTCATGTTCTTGTATGATGCCTTCATTGCCAGTCTTTTGTGCTCTTCACGTGACTCAAGGAGGGAGTGCCTTGGAGTTTTGTGTGGGCATGGTTGTGTTTAATTCTCGTTGGAAACTGATGCGTGCTTGTATTGATCGGTTTTCAGCTACTGATTTTGCTCTTGCGCCATTACATACAGTTCTTTTAGGCCTTAATTGGTTGTATTCTCACTCCTACCCACATCTTATATTCTTATTGCCTCACTCCGATTCTCTCTCACAGATGACAGGCCGGTCACCGAGGGTTGAGTCTACTTCGGGCCCTTGGGTTCTTTTAACAGTTAGCTGCAAAAGGTTTCACTCTGTACATATTGCCGAGGTAATGCATGCATTTTGAATCTTGCCTCTTTTGCATCCAGATCTGGAGATGGTTTTCAGCAAGCTTTATAGAGAGTATAGAGAAGGTTCTTCTGACGCTTGTCTTGATTTGCTTGGCTGGTGTTTTGTTTCCTCTGTGGTATTTTTCTTTTGCTACTAGCTTGATCTTTCGCTATTCTCAGATGGGCGTGTCATCTGATTATATTGTTTCTTAGCGTTCTGGTTCCTGTGCTTATATGACTTGCTGGTTTAGCATGATGTACTTTGTCATCTCATACACTAGCCGCCTTTTTCTTATTGCATATAAGCCATCTTAATATAATACAGTAAAGGTTTCGCACAAAGTGAGTACACAGCATTTTATTGTTCAGTAACTTCGTATAATCAAGCAGTGCACGTTAACCTCTTCATGCCTTTTGCTGCAGAATATGATGAGTCTCAATATCTTTGGTGACATTTAGACAAAAGTCCATCAAAGTATCTGGATCCTCTATGCCTGCATTCACCTTCTCATAGTCGACGGTCCATGTCACCAAGTTGTTTTCACCCTTTGTATCAATGTGAACAGTGATTCTGAATGTCTTGTATAGCTCCATGAGATCTCCTCCAATCACTTTGTAGGTGACTGACTGCTTTTCCTCGTCCACGTCTTTGATGATCTCTTCAGCCACCTTATGTTTCCCATCTGATGTTTTCATGCAAAGTCAAAGTTTCCATGTAGAAGTTTAGTTCTTAGACTACAGGCTTCTTTTTGTTATTCATGGTGTTTCAACTTTAATCTTGTAGTAAAAGGGCACTGCTAGCTAAAAGTTGTAGATGTCGAAATATGTACAATGAATTCATTTTCTCTGGGAGTTTATGAAACAAGGTGTTGTATCTAGTCAGCGTAGTAGTTTTGAAAAAGCGAGATGAATTGCAAACGTCACTAAATGTATTTTAGTACTAACCGTGAGCCATTAAGCATAGGAAAGCAAAGATGTCACTTATTCCAAAAGTTGTTGGTTGTAAGTTTTTCTCACCTGCGCCAAAAAGTGAAAAACGAGAAGAACAAGTTTGTGGCGTGCACTTTTTTGTGGACACTGTGTCCTTGACGAATATATTATCAGGTAGCTGGAGAGTATGTTTGTTGAGTGAAACATCACATATCTATTTCCAGATATGATACTTTTGGCACTTCATTATTGCATTAGATTGACTAATCACATTAGCTAACAACCAGACGTTGATTGCGATTTAAAGTGCACCATTTGCCCAAAAATAGGCCTTGAAAAACCAGGAGAAGTCATCGACCGCGAAGGGCTGAAGCCGCGCTTTCTTTCATCAAGATCTTATGGCATGAGGATGTCAACTAGGACAAAGGATAAGCATCGCCATTAGAAAGAAAAGAAATAGATGCTCATGGTATTTATGTGTCAAGTTATTCAACTTCAAAGTATCTTGACACTAAACTGGGATGAATTCCCATCTAAATATGGCGTGGATGGTTTAGGAGAAGAATAAAAGTACCCCTCATTGTTTAGCCCGCCCAAGCGCCCTCTAACAAAGCAGAACGAGCAAAAAGGAGAACTTAAAGCTTATTTTACGCTGCTATTAGCTTTGATGAGAACTGCAATGACAGGGTTGTCTTACCATGGACAAAGTTGAAAACGATGTGGAACCTGTGGTTCCCCATCCACCTTCCTGTAGATTGACAGCCTTCACATTATCCGGGCTTATGGTGGAGATCTGATGAGGTCTGTGTGTGAAAATTTTGTGGAACACATCTCCATCGGACTTGACATTTGTTTGGCGAACCATCTTACCAGTTAGACCCATCGCTTCTCAATAACACCCACGAAGTTAAAAAAACCAAGGACGTGAATGAGATGGTCTGCGGCAAGTAATGAAGAGGAATATTGGACCTTAGGGCCTTTTTATAGTCAATTTTTAGGGGGATTAACAGACGGGGAAATCGCGTACACTCTTGCTTTGCGTCCAACTCTATTTTGCTTACGTGGGATGTTGTGACAGGAGGGGTGTTGCTTTTTTTACCTAATATTGTGAACCCCAGGTGGACATACATAAATATATCCAAATAAGTAACTCCCGTGAGTAGTATGTAAATCCTGGAGCTCTATTCACTTGCAATGACACCAATAAGGAATTGCCATCAATGAACGCTTGGTTTTTATGTTGCACATTTTTGCTCGAGTAACGAAACTCTGTTTGTCATAGACTTGTTGGGGATCTCTACCTAATTAAGATTCCGTTCGAATCCAGCCAATATGGCAAAATGCCAGATTGCAGAACTCATCTTGCACATATGGCATGTTTAAAAAATCCAAAATCAACCTTCATGAACGTCAAAATCCACCCTTAAGTTCAAGAATAGGTTAGGCAATCTGGGGTTGGTGGAATATTCTTATACTGTAGTGACTCATGCAACATGTTAGGGATATATTTTGCTAAAGTTGTTGGTAATTTTCAAACCTGCATATAATCAGGCCACCGAGAATGAAGGTCATACCCTATCACATGATTCACTCCCTTTTGTTCTTTGGCCAACCATGATTCATCTATTTGCTCATGTCGCTCTCTACTACAATGTAAATGGCTCCCTGTATGTCTCAAGTTGAGCTTATGATGGACTTCTTTAAGATAAATAAGGCACAAAATCAACTTAGAATCCAGTATATAAGTATCAAAATCTAACAACTGAGATGTTATTGAGTCATACCTCCACTAAACTCACGAAACCAACTCTTCAACAGTCTTTGTGAGTAAAGCCGGAAGATAAACCAGCCAAGTGTCTTGATAGAAACATGTCCGAAAAAAATCTGTATTTTGACCGACTTCCCTAAAGATTAGATTTAGCTAATACTAACACGTAAACTTGATTATTAAATTGCTCATTGATTATTTCCTTCAGTCCTACGCCAACCTTTCTGCCAACTCTCTACAGAGCTAACTCAAGTGCACCTCAAATATATGAAATAAGAATCACACTCGTGAACCATAACTGTGCTGGGCTTTGCTTGGAAATGTATGGAGAAGAAAACAATTCAATCCTGGCAGGGTAGGGGGAGCAGAAGGGCTAAAACTTTCGAAGTGCCAAATTGATAATCATAAGGGAGATAAGTTGGAAGTGGCCCTAACATCCAGGAGTATATTGACTGCATCAATTTCAGAGAAAAGACGACAGGGGGAAGAATAATGCTGGGAGTACAAAACTTGGGCAAGAGATATCACAAAACTTGGGCAAGAGATATCAAGCTGGCCCTTTCTATAGAGAAAGCACTCACATAAAGGAGGTGCCCCTATCAACCTGGTAGGCTTTTGAGATAATATCAAGGTGGCTTTCGTTCGCGCTCGATAGCAAATTTACAATCGATTTGCAGGCAAAATTCTACAATTGATTCACTGCATGGATTCATTTTTGCCTCTCTGAGGACTTGTCTATAAATGTGATGATTTTCACTAGGATTATAATTTAATTTGAGTCCTTCCCATATATACATACTAGCCCAGAATCCCGTGCCAAGCACGGGACGGTTTATTAATAGTAATTTATTTTAGTCGTTTTAAAATGCATAATAAAATATATTGTACAATTTTATAATTTTATGGTTATTTCATCAAAGATAGTTACTTTAATTTTTGGCTTGAACTTTCTTGTAATGAAATAAATTAACCCTTCTGATGAAATATCAATAAGCAATGTCCTTGTGCATATTTGCTAATTCTGATTTGGTAAATGCATAGATGAACAAAAATTAAAAGTCTATTTGTACACAAAAAAGAAAAAAGTAAATTCTACTGATAAAAATATGCAGAGAATATATTAAGATCAATTTTCTATTGCACACGACATTTTTATTATTTTCTAAGTATCTTTTAAAAATAATTTGTACCTTTGAATGGGTTGCCCATAACGTTAATTACATATTAGTTTAATTTTGATAGAGAAACTTTTGGTCCATATATTTGTTTATAGCATGTGATTTATAAAAGTTAATCAACATGACTAATTAAGAAAGGATGATGTGGCATTTTTAGAAGCAAATGTAATCTACCAACAAAGTATACATAGAAAATAGTAATTACTACATGAAGTAATTATATAAAGTTTAACCAACAATACTATATATGATAGCTCAAAATCTTGTAATAAGAAAATTGTTGAATAAAATTTAACCAAGATTTCATAAAGTATACAATAATCATGCTTACTAAATAAGATTTATCCAAAAATAATAAGATTTTCAATTGAAGTTTTAGTCTACATTCATCACAACATAACTAACTAATATCTTTTTAAATTAAAGTTTTAAATTTACACTATTTTCTTAATATATCTCATATAGAATATGCATATTATGGTATTTTTACATTTAACAAATGCAACTAAATAGGATAGTACAAAACCTTAGAGTTAGGAAATTATTGACCAAAAATTTTAATCAACATATTTATCAAGTTAGATTCATATTTCAATTTACAGAAAACTTAAATATGAATCTGAAATAGTATCTAATTTTTCTTATTAAATCTCTTAAGTAATTTTTGCTTTTTTGATATATAATATTCAAATAAAGTCATAATAGGTTACTATATTGGTTAGAAAATTTTGAATGCTTCGAATTGATTTTCGAATTGCATAAGACTTATTATTTAAATGTTTACTATATTTGTCAATTGAATTAATTGCAAAATTAAGGACCCTATTCAAAATAATGTTTGGAGGTCATTAGCAACATTAATATATTTAACATTAGTTTTATAACTCTTATTATATTATAAACACATTGCAATGAGGTGTCATAAGCTATTGTTGTATTTTTTGGCTCTATTTTTAGATATTTTTTTTCAGGATCCCGAGTCAAGCTCGAGTAAGTTAATAAAATATTTAAAAAAGCTACAAAAAGTGTATCAATGTGTACCACATTTCAAGAAACAAAAAGAGATTAAGATCTTATGGAAATAAAAAATCTATTTTTGTTAAAACTATAATTGTTGGTAAGAATTTTTAATATTTTATTTGTAACAACTTCAAGTAACTTGTCAAGATTATATTATTATTAAGTTTTTTTAGTGGTCCAACCTGTAACCTTTCAAAACCAAGTCTCTTAACTTAAAAAGTTAAGTTAAGAGTTCTAATCCATTCTTATCTTCTTCATGAATCATTGTTTCAAGAAATCACCAACTTATTAGGATACGAACATGATATCCAGTAGCATTTTTTTTTCATCTCATAGACATTTAAAATTGCAGTCTTGATTAGATGGGCATGCAATTGTTACGAAATATTTGCATAGGTATATATGTTTGCTTTAATTCCTCTGAACTGTAAGTTTAAAGAACAATGAGTAGATTGTATTACAGTGTCGCCGCTAGCTTTATGTGTTCTTTAAGTTTTTCTTTTACACCATCAAGCGGTACTGTAACACAATATACTAATTGTTCTTTCAACTTACAGTTCAAAGGAAACATATAAGCGTATGCAAAGCAAACAGTTCAAAGCAAAACCCATATGGGTATGCAAATATTACACAAGAATTGCATGACAATCTAACCGAAGTTTTAATAGTCAAAATCAAAGTCTAATACGTAAATAAATGTCTTAGCATAGAGTTTAAACGTTATACAATTGATTTTCTAGAATTGTAAGGTTTATAAATATTACAACAATTATAGCACGAATTTTTCAACAATAAATTATACTAAAGAGTTTGATTTGTATTATAAATCCTTATATTTGAGATATAACCAGTTTGGTGATCATGGGGTCTTATTTAAAAAAGGCTAACTTATAATTCATTTATTAAATCTATATATTACATTATTTGTTTTTAACGATGACTATCTTATGTATATTATGTATACATCTATATATATGAATAATGATAGTACATTTAACTCAATTAGAACGTCATTTTCATTTTTTTCAATATATGAATTTTTATATTTACACTAAAGAGTGATTTTAAGAATATAATAATCAAAATTAAGGCATAAGAAGTTAGTATATTGATTAGGTTGAGTTCTAAAATGTTTAAAATTAATTTTTAAATTATACAATCCTCATTATTCTTGGAAAATTATTCAAATTTAAAAAATAAGGTACCTATCAAAATTCAAATCGATTTTTTTAAGTCCCGTAAGTTATTTAATATTAATTGTAACTATATATATATATATATATATATATATATATATATATATATATATATATATATATTTATTTATTTATTTATTTATTTATTTATTTATTTATTTATGTGAGTTTTTATATTCATATTACATAGGACTTACAGAAAACCCTCATTACTCCTCCAAAATTAATTAGATATAAAAATAAGGATCATATCAAAATTTAAATTAATTATTAGATCACGTTCTTATTCTAAATCTCATAAGTTATATTTGGATCTATGGATTTTAATTTTCATATTAGAAAATATTTTTAAGAACATAATTGTCAAAATGAAGTCTTAATAGATAAATATATTGGTTAAGTAGAGTTTTAGAATGATTAGAATGAATTTTTAATTAATTTTTTTTTCTAAATCTAAAGTATTATTTTCGTTTTTTATATATATGAATTTTTATATTCATATTAGAGAGTAGTTTTGAAAAAACAATAGTCTATATTAAGTCCAAATAAGTTAGTATAATGATTAGGTTGAGTTTTAGGACGATTAGAATTAATTTTTGAATTTTAAGAACATAATTATAAAAAAGAAGTCTTAATAGATTAATATATTGATTAGGTAGAGTTTTAAAATGATTAGAATTAGTTTTTATATTAAATAAGATTTATTGAGATAGAAGTTAATTATGATGATGTGTCATATAAAGAAGTGATGATGTGTCGCGCAAAGAAGTTATAAATGTCTTTCTCGCTTCGCTTAATAAATCACGTTCTTATTCTAAATCTCATAAGTTATTTTTTGGTTCTATATATTTTAATTTTCATATTAGAAAATATTTTTAAGGACATAATTGTCAAAATGAAGTCATAATAGATTAATATATTAGTTAAGTAGAGGTTTAGAATGATTAGAATTAGTTTTTAAATTAATTTTTTCTTCTAAATCTAAAGTATGATTTTCGTTTTTTATTTATATGAATTTTTATATCCATATTAGATAGTAGTTTTGAAGATACAATAGTCTATATTAAGTCTTAATAAGCTAGTATAATGATTAGGTTGAGTTTTAGAACGATTAGAATTAGTTTTCGAATTTTAAGCACATAATTATCAAAAATAAGTCTTAATAGATTAGTATATTGATTATGTAGAGTTTTAGAATGATTAGAATTAGTTTTTAAATTAAATAAGACTTATTAGGATATAAGTGAATGATGATGTGTCGCGCAGAGAAGCTATCAATGTCTTTCTCGCTTCGCTTATTATATATTATATAGATTCATACACTCGTTCTTTTGATTCTCTTGCATCATAGATACATTAAAACTGGCAGCCTGGAAATGCATATATATATATATATATATATATATATGAGCTGATCCGTTGATAGCGCTAGCAACTTAACACAAGTTGCTAGTGCGATCTGGCCGTCCACGGGCGAGAATGGACGGCCAGATCGCGGGCCACACAGTAATTTTTTTCACCGTCCGCTACATTATGTAGCCGACGGTAAATTATCGTCCGCTACATAATGTAGCGGACGGCCAAACAGCGCTAGCAAGTTGCTAGCGCTATCAACGGATCAACTCCCTATATATATATATATATATATATATATATATATATATATATATATAGACACACACACACACACACACACACGAACGTTGCACCTTTTTAGTTAGACTCGAGATCAAATTCTAGTCCTTTTATAATTTAAAGCAGTTTTGTTCTTGTACTCAGATCATAGAATTTATTTACAAAATATTTTTCATCAAATCCCATACTAGAGTGTAATTACGTTCCTCCCTTAGGGTCAGAACTGCAATGTTTTGATCCCGATCAGTCCAACGGGTATTTTGGCCACTCAGTCGTAAATTGACTTTAAACTAATAATTATGTAATGTATCTTGTTTCAACGAATGACACGAAAGTCATGCAAACAAGTAGGAAACTATTTAAAGTATGATAAGGTGCCTACCTTCTCGTCCATTAAATTAGTCCTCAAATTCAATCTAGAGTTGTGCAGACTAGAAGCCTTTATTGGTGATCTAGAATCAATTTCAGGTTGGTCTTGATTTTTAACTCTTAAAAATTGATGGCAACTCATGAACTAGGTTTTTTGGATACATGTCTTCACAGCCACAGTGGGTTTTTCAGTGTTGGTGGCAATGGTGTCGGTGAAGGTGGATGCTCGTGGTGTAGTGTTAGGGCTCTTGTGGTGGTGGTGGCTCGATTTGTGGTGGGCCTCAGTATTGATGATGACTTGGCTGATATTTCACGTGGGAGTTAATATATATTCAGGTCAAAAGGGGTGGGAATTACTCCCACCGTCCCAATTTAACTGCTCTTTTTGACATGGCAAGCACATTGAGGATATAAGCCATACCTTACTATATGTATTTGGATTTGCTTGGGAGCTTCTATGCCTTCTATCCCTCTAATCTCATTTTCTTGAATTCTTAGAATTTTAAAATAGAACTAAATAGGAGTTAAATTTTCATTGGTCACAAAATAACCTCCTACTCATAAACTCTAACCCCATGACCTCTCTTCTCCCACTTCATAATTAACTTCCTTCCTTTTCATGCATAGCACGGAATTTTTGCTAGTATTATGTGTTTTCATTGTACACCGAGAGAGAAACAGAGAGGAGGGAGGGGGAAGCAAATGGATCACAAGAGATAAAATAGATTGGTCGATGGTTAAATGTGAACAGAAAAATAAAATAAAAATATATATAAAGGGTAATGGAAAAATACATACGAAATCTTTCTAGTCTGTAAAGCGAGCATTTTTTTTTAGATAGCCCAAAAAGAAAAACTGATAATTGAAGTGGGACGGGGGGACTATATCGTGACACTAAAAGATATAAAACCTTATCAATGTTAAGGTTGAATGAGGAAACTTACGTTTATGTTTACAACGTGGATGACACGATTTGATTGAAAAGAATGAGACAACAACCCGGGTGGTCCCTTAATTATAAGCGTTTTGCCATATTAGTCCTTAAACAAATTTTTTTGCCATATTAGTCCTTAAACACTACTCCGTTTGCTATCGTGATCCTTTTCTCCATTTCCGTCCAAAAAAATCTTTAGTGGCCCCCACAGCAGGGACACTCGAGTCATTTCACAATCCTCAAGAACCAGAAGCTCCCTTATGGTCCCTGAACTATTAACATGTTGTTAAATTAGTTCCTGAACTAATTCTTGCACTCTTGGTCTTTTAACATTGCATCATTAGCCAATTTTGTCCTTTTGATCACTTCAATCACGGTTTCGTACGCCTATGAAAAAGTCAATAAGCTGCCACCATGACCATGATCTTTTAGTACCATAACCACAAATCTTTTAACGAGGTGGCTTTTTTCTTGCTATACACTACCAACACCTTCTATCTAGAGATGGGTATAAGTTGGATTGAGTTTTTATGGATTTAACCAATCAATTCAAGAAAATGATGACTCTTACCCAAGTCTAGTTCACTTAATTAAATAGGATAGGATGGGTTGACTCAATATTATCGTAGGTTATATTGTGTTTTGCATTATAACCTAGTCATAGTGGTCACTACTTACCACCGTCATCACCCAGCCACCACCATCGCTGTTGGTTGCAGGCAGCCCATAGCTCTACAATGTAGGCAGTCAGTTGCCACTTTTCACACTTATAACTACCGACCATCGATGGCAACCACCGCCGCTGACTATCGCCAGCCCCCAACCACCAGTTGCCACCACTAAACCTCCAGTCGCCACCACCTTACTGTCAACCAGCGATCGACTGCCGGAGGCAAAGGGCTGGCTACAGTTGATCGCTGGTTGACGATAAGGTAGTGGCGGCTGGAGGTTGGGGGCTGGCAGCAACCTGGCTACAGTCATCTACTGATGGTGGTAGCTAATGGCACGCTGGTAGTTAAGGCAGCGGCGAAGTGGCACCAGGGACGAGATGTCGCGGTGTTTGTTGTGTTGGTGGCAGAGGAGAAGGTGTTGATGGTGCATAACAAAGACAAATCCACCGTGTAGAAAGTCACCTTGATGGGGTATACAATGACTTTTTCATTGACGTACGAAAACCGTGATTGGAGTGATCAAAAGGACGAAATTGGCTAATGATACAATGCTAAAGATCAAGAGTGCAAGAATTAGTTCAGGGACTAATTTAGTGCCATGTTAATAGTTTGGGGACCATAAGGGAGCTTCTGGTTCTTAAAGATTGTGAAATAACTCTAGTGCCCCTGCTGTGGGGGCCACTAACGGTTTTTTTTTTTGGACGAAAATGGAGAAAATGAGCACGATAGCAAACGACGTTGTGTTTAAGGACTACTATGGCAAAACACTTATAGTTGAGGGACCACTCAGGTTGTGTCTCGAAAAGAATTTAGTAATGCTGATGCTCAATGGATCAAGAATTAAGACCAAGTTTCATGTACTATGTGCGGCAAGGTTAGCATCTAAAATTTTCTTTACATTTACCAATTCCTCCAAGTTGAAGATGAATTTACATTGAGAGGAGAGTGGACAGTACTTCCAATGCTGAGATGTTTACTACTTAAATTTAGGTTAGCAAACTTCCTCACAATCCTGGCTTCTTACACCCATGGAAGCCCTTAGCAATAGTTCCTGAGATTTTTACTGATTGCGTGGTATAAGAAATAACTGCCAAAGTTATCGCCTTTGAAGGGATTTGGATCATCTGTTGTAACTAGGGTTACGGCAGACATGTTGTAACGCTAGTTACAGCCGTCGGATAAAAATGGACGCGCTAGATTAAACCACATCACCAATCCACTAAAAGTACCTTAAATGGAGGATTAACGCACAGCAGTGCCGTTACACAGATCTGCGACCTTATCTCTCTCTCTCTCTCTCTCTCTCTCTCTCTCTCTCTCTCACACACACAAACACACTACAAGAAAAAAGGACTTTTAGCGACGGACATTTCCGTCACTAAAAGCCTCATATCTGTCGCCAAAGACTTTTAGCGACGGACTAACCGTCACTAAAAGTCCGTTGCCTACAACCTCGTTGCTAAAAGTTTTGCGACCGAATTTGAAATCCGTCGCCTAAAGTCGAACTTGAACGACGGACGGAAAAATACAATTAGCGACAAAATTTTCGTCGCTAATTATATTTTCTGTATTTTTTTTAATTTTTTCTGAAATAATTTATTGCGTAAAATATTTACCGATGGAAAAATGCGTCGTTAAAAGTTTTGATAATAGATTTTTAGCGACGGATTATCCGTTGCTAAATTTTTTTTATTTAGCGACGGATAATTCGTTGCTAAAAGTCTGTCAATTAATATTTTCAGCGACGGAATTTCCATCGCTAAAGAACTATTTATTCTAGCGAGACTTTTTAGCGACGGACTAAATCCGTCGCTAAAAGTCAAATTAAATTTTATATATTTTTAATACCCAAACCTATAATTACAAATTCTCAACAAACACATCTCAATCCAGCAAATAGTTCTCAATGCACACTAGGGTTAAATACTTGCTGATCCATCAGCAATTATTTAACCCTAAAACATACAACACATGTAAAAAGAATGAATTCTATAAAAATCAAAAATTAAAATGTATACAGAGTTCAGGAGGGCACGGGAGCGGGGAACAATAGAGTAGGGGAGGGGACGGGAGTACAAGTCGGGGGGCTCGGGGGGGCGGGCATGGGAGCGGAATACAAACAGCTAGGAGGCCAGGGAAGCGCTGATCAGGGGTCGGTGAGTCCCGGATCTGGAGCTTGCTGATCGTCCTCGTCCACAAGTGCACTAGGAAGGGATCTGGCTCAGCATGTCCAACAGCATTGCTTTGATCGTAAAGGCACGGACGCATTAATCTCGATAGCAATCGTATAAAGTGTTTACTCAACGTATATAGTGGTTGAACCTGATTATTTGTCGCGGTCATCCTAAAGACCTTCGTAGCAATGCGACGAATCTCGTCGTCTTATAACAGCGATCGCCCCACGGTCGGTGTCTGCGTTTGTGGAGGGACAGCAGGGGGTGGGGACACTTTTACCAGGACACGTGCAGTCATACCAGGGAGGCCGTGTGCACGGCCTTTTGGCCTATTGACGACCCTCGGTGTGGCCAGCCATCGCTTCAATCCCCCAGTACTCGTGCCTGTACTCATGGACGCTGATGGATGTCCGGTCTGCTGCCCAGACTCCCTGATGATCTGTTCGTACGAGGCCTGCAAAATAATGATTTGACATTCAAAACACTGAGGCAACAAGCATCGAATACAAAGGCAAAAATTTAACAAAATAAACAAATTAATTCGTAACTTACATCGATCTGCCAGGAAATATCTGAAACGAAGTCCCCATCCTGGTGTTGCTCGTCCTTATCCCTCTTCCTCACGTGCGTCTCAGTGTATGTCAGAGCACAGACCTCATCCGGCGCCAAGTCCAGGTGCTTAATCGCATTCTTATGCCGAAGGATGTCATGAACCACCGACCCCCCCCCCTGTGTGCATGGGATCTTTGTCATGTCAGTTCTCGCTCCCACTCTTACTCTTAACCTCCCAGGATGTATCATTCCTCCATATATCAACCATCGCTCCCCATACTGCTGGCGATATCCAATGAAGGGGAAATCCCTTCCATTCCTCCATCGAGGCACCCTCGGGCGCCATCTTCCGCGCCCGTTCCCGTGCATCGTACAGCCATCGCCGACAATTTTTCCAATGTAGGCAAAAAAAAGCATGTCGCCCCAACGCCTACTGCTCATGCGACTCAAACTCGAACCCCTCTTACAAGGCATCCAATTACACAATCAATACGATTAATTTAAAATCACGTTCTAATTAAACAAATAATGACTGACACACGGCTAAAAACCATACCAGCCACTCCTCTCATAAGGACTCCCTCGACGTGGCATCCCAGTCCTTCCAGTATAGGCGTGGCTCAAAGAATTGGCCCTTCACAAGGACGCCGATCTTCGTCTTCGCCGGAGTGTCCAAGATCCTGATAGAGAAACAACATTCGAATACATTAAACAAGTGGATAGTAATAAATATCGGCCCTGCATTATGTAATTTTCACTGCATTATGAATTTGTTTTTTACTTACTGGCCCTCTTGGGTGAGAGTAACTCGCTGTTTACGGTTAATAGGTTTAATTAAGGTAATTAGGGTTAATTAGGGCCTAATTTTGGTAATGATGTTGTAATTAGGGCAAATTAGGGATGTATTAGGGTTTAATTAGGATAATTAAGATGATTAGGGTTTAATTAGGTTTACTTAGTGCTTATTATTAGGGTTTAATTATGACTAATTTGGGTAATTAGGGTTTATTAGGTTAATAAGGGATGTATTAAAGTTTAATTAGGGTAATTAGGGTTTAATTAGGGCTTAATTATGTTTAATTAAGATTTAATTAGTGGCTAATTAAGGTTAATCATGTTTTATTAGGTTTAATTAGGGTTGATCAGGATTTAATTAGGTTTGCTTATTGTTAGGGTTTAATTAGGTTGATTACGGTTTAATTGAGACTAATTAGGGTAATTAGGTTAATTAAGGATGTATTAGAGTTTGATTAGATATGTATTAGAATTTAATTAGGGCTTAATTTTGTTTAATTATGATTTAATTAGGGTTTGATTATGGTTAATCATGGTTAATTAGGTTTAATCAGGGTTGATTAGGTTTATTCGGATTGATTAGGGTTAATTAGGGTTAATAATGGTTAATTTTTTTTAACTATCAATGCAACTATACATTATAACAATTGCAACATATAATTCTAACTGTAATTATTTATACATGTATAAAGCATATGTAACAAAAATATAAAGCATACATAACTTATAATTTGAAAATGTAATTATTCGTACATGTATAAAGTATACAATGATACTTACAAGTGGGGGGCGATGGAGGCGCGGTGGCAGTGGCATGTGGTAGGCAGCGGCGGTTGCTCCTTTGGCGAGGTGATTGCGGGGTGGGGGACGGGTATTCACCGGCAAGGAGGGAGAACGGCGGAGCGGTGATGGTTTTGATGTGCAGTGGCGAGGATGGAGGACGATGGACAGTGGACGACAGTAAGAGAGAGATAGAAAGAGAGAGCGAAGGGGGAAAAAGAAGATTAGGGGTTTTTGTTTGGACTTTTAGCGACGGACACAACCTGTCGCTAAAGGTCCATAGCTAAACGTCATGAATTCAAAAGTTTTAAATTTTTTGGCGAAAGCTATTCAGCGACGGACCATAATCCGTCGCCAAAAGTTTAAAAAAGTTGTAAAATATATATTTTAGCTTCGTCACTAGTTTCATGTACAAAAATAATTCCAAATTCAACTGAAAATAGAAAATTTGAAATACCTTTAGGCGACGGAAATTCCGTCGCTAAAAAACCGTTACGAAATATCCGTCGCTAGGTAAAACTATTTAGAGACGGATATTTAACGACGGACTTTTCCGTTGCTAAATGGTACTTTTAGTAAAGGAATACCCTCTGTCGCTTAAAGTCCGTCGCTAAATATTATTTTTCTTGTAGTGTCCTATCCCATTCAGAAAAGCACATGTTTATAAAATAGTTACCAACTCATGCTTAGTCCTATGTCTGCGAAAAATTCGGCGGAACCTCCTTATATTTCTCCAAGTACACGACATCGATTATGTGTTTTAACATCCGTTTAATCTTGCTCTTGCAAGAATTAAAGGATGTTAGAACACCAGATCTATATGCGCCCGGAGAAACACTGGAGAACGTGTCCCAAATATCCACGACATAGAACACAGAGCATGAGACGATACACTGTTTTATAAACACTTAGCTTTTTCAAATTGTCCAAACTGGACATCCAAAGCCTTATTACAAAGCATTACTTTGTAATGAATGCCTTTGAACGGGAATTAAGAGTTTTTATGCATGCATGCGTTTAAAACTTAGTAACATATGCAACCATCTGTTTGAAATTTCAAAATTTCAGAAAGATGAAATCAATAGGTTAATTTGCAAGAACATGCCATAACCAAAATGATTCACTTTCAAATTCGTTGACAACGAGTTGTAACTAACTCGTTGTCAATGGACACCACAAAATAACAACGAATATTCCTAATGTGGGCAGCCGACTCACGTTTCTCGGTAAAATATGGAGCTCATTCACGGAGTTGATATTGTGTCACCTGTGATTTTGATGGGGTTTACAGTTTAGTTAGGGTTATAGTTGTATTTAGGCTTATCAGGGTTAATTATGGATGTATTAGGGTTTAATTAGGATAATTAGGCTAATTAGGGGTTAAATATATGTTAATTAGGGTTTATCAAGGCTAAGAAGTAAGGTGAATTATGATTTAGTTAGGGTTTATCACGGGTAATTAGGATTTAATTAAGGTCAATTAGGGTTTACATTGGGTTTATCAGGGCTAATTAGGATTAATTTGGGTAATTAGGGTTTAATTAGATTAATTAACCCTAATTAAGGTTAATCGGGTTCTATTAGGGTTATTTAGTATTAATTAGGGCTAATTAGTGTTAATTAGGGTTTAGTTTGGGTTTATCGGGGTTATCCCTAATTAATCGTAATTAGGTTTACTAGGATTAATTAGGGTTTATCAGAGCTAATTAGGATTAATTAGGATAATTAGGGTTTAATTAGATTGATTAGTTTTAATTAGGGTTAATTAGGGTTACTTTAAGATGTGTTAGGGATTAGTTAGGGTTAACTAGGGTTACTTAGAAGTTCCTTAGAGTTAATTAGGGTTCCTTAGGGCTAACTAAGGTTAATCGGGTTAAATTGGGGTTATTAGTATTAATTATGGTCAATTAGAGTTAATTAGGACTAAATAGGGCTAATTAGAGCTAATTAGGATTTACTTAGATTAATTAGGGCTAATGTGTGTTAAACTTGATTGTTAGTGCTTAAATACGCTAATTAGGGTTTACGTAGATTAATTAGGGCTAATTAGGGTTTACTTAGATTAATTAGGGCTAATTAGGGTTTACTTAGATTAATTAGGACTTTAATTAGGATTTAATTATGGTTAATTAAGATTTAATTAGTGTTAATTAAACTCCTAGTACATTTAAACATTATAACAATTATAGCAATTATAACAAACCATATACAATTACACTATACATTATAACAAATCAAATTCAATTACACTACACATCATAACAAATTAAATTCAATTATACTAAACATCATAACAAAGTAAATTCAATTACACTACACTTAGATGAATTAAACCACATGCATTAAAATAAATTAGGGTAAAATGGAGCTTACAGGAGGTGGTGCGGCGGCGGTGGTGCCGCTGCAGTGGAGGGCTTTGGAGAAGTCGAGCTGAGGGGTGCCGCACATCATCCTGGGGTGGGGGGGATGTCTCCCAAGGGGGGGAGGGGGGGCGTCGCCCAAGGGGGGGCATCACCGGAGGGAGGAAATCAGAGAGAGTGAGAAATTGAGAGAGAAAACGGGGGAGAGAGAAAAAAAAGGCGGGACTGGGCTTTTTGTCATAGGGCTTTTTGCGACGGAATAATCCGTCGCTAAAAGTCCGTCAATAAAAGTCATTAATATTTACAGTTTAAGCTGCAGATTTTTTTTGCGAAGGAAAACTCAACAATAAAGAAATTTTGTCGCTAAAAATATATTTAAAAATCTAGCCGAAATTACAAATTTTCTAAAATATTTTACTAACGGATATTCCGTCGCTAAACACCCGTTGGAAAAAATCCGTTTGTAAAAACCTTTACCGACGGAAGTCCCTGTCAGTAAAAATTTTACCGACGAATTTTTAGAGACGGTATATTCCATCGCTGAAAGAGACTTTTAGCGAAGGAATTACTTCCCTCGTTAAAAAGCCTTTTTCTTGTAGTGTGTGAAACGCCTGTCTCTCGCTGAAAACTCCCTTATCTATATAAACTCCTCTCTTCTCGCTCTCTAAAAAGCCCTATTTGGCGGAAGGTTATATGTAGGTAGATGTTGCTTGACGGTGGAGGTTTTGGTGGTTCGGGATGGCGAGATTATGTGAGAAGCGGTGGTGATGGTGATGCTGGAAAAGTGACGCCGGAAGGTGGAATCGTTGCCGCTGAAAGGAAGGAACAAAGAAGGTAGCGGAGTTGATTTTAGATATAGGGGGTGAATGTTTAGAGAGAGGCAAATCTGGGTAACTGGAAGGTGATGCTGGGGGAGAGTTACATGCGGTAACTAGCATTACAGAATGTTTGATGTAACTCGCAGACGATCCAAATCCCTTTTAAGCACCAAGAATGAATTCTCTGCTTTCAAACTTACTAGTTAATGGACCCGTGCAAATGCACGGGACGGGAATAAAAAATGAGCATCGCATCCAAACAATTTTTTTTTAAAAAAAATAGTCTCGTAAAATTGAAATGTCAATAATTTTTAACACTAATTAGACAGGACAAAACTAAGCATTATAGATTATTTTTCTAGCTCTTCATACCATTTACTTTTACTCGGAGTTTTAATTGAGGATGCTCAGCATCAGATTTGCGTTATCAACGTGTAATATCTTGACTATTTCATCTTCAGCACTCCCTTGGTTCTTTTGGATGCATCTTTCCTTTTTACTTCTTTGGTATGTTTCATTTGCAAGATGTCATGGTTGTCTATACTAATGGACATAAATGCGCAATGGATGACGGATTTTAATGGTTGTCTATGACATCATGCCTACAAAAGGAATCATTTTTTTTTTAAAAAAAAGAAAGAAATAAGCTATAATTTTTAACAATATATCTATAGTACTTAACATTCAAAGTTGTTTATGTCCAAATTTTGGAGCATACTTTCTTTCAATTAATGTTATGGGGGAATACCGTTTCCAATATTATCAACATTTGTTGATTTTCTAGTCCTTTATCACTCGTAGTAAAGATCCATGTGTATTCATATCAATACATCTATGTGTGTTCAGTGTGTTGCATTTGCAAGATGCCATGGTTGTCTTTACTAATCTGATTCAAATTCATAAACATAAATGTGCAATGGATGAAGATTTTAAATGATTGTCAATGCCATCATGTTTAAAAAAAGGAATTGTTGCATTTAAAAAAATAATGAAATGCTATAACATAAGCAATAATTTCAACAATATGTTAATTATACTTAACATTCAAAGTTATTTAAGCCCAAAGGAGCATACTCTCTTCCAAATAATGTTATGGGGGAAAATCGTATTCAAACATTATCAACTTTGTTTATTTTCATATCAATTATATTAAACATTTGTGTGTATTCATATCCTAACTGCAGAAATGCCATTTTCCTACAGAAAAGGACTTTTCAAGTTTTTTAATCCAACTCACAATAGTGTTAATAGTATTGAAAGTGAGTAACATGACTACCTAAATGTAATATTGAAAAAAGAACTTTCAGATTATTGCTACGACAAAAATTACCACAGCCACTATTTTTTCACCACAGCTGTCATAAGTGCCAAATATTTGTTCGTCGTCACCACTGCTACAATCACTCTATTCTTACCATTACCAGCGCCACCATAGCTAGCATCTACAATTATTGTTACCAGCGTTGTACCACATTTACCACAACGATCTTGTGATGTTAACTACCATGGACAACCACATCCAACAATCATCATTTCTATTTTCTTTCAAACCAATGGCATACTTTAAAGTGAGCCCGTCACGTTTAATAGATTTTACCCAAACGTTCAGTGTTAGATGATTTACTGACTTCATGATAGAATGATAATAATATGGCCCAATATAATTATTTCCCTTAAAATTTATTTCTATTTTTTCTCCGAGTGTGTGTTTATATGTTTCACAGTGGACAATAGTTAAGAATCTTTATGTTTATAGTATAACTAATGTTTACTTTATTCTACTTCACTTCTTTTTCTGGAACTGAACTTATTTTCTATGTAAGAGATACCAAATTTTATAAAACCAAGAAGGCATTTCTCACAAATAGGAATTTATTAATCAGAAACATGTTCTAAGTAAGTGAACATAAATAAGATAGCTGATTGTTTAATTTTTAGCTAGAGTTCACTTTTTGTAGAATAAACAAATAGCCTGCACATCTATTACACACTGGCTAGATAGTTTAGAAGACTACATATATAGGTAGTTTTCTGTACTCCAAAGGTTTGAACTAAACAATATAGCACCTTGAAACTCTTTTTTACGCTAATATAATCAACTAGCACTACTTCAATCTTCTGGTGGTGGACGGATGTGTACAAAAGAACAAAGGAGGATGAATTTGGTTTGTTGCTTGTCGTCAGCTGGTGGCTATGGAAAAATCGAAATGTGACCATGTATAGGGGGGCTCAAATGGATGCATTAGAGTTGTTTTCAAAGGCACGGCTATTCCTGGACAGCTTTCATAGAGCCATGGTCAAGGCTCAATGTGTAAATCCTATCTTCATGCCGAAATGGAAACCACCAGTTACAGGTATGTACAAGATAAACTTTGATGGCGCCTTATTTCGGGAGAATAAGGCAATGGGAGCTGGGGTGGTGATTCGGAACTCTGACGGCATATTCTATGCAGCGCTGTCACAATATATCAGTGATTGTGAGGATCCAGAGATAACGAAAGCAAAAGCGGTACTATTGGCAGTGGAATTTGGTATTGACTGTGGTTTTATGGATGTGTCAATTGAAGGGGATTCAAAGAACGTGATTACGACACTTAAAAGTGCGAATGATGATTTATCGACAATAGGTGTTCTCATGGATGATGCCAAGAAAATGCTTTTGAGGTTTCAAAGATATGAATTACATTGGACTAAAAGAACAGGAAATACGGTGGCTCATAAATTAGCAAAATATGCAAGGGTACACTTGGATTCTAGAATTTGGTTAGAGGAAGCGCCTGGTTTTTTAATGCCGGCTATCCTCAGTGATGTAACCGATAATGAGTAATAATATCGTTCTTTCATCTAAAAAAATCAACTAAAGGAGGTTCATTCTAAAACAGGGAAATTGAAGATTGTAGTTACTTAATTAAAACCAAAAGCAACCAAATATTATAGCACCTTGAAACTCTTTTTTACGCTAATATAATACATGCAAAATATTTAACCTTGGTTGATATAAGTGTGAGCAAATTCATAATAAATGAAAATCCTCTATGCACCTATTAGATAATCAAAAAGTAAAGGCACCGAAAAAACCATTACATTTTAATTATATACTATGAGGCTCAAAACCATAACGCTAAACCTATGGCCTAGCCACCAACTGTTTAAAAAATACGTGTGTGGTAGAGTTTCATCTGTAGCGCGTGTAGCTAAATCTTTAGCAACCAATATATTTTAAAAAGATTGTGAATTTGAGTCAACCCCATTTATTATAAAGTGGAAAATTTTTATCTTTCTTATGTTTAGTAGCTCAATCCCTTCTTAAAAAATCCTACTTGGCGCAAAAATAAGATCTTATGTGGCAGAAGGAGAAGGTTCCTAAAAATAAGAGCTTATGTGGGGCAAAAATATTATGTTTCTTATGTTTAGTACCACATGCAAAGTTGAAGCTTATGTGGCAGAAGGAGAAGATTCCTAAAAAAAACCTACTTGACGCAAAAATAAGAGCTCTAAAATCTTACGTGTCGCAATTTTAAGCGAAGATTTCAGATTTATATATATATATATATATATATATATAAAGATGCTTGTAGATTTTTTCTTGGCAAAGTTCAAACGAGAAATATGTTCCTAAATCACTGTTTAAAGGAAATTATTGTGTTAGCCCCCCATCTTCTAAGCAAAGTACCTCTTTTCTATTTAGCATAAAATCTGAATAAAGCAACAAAAAACTGCAGAGGTATAGTGTAGAAAGTGATTACGAAGAATTTTATGTCACGAAGGCTGCCTATAAAGCATTTTATTACACGGTGATATGGAAGTCACGAGTTCAATACCAGAAACAATCTTTTAACGAAAGCGAGGAAAGGACTGCATATATCAATCCTATAGACCCCGCAACTAGGAAAGCCGCGTACACTAGCCGCCTTTTTCTTATTGTCATCATACAGTAAAGGTTTCGTACAAATTTCCTTGGTGACATTTAGACAAAAGTCCTTTTATTGTTCAGTAACTTCGTAGAATCAAGCAGTGCATGTTAACCTTTTCATGCCTTTTGCTGCAGAATATGATGAGTCTCAATATCTTTGGTGACATTTAGACAAAAGTCCATCAAGGTATCTGGATCCTCAATGCCTGCATTCAGCTTCTCATAGTCGAAGGTCCATGTCACCAAGTTGTCTTCACCGTTTGTATCAACGTGAACAGTGATTCCGAATGTCTTGTATAACTCCATGAGATCTCCTCCGATCACTTTGTAGGTGACTGACTGCTTTTCCTCGTCCACGGCTTCGATGATCTCTTCAGCCACCTTCTGTTTCCCATCTGATGTTTTATGCGAAGTCAAAATTTCCATGTAGAAGTTTAGTTCTTAGACCATGGGCTTCTTTTTGTTATAATTGGGTTTCAACTTTACTCTTGTATTAAAAGGGCACCACTAGCTAAAAGTTGTACATGTCGAAATATGAACTACCAATTCATTTTCTCTAGGAGTTTACAAGACAAGGTGTTGTATCTACAGACCGAGTCAGCGTGGTAATTATGAAAAACGGGATGAATTGTAAACGTCATTAAATGTATTTCAGTACTAACCATGAGCCATAAAGCATAAGAAGGCAAAGATATCACTTATTCCAAAAGTTGTTGGTTTCAAGTTTCTCTCACCTGCGTACCAAAAAGTAAAAAACGAGAAGAAGAAGAACAAGTTTGTGGCTTGCACTTTTTTGTGGACACTGTTTTACAGGCATCAATCGTTAGTCAAACATTTCATATCTGTGTGTAGGTATGATAATTTTTTTCAATGGCGATGGCTTCGTTATTTCATTAGATTGACTTATGAAATTAGTTAATAATCATATGTTAATTGCCTGCCATTTTAAGTGCACCATTTATTCTTTCATGGAGATCTTAAGGCAGGAGGAGGTCAACTAGGCCAAAGGATAAGCATCAACATTAGAAAGAAAAGAAATAGATGCTCATGATATTTATGTGTTGAATTTATTTCAACAAATTTCCTTGACACTACACTTAAAAGAACTAGGATGAGATCCCATCTAAATATGGCGTGTGGGGAGAGGAGTATATGTGCTGCTCATTGTTTAGCCAGCGTAAGCGCCCTCTACAAACCAGAACGATAAACAAGGAGAACTTAAAGCTTATTTAACTCTGCTATTAGCTTTGATGATAACTGCTATAAAAGTGTTGTCTTACCATGGACAAAGTTGACAACAATGATGGAACCTGTGGTTCCCCATCCACCCTCCTGTAGATTGACAGCCTTCACATTATCAGGGCTTATGGCGGACATCTGATGAGGTTTGTGTGTGAAGATTTTGTGGAACACATCTCCATCAGACTTGACATTGGTTTGGCGAACCATCTTACCAGTTAGACCCATCGCTTCTCAATAACACCCACGAAGTTCAAAAACCCAAGGACGTGAAGAAATAAGATGGTTTGAGGCAAGTAATGAGGAGGAATATTGTACCTTATGGCCTTTTTATAGTAAAGTTTTAGAGGGATTGACAGCCGGGAAAGTCGCGTACACTCTTGCTTTGTGTCCAACTCTATTTTGCTTACGTGGGACGTTCTGAGTTTTTTTTACCTACTATTATGAACCCCAGGTTAGGGATGGCACTTTGATCTGCAACTGGTGGATATCCGCTCCGCCCCGATCCTATAGGAGCGGGTTTTTTTTACTTTGACCGGATTAAGGGCGGGTATGGCATTTAAAATTTAAACCCGCAGTGAGTATGGGTCGGATTTGGTATTTGGTCTAACCGCCCCGCGCCCCGCCCTGTATATGTTTTATATTTAGTTTTTATCCTAACCCTAGATCTAGGCAATCTCAGCCGTCCCTCTCATAGTATAAAGAGTGGCAAAATCCTCTCTTTCTCTGCATCTCTTCTCTGCCGCCCCATCTTCTCTCTGCTTTCTTCTCTCAATTCTCTATGTTCTCTCAACGCTCATAGGCCGAATGGTCACGGCCTCCATGGACCAACCACCTTGAAACCCTTGCCGTTCAATCTTTCTGGACCCAGATAGCTGCATGTAGATCAGTAGATAGCAAATTTATGGAGGAACATTTGTTTGGAGGACTGATTTGACGAAATTCTTTATGATACTGATTTGGCAAATCTATGGAGGAACATTTGTTAGGAACATTGATTTGCATGTAGATCAATAGATAGCAATGGGGGTTTGAATGTATGATGCTGATTAGAACCATTCTCTAAAAATTCACGTCACATGGGCCTTTTTTTTATTATTATTAATTTTTTCCTTTTTTACTTTTTTTGTTGAATTCTCTCTTTTCCATTTGTTGGTGATGGGTGATGGTGAGTGTGTGCCGGCGCCGGCAGTGCCGTTGGTGGGGGTGCCGGCGGTGCTCAGAGTAATTGCGCCTTGTTCTTCTATGGCTCAGAGTCTCAGATTGTGGTTGTGGCCGCGAGCAGGGCGGGGTCCGGTTTCCTAAATTACTAAATTACCTTAGGATCGGGGATGGTATTCCATTCTTTTGATCCGGTGCGGGGACGGAGTGAGGTTTCTCAACTAGCGGGCGCGGATTCGGATTTAA
Organism: Escallonia rubra; assembly: GCA_033065855.1. NCBI lineage: Eukaryota > Viridiplantae > Streptophyta > Magnoliopsida > Escalloniales > Escalloniaceae > Escallonia > Escallonia rubra. The sequence goes on along the minus strand of JAVXUO010002589.1, from coordinate 77,042 downwards.
TAACATCCACATCCGACCCGTCCCATTACCATTCCTACCCCAGGTGGACATACATAAATATCCAAATAACTAACTCCCGTGAGTACTATGTAATTCCTGGAGCTCTATTCACTTGTGATGACACCAGTAAGGAATTGCCATTAATGAACGTTTTTTGCTCTCGAGTAACGAAACTTTGTTTGTCATAGACATGTTGGGAATCTCCACCTTATTAAGATTCCATTCGAATCCAGCCAATATGGCAAAATGCCTGTTGTCATAGACGTGTTGGGGATCAACCTACATGAACGTCAAAATCCACCCTTAAATTCAAGAATTAGTTAAGCAATCTGGGCCGTGGGAGGGAACGAGGGGTGGGTATTCTTATACTGTAGCAACCCATGCAACATGTTAGGGATATAATCAGGCCACTGAGAATGAAGGCCACACCCTATCACATGATTCATCTATTTGCTCATGTCGCTCTCTACTACAAGGTAAATGGCTCCCTGTATGTCTCAAGTTGAGCTTATGATGGACTTCTTTAAGATAAATAAGGCACAAAATCAACTTAGAATCCAGTATATAAGTATGAAAATCTAACAACTGAGATGTTATTGAGTCATACCTCCACTAAACTCACGAAACCAACTCTTCAACAGTCTTTGTGAGTAAAGCCGGAAGATAAACCAACCAATGCATTTAAGTTTCTTGATAGAAACATGTCCGAAAAAATCTGTATTTTGACCGACTTCCCTAAAGATTAGATTTAGCTAATACTAACACGTAAACTTGATTATTAAATTGCTCATTGATTATTTCCTTCAGTCCTACGCCAACCTTTGCGTCAACTCTCTACAGATCTGAGAGAACTCAAATCCACATTACACAAGTCAGATTTACAACGCTTCCTCACGTGTATCTTTCAATTGTTTGCCTTCTCAAAAAATGACTCTTTTCTCTTGATCTTAAACACAATACAAGACAACTTACATATACTTACAGATAAGCAGTAATCTTCTTTAGACAACCAACGTGGGACAAGATGCACTACAAGAAACAGGGTCTTTAGCGATAGCCAAAAAAGAGAAGTCGCTAAATCATAACTTAGCGACCGCTACTACTCGCGGTCGCTAAGTATTGAAAAAATCTGGCACGGTCAAAAAAAAAAATATTTGGCGCGGTTTAGCAACCGCAATTCTGGTCGCTAAAGTTGGCGACCGATTTTGGCGACCAAAAGTTACTAACTTTAGCGACATAATTTAGCAACCGCTCAAGCAGTTGCTAACTTAAGCAACCGCTAGTGTTGTCGCTAAATGCGGTCGCTAACTTTAGTGACCGCTTTTTAGCGACCGCGCTCGCTAAATCCAAGGTATAAAAGTCCTTCGGTCAACCCTAGGGGAAGGGAAAGGGAAATGGCAGGTGTGGGAACAGGGAAGGGGAAGGGAAATGGGGACAGGGTAAGGGGAAGGGAAATGGCAGATGTGGGAACTGGGAATGGGAAGGGAAATGGGGCCACAGATGTGGGAACAGGGAAGGGGAAGGGGAAGGGGGCCGCGTGAAGGGAAAATGTGAGGGGAAGGAGGACACACATATATGGGTCCACGAAAGCAATAGTGTAAAGAATGTTAAAAAACATACAAGAATGTATCTAAAAAAAGTTGGTATAAATAAAAATGAAAATGGTAAACGTACACAAAAAACTGAAAAACAGTAGATACAGAAAAAAAAACTAAAAGTACACGATCTGATTTTAGAACTGAATACTAAAATTTAGAAAACAAAAACAGAACACAAAACATGAAAACAAATTGCGTAAACGTACAGCCCCTAAGAAACTGAGATTCAGCCTCTCTCAGGCGCCAAATTAATTTTCTTCCCACGGCGCTACCAGTTCTCTTCTCCAAAAACTCCCGAGAATCTACCTCTCCCCAAATCACCGTTGCTCGATCTGCCTCTCCCCAAATCAGCCTCACAAAATTTTTAAAACAATCTCTCTCTCACGCCAACAATCGGCCATGCATGAAGACCAAAAATCAGCCTTCCTCCCATGTATGTACAGAAATTGGACTCTTAATCTCCTCTTCATCTCGCTCTCTCTCTAACGCTCTCTTTCTGTCAATCTCTTCATCTCATAAACCCTAGTTCTCACAATTTGATGTTCTTGGAGTTGAAAATTTAACATGCAAGGAGGGAAGGGGTACCAGTGACTACACACACAGAATACTCTATCTCTTCTCTATTTTCTTCCTCTTTCATTAATATATCGTGCATATGTAGCAATACCTTCTACACGTTGTACAGTAGATTCCAACGCTTTGCAATTGAACGAAACTAGAAATGTCAAAAGTAGTTGGCATGTTGTGATCCATTGAGCGAGCGTCGCTGAACTTACGTGGGAATTCTAGTCTTGGATATACACCAATTGATATATTGTTCCTTTTTGAAGCTCGAATTTGGCATTGATGAGAAAATTTTATTTTCCTGCTATATTTGCCGGAACAGTAACAGAGAAAATGGCAATCTTGGTACGTCAATTTTCTTTTAATTTGTTGAATAAGAGCAACCATGAAAAAACAATAGTGAGGCCGTGGGCAATTAAAATCCAGCCTCCTACTTTTTCTACCAACATACCTATTAATGATCCTGGCGAGGCCGCTGCTAGTGTGTGTCCTCATAATTTTTGGTAGCTTTTACTTTCAGTCTATGATTATAGTTAACTGCCACCTAACAGAAATTCATAAAAGTCTTCCTTCAATTATCTGTGCCACTGGATTATGAATTTTCTAGAGCCGCTAGCTATCTTATGTTGTTATTCATTCTACGTAATTTAGGTGTGTTGGTTGAAATATTTGCTTTAAATTTGTCAGTTGATTTTAAATGTTGAGTGTGATAGGATGAGACATTGCTGAGCTGATTGTTGAGACTTGTAATATTGGGGATATGCATGGTGGCCTTATAATATTCAATAAATATTGGTGACAAAATGTGGACAATACCTGAATCTAGAGGTATGACAAGACTAACTGCAGTAGAGGCTGAAAGACTAAGTTAGTTTGAGAAGGTTGTGATCCAAAAGTGTTGTGTACTCCATCCTCTTACTAAAATACGTTAGATTTATGAAAGAGAAATTGTGTATTCAAGTTCTTTACTAAAGTCACCTAGTTGCATATGAAGGAAGCAAAGCGTGAATCTGGCCACATTTTTGGGGAAGTTTCTAAGACTCATCAAGCTATACAACAAGTTCTGCTTTATCTGTTAATTAACACATTCTACTACATGTTCTTACTATACTTTTTGCAATTTGATTACTTTATTGAGGGTCTTGTCATAATATGGTGGATATAGGACATTGGATAAAACTATTTCAAATTTAGAGATAGAATCAGCTGCTGCAAAGGCGGCACAGGAGTCTATTCAAAGCGGCTCTACACTATCAGAAGACATGAAAAAGAGTGACTCTACAGGAATGAAGAAATGTTTTATGGTTATAGGAATTAATACTGCTTTTAGCCACCGAAAAAGAAGAGATCCGGTTCGCACTGCATGGATGCCACAAGGTTCAAAGCGATCCCCTGCTCTATCTTATGTTGTTCAATTTGCTTAGATCTAACTAACCCTTGCAGCAGTGGTTTGGCAAGATTTTCACAAGAAAAAAGGAGCGATATGAAAGATTACGGCTAGAGAAATTGCGTTTTATTTAATGTTTCATGGGGATAAACCACACTGAAAACACCCTGAAAGCATACATAATAAAAGCAACTATATCATAGTTGCAGCGTATTATTCGCACAAGTACTTCGTATAACTGAGCCACTTGATTTATCGTCTGATCTATCTCTTACATCACTTGAGATGGTGAGTCTCAATGTCTTTGGTAACGTTAACAAAGAAGGTCCATGAATGTATTTGGATCCTCGATATCCTCACTTCGCTTCTCGTATTCAATGGTCCATGTCACCAAGTTGTTTGCACCCTTGGTGTCAACATGAAGAGTACCCACAAAGCTCTTGTATAGCTCCAGGAGATCTCCTTCAATCACCCTCAAGATCTCGGTCTTGTTCTTTTCATCTATCCCGTCAACGACCTGTTTTGCAACCTTTGCTTTGCCATCTATGGTTTCACATGGAAACAAGATAACAAAAAGCCATCATATCGAGTGCAGCAGGTTAGGGGGGATCATACTCGTATATGTAGAAGTAGAAGAAAGCTAGTGATTCTCTTCTAGCATTATTTCAGGAAAATTTCTAGAAGTGTTGGTGGATCCTAAATACAAGTTTGCTTACGACTTAAGCTAACTTGCTCATCAAGCTATGCCATATGTAGAAGGAGGCGCTGGGTGACTTCGGCAGGTTGTGCATGCCATAATTGGTGGCATAAGAACCATGCAAGGTTAAAGGCATTTAGTTGTTTTAGAATGAGTTGGTGAACAAGGGGTACGATTTGAGGTTTTGACTTATCTAGCTAGCTTTTACATGTTCCATCCATTAGAAAAGCTTCCCTTTGCCATCTCTTGGTCTAAGAAATAATGTTCATAATGACAAGGCAAACGTTATTTTCTGGTCCATATGACTTTGTTCTAAGCATTTGTTATTGTCTTGGATGAAACAAAAGCAACTAATTGAATATTTCCAGTCATAGATATATATAGCTTAGCTGACACTGTTGCTGCATCAAAAAAGACAATTTTTGTGTTTTGGGCCAAGAAAGTAGCACACTACTCGCTTCTTGCCTGCACTTAGGTCTGCTCTTTTGGAACCGAACTAAGTCTAGTTTCTGTTATTTTTCCTTTTCCTTGTATGCTTGTTTAATGAACATCCAATGTGAAGATCAGGAAATAATCTATGTCAATTACAGTGTAGAGATCGATGATATATGAACAGATAAAAGTGTTGTCTTACCGTGGACATGGTTCCAATAAATGAAAGAGCCAACAGTTCCCCATTGGCCTTCATGCAAATCACATCCCTGAAATTTATCAGGGCTAATGTTGGGGATATGGTGTGATTCGCTTCCCCAGAACTCATGGAAAACATCCCAGACAGACTTAATCTCTGTATGCGACACAATCTTACCCATCGCCAACCCTAGAAACCAAAACTAGAAGCGAACAAGAATTAACCGGAGGAAAGTGATGAAACAAATACATTGGCTATTAGCTTCTATATATTGTAGTCTAGAGTGAGGTGCCTCTCCTACTAGCTTTAGCTTTCACTGATCAAGTCATTTCTTTTACTACTGCATCAGTTATAATGTGGGTAATAAATAATCTTGCCTGATTAGTTTACGATCTTCTTCTTTCCCCGTGGGTGAAGATCCATCATACCTTCTTTCATAAACATAAACATTGGGCCCAAATAGGTAGAAAAAGTGGACATCAATTACTCCTTTTTTATATAATGGGCAGATTTTGCAACCTCATCAGGAAAATTGTTGATTTTGTGACGAATGAAATGAAAAGTAGCCAAGATAATGTTGCAAAAACAAAGAGACACTCAACAAAAAGAAGGTCCCGAGACTGCCCACAGTCAGTCATGCTATTTGCAAGGAGAATTTAAATGGCAAACCTTAGGCCCCTCCTTGTAAATAGGAACTAGTCAAATAAGATTTTACTTTGAGCGACAGTCATATGTGTTTGGAGCAACAACTTTTATTAAATGATGCACTTTTGAAATTTCCTTAAACAGAAAAGTAGCTAAAGGTTACTTAAAGTTTATAATGAACTTGATAGTTCTCATTACTGAACTAAAAATGTACTTTATCTTTTTGGCATTTGCAGGCTCTTCCCAATTAAAATAACCGGATAAAAATCATTTATTGTACCGTAACAGTTTTATTAACAAATATTGTCACTAAAAAAATTTGTTAATGTTGCTAAAATTTGTAATAACAACTTTTTGACTCTTAGCTAGCAAGATTTAGTGACCATGTCTCTTTCTCATGGATGATGGTAATAACCACAAGCTGTGATGTACAGAAGCAAGTAGCAAAATTCTTTAATTCACGACATGTCCATGTATCACATAAATAATTCAAGGAAAAATCGTGAAGCTATACTTCTCACTTAAAATAATTGGTTAACAATTGTACATAAAATGTAAAAATAAAAGCAAAAAATGCAGGACGGGAAATTCATGTCATCTTGCATTATAAGGTGTGAATTAGATTCCAAAAGAGTACGAAACTTTAAAGTGAAACCAACTTGAACCAGATTTGTAGATCCGTGACTCTAATAACACCTAAAATCATGCTAATATTGCTCTTAATTAATCCAACCATTGTAACAATACAAACAACCATTAAAATTAGTATAAGTATCTACAAATAGAAACTCCCGACTAGTATTTTAAATAATAAGAAAAAATAAAAAGTGTAACATTAGATTGAAGAGACAAAATAAGATTAAATTGAGACCTAAATTAAACCATGTAGCTCGCATGCCTCTGCCATATGCCTAGATTCTTAGGAATAAACAAAGTCAGAGATGATATCATTATGGATCTAACCCAAATTGTTGCTCCAAACTACATGGAGCCATATGTACGTAGTGCATAAACATTATTACACCCTATTTATCTGCTGTGAGTATGAAAATTAAACCATAATATCAAATCCAAACGAAGCACCTTTAATCAAATAGAGTTAGATGAATATTCATCACGATCTTTGTTTGTAGCTTGTACGAAGTAAAAATGTTTAATTGTTGTCCACATAAATCTACAACCAACCCATGCTCAAAAATTAAAAGTAGAGTAACCCAACTTAATTTTAATTTGATGGTAAGGTACTAATGTTTTGCGGATGATGATAAATCAAGATTGGAACGGCGTTCTAATTGTCTCATGTCTAATGATAGAGACGAATAGTCATTCAGAAGATAAAGCAAACCGTATTTTTTAAGATGAAAATGAAAAGTTTGGCTAATGATGAGAGGTATAACGATTAAGGAGGGAATTAATTGTATGTTGTCTGCATTTATTGAAAGAGGATTGGTGTAATAATGCTAAACAGACATTATAATAGTTCTATTGTTATGTTTCATATAAATGAAGAATAAATGGGACATGAGGGACATTTTATAAATACTTAGGAGTGTTTAAGTTCGGTGAATGTTTTAGACTAACTCTCAATTTTATAAATAGGAGCACTATAGATATAGATCTAAATATAGAGATAAATAAGTAAGATATACAAAAATGCTTTGAAAAAAGAAGCCATGCATCTAGCATTTGGCAATGAACTTGGAGAGAAAAACCATGAATCTAGCATTTGTTCTTCCAAGGGCCATACCATTAATTCATTAAAGTCAACAACCAAGGATACTCATGGCATTTGAAAAGATTTGAGGAGTATTTGTGTCCAAAAGATGATTTACGGACATCCACACTTTTAGAAGTAAATTGTTTGAACTCTCAAGCAATGGCATCTCAATTTTTTTTCTCTTTGATTGCTTGTCCCACAATGCTCGTCACTCTGAAGTCATAGTTGGATCGGTCTCGGCTGGATTATTATTTTAATCCAACCCGGATCTCAAGATTTTCGGTTGGACTGGGCAGGCTGGGTGGGGTGCCCAAGGATTGACCTGCACACAAAACCCCTACATCACGATCTCCTCCGCGAGCAACCAAAACAAAGGGGGTGGGTTGCTTGTCCACACCAGCACAAACAAGAAGCACCTGAACATATCCCCTTTTTCTTTCTTAACAATCACAATGGAAGCCTATTAGGAATCCAAACCCTTTTGGTACCATTTGCCACTGCAAACAACACAGTGACAATTAATAGGCCTGGTAATCCAATTCCAGTAAGCATCCGTAGCAGGCTGTGAAGTTTACCACACTACCCCCCTCCCCATCCCCCATGGCCTGATCATCCCTTTAGGGCATTTTAGTCTTAATCCATGTCCGCCACATTATGTAACAAACGACAAGAAAAGTTAAATGAAACTTCGATCTAGCAAACGACAAGAAAAGTATGAGGAGTAAGCGACCAACACTCAAGAGGTAATGACTGGGAACTCATTATAGGAGTGTGGAGTAGGCATATCTAGTGAAGGCCAATACAACTGTGTGGCGCAGGCAGATCTTCATTTGCCTTCCTGACATTCAAAGGTTCATTTCACCATGTTTAAGTCATCGTTTGAAGTAGCGTGGATGGTACCCTTGTAACTCTTGTATACTTAATGACCTGTCCACCTATAAACCGAACGCCATGGATTTTGTTTGTCTGTCTATAGCAATTGAACAAGTACCTGAGTGCCATACAGGACACCGAATTGATTTACTGGAAAATGGAATATACTAGGTGATTAACACTACAAGAGTCGAGAGAAATGGACTATACCTACAGTACCGTACCGTGTACGTACAAAGTACCGTAGGCATAACCTATACCGACAGCCTTTCTGTTAGGAAATGCACATGTTGAGACCGGCACAAGTCACTTACGCCGACAGTTTTTAAGGTGTACTGTAGGCCTTTTGCACTCTTTGCCTACGGTTTTAAGACTTTGGCGACGGATATAACATTAGCTTTTGCCCCCTCTGCCCACGATTGTTATCGCACCAGATACACTGTCAACCTTTTGGCAATAAATATACTTTTGGCTACGGTTTATACCATCAGAATAGGTACAAGTTCTAGTCCTTTTTGTTTGTACCAACGTTCTATGCCGTAGGGACAGTGGCGGAACCAGAATTTCACTCCAGGGGGTGCAAAAAAATATATTGAAATCACTAAATTTTTTTAGGTTGATCTTGTTGGAGTTCTTGAAGAATTTACCAAATTTGCATGGTTTCTAGGCTGATATTGTTGGATCTGCCCTAACCAATTGACAAGGTTTTTTTAGGTTTGATGAGATATTATCAAGCACATTCAGAGAACATTTCTCATCTCTCCACACTCTTCCATCCAATCCAGATTGCCCATTTCTCAACACTCCAAAAGAGTTCAGATACATCCCCAAGTTTCCACTTCCCATAACACAAATCATTCAAATTACAAATAAAGCAAAACTGGGAAAAAAATAGTTAGACATGCTAGAGAGATTTACATCCATATAACCATATTGTACAGCAAAAGTTCACAACACACAATTTACTAAAACTCTGCTTAGGAATCAGAAATTCAGAATGCTTATGTTCATGAAATTTAACAAGTAGATAGCTCAGAAAATTTTCACAGATTCATATTCAACAACTCAGAACGCGCCTAACACAGTCAAAGAATGCACATTTAATCACTACATCCACGCACGAACACACAAACAGAGGAGTGCAAATACAAGCAAATGGGTGCCTTATATGCAAATAAATTCTACCTCTGACGACTTTGTTGGTGTAAACGTCCTAGTTATGCTTCTTGGTCTGGTTTTAGCAATTGGTATTACAGCTTTCAGTGAGACCAAAGATAGTGCACCGGGTATGTGTAATATTTTAGAGGAATCAACAATCTAGATGCATTGTTGGGCATTTCTGGGTGATTTTGAAGGTGGGTCTATTCATTCTTGGTGAGTGTTTATAAACCCTAGATTTTAGGGGGATGGGAGACAAACATAAACCCTAGGTTTTTACACTTTTGGAGACCAGGTAAAAAGAGCGAGCCTATAAATATCCGATTCCAAATCATCAGTTGTAAGCTTAATTTTAGAACAAACAGAAAACAGGGGGCTTTTGAGTTATGAGCTTATCTTCATGGTGAAAATGGAACGGTTCTATTGACTGATGAAACATAAACCCAAATCAATTAGGAGGCAGATTGGTAGAATTGCAGAAATGCGTACCTCAAATCAGGAAAGAGAGAGAGAGAGAGAACATGCCTTGAAGAAATCAGAATGAACACCTGCTCTGCCTCAAATCAGATCGACAGAGCAAGGCAGAGTCGCCTGTCACCGTCACCGTCGGCGTCGGTGAGTGGGTGTCTCACTGTGTCTGGCCGTCTGGCCGGTCTGGGTGAGAGTGAGAGAGTAGGGCACAGAGAGAGATGCGATGGTGCTTCACCGTCGTCACGGTCAGAGTGAGTCACGGCGGAGAGAGAGAGAGAGAGAGGACGGGGGACTGGGGTGCAATTCTTTTATACAAAAGTCCAGGGGGTGCCCTAGGCCCCCACCCCCCCCCCCCCTAATTCCCACGTGGTTCCGCCCCTGCGTAGGGATACATGAATATACAACAAAGATATCCAACGGTAGGCACATGCTCTCTCTCCTTTTTTTTTACAGGTACAGTTTTTATCATCAAGTATTGCATCTGATTCATTTAACGATAACCTGTAATTTTAAGTGCAAGTAGTACTAACAATAGTGCATTAGTATAAACTTCATTAAATCATAAGAATATTTTAATCCTCAGGAACCTAATTACAAAGCAAAAACATCAACCTCACCACCTAGTCACAAAAGCCATCGCAAGGGTTTACCATCATCACCCTGACCAAGATTCCTAAACATACGGTACCATGCTCTACTGTAACATAGTTTGACGTCCACCAAACACTAATGAAGCATATAGATCAACCACGGTCAATTGCAAACCACAAACAACTCAAGGGAACTCTTATTCGCTCGCATTGCTTGCGTCTTGGTCCTCGCCATCACAAGCATCCCACAAAGTGTGACACAACATCACCCATTACTTGAAGTGGTACAAAACAAGGAGAAGTGCATCAATGATATTAATACAAGCCCCCGTCTCTCCAAGGAGGTGTCATCGGTGAACAGAAAGTAGTACCAACTGTAAGGCCTCTGGTTTGTCTCGAAACAGTTTTCAATATAGCCCATATTTAATTGCATCAAATGCTACATTAAAGATAATGCAAAAGAAGGAGGTTTACTACCAAAGAAAGTAGTGCATGAATGACACACGGGCAACAATCTTATGCTACAGTCAGTGCAAAAGTCGAAAAGAGACGTCAATTTTTCAATTGAACATGAAGAAGAACTCGTTTCTTGACAGTGAGAGTGGTATGAACCGTCTCCATATGGACAAACAGAGCAAAATCAGTCTTCACGTAATAACTTAAATCTAGAAACTTCGTGCAATCAAGCCAAAATAAAAAAATCTACTCATTCTACTGCATGCCTGAAGGGGAAAATGTGTGTAAGAGTGAGTATATAGGTAAAGCAAAGAGTTGAACAGGCTGTTCTGCACTTGGAATGCATTATTAGGTAATTAAAACGTCAGTTTGTTGACACTTTAGGCACAGAAAGTGTAATGTGAAATTGTCCCAAAAAAAATGCCAGCGAAGTGTAAGAGCAATGTTTTCCCATCTTGAGAACAGCCTTGCAGAAAAACTGCAGAATTTATTCTTATCTAGATATAGAAGCTCTACAGTAACAGGACATACAAAAAACAATCCATCTACTAGAATTGATGGACTGCTACAGTATTATTCCGTCGCAGCATATTTTGGCGGCCCCATGTGTAAGCTACTGCTTAAAATCACCTTTCAAAATGCCTAAACATGAATGTCACACACCTATATTATAGGCAAAACTCTCTAGCTAGTAGCCACTGTAGGGATCACTACACTGGCGTTCGCAGAAAATGGTGTTCGCAGAAAGTGGTTAACTCAGACGCGATAACATGTCCCTACCAATGCCCCACCATTATCTAACTATGAAAACTGAAAAAGAGGCTTGAAGGCTCATTTCCTTCCCTTTTTGGTGGCTTCAGGACTTGTGAAATAATAAAATTTAAGGTTTTTAACTAAGCAGATTCCTGGTCGTCCTCATGCCAAGACTTGGTAATCACCACAAAAAACAATTACCAATGCCGACCTCAATACTCAGTGCAAATTTCAGTAACCTAATCAAAAGCTTGACAAAATAAACCCACCACAAAAGTAACACGCACAACCAAGTACTTCCAACCAAAATGAGGAAAGTTCTGACCACCATATGTGCCAACCTTGAAACTATAAGGAACGACTTCTTTAAGTGATCTCAACTTTCAAAAGGTCCCCACCCCTCACTTGTACTACCTTCTTGGTCTTCTTGAAGACAAAATATCAGGATATACTGCCTGGTACAAGACCCCTTGAAAAAAGATTAGCAGAAAAAGTATGAAAAAACCACTAAATGCAACCATCATGATCTTTTCTAATTAAGTGCCACTATGTGCTTGGATGCATGTCATTTCAGTTTCACGTCAAACGACAAGAAAATACTACTTTATGACAGATAAGAACAGTTTACATCGAATAGCAGCAGAAAGACGTACCGCCAATGTAAAGAGAAACATACAGAAGATCACCTGATGCAAAAGAAAAACTTATTTGAGGTATCTAATTAGAAGACTGTTTAAAGCAATCTGCGAAATCCACGGACGTTCCAGCGAATTACATTATAGAATTAGATGACTCGGTATGAAAGGCCAGTATACTTAGGAAGTGAACTAGCAAGTGAACAAGTGGACTAGGCAAGGGGACTAAGAAGCAGAAAAAGAACAAGTGGATGCCACCTAGGAGTTGCGAGGCCTCTGAAACTTGACTCTAGGTTTGCATGAAATTTGCCTTGAACTCATCCATATTAGACTTATACTAGTCCAAATTAGAATTCATTCTACTAAATTCTTCTAGTTGAGACTTCCATGCTCTCGATAAGATGAATCAAGTGAATTCAGGAACAGGATCTACTAAACATGAATCAAGTATTAATAGATCTCAAAAATAAAATATAAACAGTTTCATTTCAGAAATATGAAGTAATAACAAACATGAATTAAGTTTTGATAAGATCTATAAAAGAACAAAATATAAACAGTTTCATTTCCGAAATATTAAGGAACATGGTAACCTGGTGTGCTTGAACCCTCTGTCTCTGCCTATGAACCCTCAACTTGTGAAACATCGTCCTCTGGAGCCTTGAATCCTGTTCCTAAGTTTGTGGTGCCTCCGCCCGTAACAGTTGACGTCACCGACCAGCCATCTGAAAAGAGTCTCTATAAATTTGGCAAACATTAAAACAGGCAAAGAGTAATACTAGTTAGAATATTTACATAAAGATAAAAAGGATGTTAGGATGAAACCAATTGCAAGATCTGTAGAATTATAAAGCTTTTAAGGTGTAGTACAGTTTGAAGAACAGGTACGAGAATTAAAGTTTGATCCTACACCACCACGTAAAAGGAATTAAACTTGGACAGTACGTACAAATAACAACAACACAGTAAACACTTTGTTCAACAGTTGTGAGATTGATCAAAATAAAGCATCTGCAAGTAGATAAGATAAGTGAAGGTGAAAAAAAAAAAAACACTTAGATTTATGAAACACTCGTCCTCCTATGCAATCTCTTCTTCCTCTTCGATTTTGAAATAAAGTATTGCTAATGCAACTATCAAAAAATTAATCCGTAAAGAAGTTGCTGTTATACGACAACATATACCAAACACACTGACGAAAGCAGGATTGGGCACTTACTTTGTTAAGAACAACATTTTCATACCAACGATAATTGAAATCGGTTTAAATAAAAACAACAAACAGAAGAAAGCTAAAAACAAAATTAACCAAGAATAGTGAAAGATTTGAAATATAAAAGGCAAAGGTGCGCGTACCTTAGCAACCTTTGCGTGATTCTGTTGAAAATACTGAAGAGGCCACCACGTTGGAAGATTGTGTGAATATATATAAGACACACCAACAGTCCTAAGACAGCAATATCAAGAAGAAGATTGTGTTTGATCCATTAAACCCCTCTAGTTCCTTTTTCTCATAATGCTTACTCTCAACCACATAACACCAAACAGAAAAAAGTATAATCCAGTACCTTTCAACGCAGTACTAAATCTTGGATTTTCCTTTACTCAAGCATAAAACCAATCTGAGAATATACTTTATGATATGTCCCCTTAATCTACAAATGGTGTTGATGAAGTGTTAGCAGTCTTCACAGATGCGATGCTAATAGATACAAATGATTAATCTACCACCCCATGGCACCCCACCCAGTGGTCGAGTAATGCGTAAACTTCTGGTACTTCATCAGATTCCATAATTATCCAACGAGCTGTCCCAACCAAGGTGCAAATCTCTACCAACTAGATTAACTGACAGATGCATAGAACTTTCTCTATGAGAACAGGGATCAATCAATACATCTATGATCTAGTCTACACTGCACAAAGTTATAAGCATACAACAAGATACAAGTCCAAACTTACCCAAGGTAACAGTCCAGAAGAGCCTAGCAGAGCCAACATCATTCCATCACCTTCAAGTATTTCAAAACTTCAGAATCTGTTGGGGCTGAACTTTGGCGTAAGGTAGTTCTTGTTCTTGTAGATGTCAAAAAACCTGTCAGGAGATACTCTGATCCTCGTTTGTGCTCAAGCTTAGAAACCTGAACCATGCCTTTCACAAAAACACTTGATCCAGAATATAGAACAAGGCCAAATACTGGTTTAGTTCCTTTTGGTGGTCCAGTTAAAGTGGGCATGAGTTCCATCGGGGAAATGCCTATTCATCTATTGTATGCTTAAAACCTATTCATCAATGCTGTGTTTCTCACTCATGTACCAAGACTCTGCCAGTTTTTGGTTATGCATAAAGGATACAACAGTTCCTTCATGGCCGATTAAGTGTTATACTCTACAATGGATAGAATTGGAATCTGAAAACCAGTAGGTCCTGACACATGAGCTGCAATAAGTGAATTGCTGCATCAACTTTCAGTAGAAACACAAAAGGGAAGAAAAGTGATGGTAGCGTGCCCCTTCACAAGAGAGAGAATCTATGTTACGTGGTCTCAGTACAAATGTCGGGATCGAATACGCAAGTGTCGAATCCGTCTCATTCTTAGAACCCAGGACATGGGGACACGGAAAAAGAAAGATATATGATAGTATTCTTAGAGATATATTGTGTGAGAAGTGTCGGACACATACCCCCCATGTCCAAGTGTCGAGTGTCCGACACCAGTTCATGCATTTCTAAGCATTCCATGTGACAAAGGAAAGAAGACACATAGCAGGCTCTTAAGATAAATACATCACTAAATGGAAGGGTGTGCAGGCGTCTGTATGTGTGTGACTCTGTGTGCCAGTGTGTTTTATTTAAGAATTAGACAAATAATTATGGAATGTCACATCCTTTAAAACTCGTTCTTCCACACTCGAAGGAAAAAAGAAAGCAGTTTCAAAAATAAATCTTCAACAGAATACCCTAACAAATGGCACCTCATATGCTTCCTTCACTTTCATGTGTATAAGCATTAAACTACAAAAAAAAATGGCAGAGTAAAAGGAATATGTACCAGTTTGCTTCAGTTTTAGTATTACCTTATTAAGTTCAGCTTCCATATCAGAACTTGCTGGTGTCATGACAGTTGATACTAGCAAGGATGACTTTGGGAATACTTACTTTATGGATTATAAAACGTCGGTAAGCTTTCCATACAGCCATTACCTCCAGCCTATAGCAAACACAAGATGTAATATCAGTTTAAACAACTGCCTAGGACTATGGAGGTCTGAGACAATGCATCCACCACATCAAAAAACAATCCAAGAAAAAAAGAGGGGAAAAAGTCATAGTAGTGCTTCTTTTACCTGCATCGCCTGTTTAAATTTGCAAGAGGACCATAAAATTAATCAAGGAATTTTACGACGATATGAAAACTTTGCTAGAGTGATGGTAAGAAGCGGGATAATAAAATAACCTGAATAGATTGACACAAGGAATATGTCATGACTTACGACAAACTTATTTATGGCATGTAGTAGTATATCGTAAGAAGAGCACAAGCAGAATCGGGGCATTGTTCCTGCAAGAAAAGTAACGGGCAAAAACTGTGTGTCAGACCAGATTATCTATGAAAGAGAGAGAGTAGCTTAACCACGGTTATAGGCATGTTTCGTTCTGGCAACCACCTTGATGAACTCTCTATGTCTGGCTTTTGAATTAGGGTTGACATATTGATCCCTGAATTACCTTTGACTGAACTTGAATGTTCAAGCATCTGGTCTGGTGCTTACCTAGTCAATATGCTTCAAGTCCCCAGCAAGCTGTTGCAAATCGATCTTTAACTTCCTCGAGAAAAAAATGCTGAAAGGAACTGCAGATGCAGCATCAAACTGTGCCGAAACGCATAATCAACTTCTTTCTCGATGGACCATTATTTGTGAAGCTCAAAACAATACTGAAGCTCTATTTAGAAAAAGATGAACAACAGAACTAAAGTCCTTGCACATTTTTATTTCTGTATATGTTACATGTGTACACTAATAAATAACAGCGGACCTATAGGCCTCCAATATATGTTTGTATGTGAGAACAACTAAGACCTAACAGAGGTATACACATCTTTGTAAGGAGTTACAATATCATTTATTTCCCTTTCTGGAAAAGAAAAAGGCTATATATCTCTCTAGAAGTGGTTTACATATACATCTACTCTGGTCACATACTTATAAGTAGAAAGTCGCCAGTTATGTGCTTTACTTCTTTAGTATATCAGGAACATCTTTTCTGGAGCTAACTACAACCGGAGAGGTAGGGAAACCAATTGATTTATCTGAAACCAGCAAGTGATCCCCTCCTTTCTTACCACTCCCTTCATGTTTATTAGACAAAGTGGGAGATGATGCCCCCAGTATCTGCACAGTCAAACTTCCACCTACAGGGAGAACATGCCCAAACATCAAATTAATAACATCTCCCACAGAATATAGTGAAAAGTGGAAACTACTAATCATTGTTGAAATCAAATAGGGGTGCTACATATCTTTTCTATCTTCAAGCTAAATCAGCATAAACTGGAAGTAAGCCACTCTTGCTTGATGTATGTAATAACGTGATTGTGTGATTTAAGCTGAGGCTATTCAAACACCTCCTTTCTATTTACACACTCTTCCTCGAATCGCTAAATGTATGTACGGAGACAAAATTTTAGATTTAGCAACAAATTTAAAATGGTTTGTATATATAGCTAAAACGGGTGTGTAGACAGCTTCACCCATGATTTATCTGCAATACTTGACATATACTCCCTCCGTCCCAAAATAATTGCTCCGTTTTGACTTGGCACGCATATTAAAGATGTAAGTCATATATTATGTGCCTCTCATTCTACTCCCAGAGAGCGAGAGAGAAAGAAAAGGGGGGGGGGGGAGGAAGTGGGCCAAGAGAGACAAAATGGTTTGGTGGAAGATTAAATGTGGAGAGAGAAAGAGGGAAAGAAGTGGGCCAGGAGAGACAAAGTGGTTGGTGGAATATTAAATGTGCAAGGAGAAATAGAATAAAAAAGTGTAGAAAAGGTAAATATGGAAAACACCAACAAACCTTTCCTGATTTGAAAAGTGATCAATTTTTTTGGGACAGTCCAAATAGAAAACTGATCAATTATTTGGGGACGGAGGGAGTACATCTTAACTAAGGAATATAATGGCATCTTAAATGCATTCATAACTATTACTCCATTAGTAGGCCCTTTTTTTATCATTTTGCCTTCCTGGAAAGAACAAGTGGTATATAACGAATGGTATGACAAGCTAGTAGTACCGTGATGGAAGACAAGAAAGATATTGAAGATGCTACATTATGAAGTATGTTTAGGTCTACAGTAATTTCCAATTTTCTCTTTAGAGGTACTTGTTTCCTGGTTGTAGAAGATTTTCAAGGTCCTATTTATCAAATTTAGATCCTATTAGGTCACCATACTTAATTTCCTAGATCTAGAAGAGTGCTTTACAAGTCTTTTGGGGACAATAACAATAGCCCTAATTGTACCTAGCCTGGATAACATCAGTTATTGATAAATCCCTTCACCTTTGAGAGTTCATTCTTGTGTTTGTGGTGTGTTTGCATCACTGGATCTTTTGTATTCAAGGTCGTTATCTTCATAAGGTTATACAATAACAACCAAACTAGCAACTCCGCTGATATCGAGATTCAAGACAAAATGGCTTGGTGGAAGATTAAATGTGGAGGGAAAAAGAGGGAAGGAAGTGGGCCAAAGAAACAAAATGGGTTAGTGGAAGATTAAATGTGGAGGGAGAAATAGAATAAAAAAGCATAGAAAGGGTAAATATGGAAAAACACCTACAGAATCTTTTCTGATTTGGAAAGTGATCAATTTCTTTGAGGCAACTCAAATAGGAAAACTGATTAATTATTTTGGGACGGAGGAAGTACATCTTAACTGAGGAATAAAATGGCATTTTAAATGCAATCATAACTATTACTCAGTAGTAGGTCCCTTTTTATCATTTTGCCTTCAACAAAAGAACTAGGGGTATGACAAGCCAGTAGTACTGTGATGGCAGACAAGAAAGATATTGAAGATGCTACATTATGAACTATGTTTAGTTCTACGGTACTTTTCGATTTTCTCTTTGTTGCCAATGAAATAAGGTTCGTTGCCACGTAAAGGTGCCACAAATGATGCAGTCTGAGTCAGCTTCCAAGTAGGCAACGTGGGAGACAGCAAGGATGGAGTAAGGGGGCTGAGAGCAAGGCTCCCCAGACAGGTCGCGAGAGCTGGCAGCGCCGCGCAGGCAGGGTGACGAAGAACAGGGCCAGAGGTCAACAGTCCGAGTCAAGGGTTCAGCGTCAAGGGTCCGATGACAGGAGTCCAAATGTCTTTCTCTCACTAGAAATCCAGAGAGAATGAGTTTTAGAGAGAGAAAGTGAAAATGTCAAATGAGAGAGAAGTCCCTTGAATGAGCTCCAAAGTCCACTATTTATAGGGAAAAGTGTGCACGTGTCATCAGCTGACACGTGTCGTCCCCTGGGAGTGACACGTCGCCGGGGGGTCCCAAAGTATTGATTCTCCGTTGGACTGCCGGTCCCCGAGTTCGTGCTGCCCTGCCTTTGCAGCATCCTTCTGCCTGTCTGAGGAGACTGACCATGCCGCGGTAGCATGGTCAGAGTAGCCCATTGCCCCAGCCTCCAGTCCAAGCCCTTACTGAATCCCACGAGATGCGTCAAGAGACGCGCAGAGATCCTGACAGCGGCGAGGGTTGCCCATGTAGCCAACTGTCAGGCGAGCTAGGCGCGATGCCCTCCGAGGACCTGCTCCCGTCCCGAAGTGACCCGGGGGTCATTGCCCTGGCGGTGTCGATGATCAATGGTAACATGAGCGGACATGCTTGCAGCTCAATGCTCAGAGTCCGTGGCGAGGGGTACTCGTGCCGGGGCAATATGAGCGGAGCCCCCTGTGAGCCCGTCGGGCGATTGTGCCGGCGATGGCTTCGGGGTCGTGAGCCCATCCTGCTGCGAGGGCCGGAGCCCGTCGGTTGATTGTGCTGGTGAGGGCCGGAGCCCCCGGTTGACTGTGCCGGTAAGAGCCTTAGGGTTGTGAGCCCATCCCGCCGCGAGGGCCGGATCCCGTCGATTAATTGTGCGGGCGAGGGCTGGAGCCCCCGGTTGACTGTGCCGGCGAGGACTTCGGGGTTGTGAGCCCATCCCGCCGCGAGGGCTTGAGCCTATCGGTTGATTGTGCGGGCGAGGGCCGGAGCCCCCGGTTGACTGTGCCGGCGAGGGCCTTAGGGTTGTGAGCCCATCCCGCCGCGAGGGCCGGAGCCCGTCGGTTGATTGTGCGGGCGAGGGCCGGAGCCCCCGGTTGACTGTGCCGACGAGGGCCTTAGGGTTGTGAGCCCATCCCGCCGCGAGGGCTGGAGCCCGTCGGTTGATTGCGCGGGCGAGGGCCGGAGCCCCCGGTTTACTGTGCCGACGAGGGCCTTAGGGTTGTGAGCCCATCCCGCCGCGAGGGCCAGAGCGGCGACGAGTGTCGCAGAATGGTACCTAGATGACGATGCGCGTCCGTGCTTAACGGTTGTTGCGACGACGATGTGTGGGCGACAATGGGTGTCGCGCTACTGATGATGGTGGGTGAGCGTTGCAGAATGTGTTGAGCGAGAAGTCAGCAGTGTAAAGCAGGTCCCCCCCTAAAGACAAGGGTGGCCGACCCCCCTTAAAGAGGGTGGCCAACCCCTTTCAAAGAGGGTGGCCGACCCCCCTTAAAGAGGGTGGCCGACCCCCTCCTCAGGGTGTGGCCGACCCCCTTCTCAGGGGGGTGGCCGACCCCTTGGGGGAGCAATGCACTTTCGACTGCCGTCCGGATGCTTGAGGCACGGAGCGCTTTGACCGACTAACGTTGTTGAGCAATTTTGACTGACAAGCGGGTGACGTGTCGTGCAATAGGGGTCCCTTAGCGGGCCCTGGGGTGCGGTCCGGATAGGTTGTGAACACTCTTTAGAGGTAATTGTTTCCTGGTAGTAGAAGATTTTTAAGGTCATATTTATCAAATTTAGGTCCTATTAGGTTACCGTACTTAATTAGCTAGAATTCTAGAAGAATGCTTTACAAGTCTTTTGGGGACAATAATAATAGCCCTAATTGTACCTACCCTGGATAACATCAATTACGTGATAAATCCGTTCCTCTTTGAGGGTTCATTCTGTGTTTATGGTGTGTTTGCATCACTAGATCTTGTGGAATCAAGGTCATTATCATCGTAAGGTTATACAATAACAACCAAACTCGCAACTCCGCTGATATAAAGATTCGAGACAAAACGCTTTTCAAAGCAAGGACTCGCCTGCCTTGATACTAATTTTTAGTGGTGGTGCAACTGCCTATGGGGGTTGATGAAGGAACCCAGCGCTCTTATGGAGTCCCGGGACCAGAGGTATCGTGAAACATACGGTCGGTCTCCTAGGAATGATGATATCCTTAGGTATTACTCCCTTCATCCCTCATAAATTGATCATATTTCTTTTTTGGGCCATCCCACAAAAATTGCTCATTTTCCAAATTAAGAAAGATTCTTTAAGTGTTTTTCCATATTTACCTTTTTACACTTTTTTATTCAGTCTTTCTCTCCACCAACTCATTTTCTCTCTCCGGGCCCACTTTTTTATACTTTTTTGTTCTATTTCTCTCCCCACATTTAACACTCCGCCAATCAATCTTCTCTCTCCTGACCCACTCTTTTCTCCCCTCTCTAAAGGGTAAAACTGGAAACACACTATATAACCTAAATCCTTAATATGCGTGCCAAGTCAAATGTGATCGAATTATCAGGGATGGAGGAGTACATGATTCGGAATACAATTTTGGGTAGAAAATCAAACTTGCATATAATAAACTTGGGGTAGCTTACGTGTCGAGTAGAAGTCCTCTCTTTCCCAACTTGATGAGCACTTTTGCAGAGTGTGAATTCGCCAACTTCAGCCTTGCTTCCGACGTTAACAGACGGCCCGCAACAATATAGAATTATGGTTCCATATATTACGACGCCTCTAAGAATTAGGATTCCAAGATTCTATAAGCCCTCACCTCAATGTGACGCAGGACGCAGCGGGAAGAAACGATGTTGTCTAGGGGCTGTTCTGTTTTGATTTTTTGAAAAATTCAATGTAGATACAAAAGTGGACAAGGGGGGTTAAAAGCTATTACATGAAATCCCTGAAAAATTGGAGGAATTTCAACATGCAAAATCAATACTGCAGAAAACCAGCAGCAATTACTTCCAAAGATAAGAACAGTACTAAAATCTGCTGAAGATGGGAAGAGGATCAGCCCAGAATTCCCAAAATGTATCCTTTCCATCCATATTAGAAGTTAGAACTTATCAGACCTTTGGATCATCCATATTCCATGTTTAAGATCAGCCCCAATTTGGATTTGTTGGGCCCACATTTCTTGTGCCTCTCTAGAACTTCATCAGAAGGGCTCCCACCCACACCCACACCCACCTGACTATCCTATGGATCCTTAATATCTCGACTGACTTACTACCTACGACGCCATGATAGCCATGCCACACCAAACAACATCATACCCGGCACTCCAAAGCACGTGAACAATTTATATTTGAGTAAAGATGGGGGACAAAGTTAAAGGGCTGGAAGCCACAAAGCACCCCTGGAGAGCTGAGCCAATCTTCCAGTTATACTTTTTGAAACCAGACCGGCCCCACAGATTCAACTCAATCCTTGATCATAGTCCTCAGCCTCAAACCAGCTTCATATGAAGCTTCCAGGAAAACTTTAATTTAACGGTGATACAACATCACCACCGCTGACATGGTATCACCGTTAAGCTAATGACACATGGACATCTCAGATCTGTAAGCAAATTAGAAGTGGGAGCTCACACGTCGTGATCGACAACAACACAGAACGACGGCATGTCGAACATGACCCTGGCCGGCGATTTTGGCATCGGCAAATCGAACCTTTTATCCAGATTCACCAAGGAGGTGTTCAGCCTCAAGTTTTGATCCACCATCAGCATTGAGTTCGCGACTCGTAACATCCGGGGTCGACGAAGAGATCGTCAAGGCCCATATTTGAAGGGGACGACGGGAACCACATCAAGTCAATGGGAACGGCAGCCACAAAGGGTGACGGAAGGACAACGATGGGTGTCCATGGATTTCAGCCGTCTCGACCAGGTCTCGACAATGACGTCTCACAGCAACTGCTAATCTCAAGCATATCCCCCCTATTTGCCCTCACCCCCCTCGTATTTCGTTTGCCACCGGCCCGGTTCTTCGCCACCATCCGGCTGTCGCTCATCAGGAAGGGGGAAGAGTTGCTGTCGAATTTGCTGTCCCAGTTTTAGATTGGGTGGAGATGACAAGGATCTCATCGTTGATGTGGATTCATGGGGATGTCCAACTAGCAAAATGCTTAGGTTTGATTGGGCGGTGATACCACATCCACGGGTAATGACATAGTATCACCGTTACACTGAAGTTTTACTCCAAGTCTTTGTACTGCGCTCTCCAACTGTGCTTGTTCCCCCCTTCTTCCTTCCCACGGCCAGTCTTTGTGAAATAGCTCCGATGAGACAGTCAATCAATGTGCAAAATATCTCATCCAACTTCAATATTGATCATGCATCGCCACAAACCCCACGCTACAACAAAAAATACACCAATGAACAACAGACATATCATCTCAACAGACGAAGAACCAGGGGACGGACCGAGAATGGCTACCGACCGCGCTAGTTACAATCAACCAAAGAGGGAGAGGGAAGACGGGAGAGGAAAGGGGTAGACCTCTCTAAAAGGGAGAGCCCCCCCCCCTACAAAAAAAAAAAAAAACAACCCCAAACCCCCAAGTTTCATCGATGAGAGAGAGAGAGTGTCCTGGGGTAATAGTATTTGACTGAATCTTAGTTCAGCAGTACACTTGATTACCTCTCTCCTAAGATTGACAAAGTTAACAACTTCAAGAATATCGAAGATGACATACACCTACAGTAACTATAAAGAAATTATAATCAACACCATAGATCAGGGCAGAAATTTGTTGACTTTATGAGTAAGGAATTAGTAGCTAAGAATAAGAAGGCAAGAGGCGCACCATAAAGGCAGACTGAATTACTGCATCTTAATAAGGGATGGTGCATTTATAAATGGAACTACTTTATGAAATGTTTATGCAGTCAAAAGTTTTTCTGGCAAAGGCTTTGTGTACTTGAACATTTTTTTTACTTTTACATGGGTGAGGTTGCTAAAGTATTTAAATTCACGTATCACGATGGATGAGATGTCTTCTCGATGGCATCCACATGCGTCATATTGAAAATGGAATCACCAAATGTGGTTTGTGAAAACATAGTACTTACTTTATATCTTTAGCTATTCGCATGAGTGCATGCATGATTTTTCATATGCTAAAAGTAAGTTCACCTTGCTGCTATTTTAGCCTATATACAACCCTTTCTTGTGTTAAAGGGGTTCGAAAATATAAATGCTCCCTCCCTCCCTCTAACTAGTTGAAAATTTTACTTATTAAGAAAAATATATTAGAAAGCAACATCTCATGTAGCATAAGGATGAGCATCGTTTGTCAAGAATTACTTTTAGCCCTTATAATGCCATGGCTTTCTGCTCTAAAATCAAATAGAAAGTAAAGCAAACGAGAAGACCCAAATTCTTTACCTAGCACTAGACCAGCCCCAATCCATCCAAAAATGCCCCACCGTTCACCAAGGAGGAACCATGCAAATCCAGCACCCCATACAGGTTCCAATCCATAAATTATTGCAGCTTCTGTGGCTGACACATCACACATAGCAGTCATCTGAAAATTAACAAAAAATCACTCAGAAACTTTTCCTAGAAAGTTTGATTAGGTTAAAGAGAACATTGATTACCAGAAAAGAAAGGAAAAACAAGTCAGCTAGAAAACATGATCGTAAAATCACATGAGAGGGCTAGGATTTTAGCTCGGCATATCTTTCATTACTCTAGTACCAAGCTCTAGACCATGAGCAACATCACACTCAACTTTGTAAGTCCCAAAGATTGATAAGCAAAGAATCACTAGAAGCAACCCACAAATCAAAATCAGGCGACATGGCCCAACGCAATTCTCTCTATCCTGACATTCAAGTTTCCTTAGATAATGAGAAGGTTTTTGATCACGTTGACTGCGAGCTTTTCGTTTCTTCGTTCTTTTCATATATGTAAGGAGGCTTTACTGCCTTCTGTCCTACTCTATTACCATCAATGGCACTCCGTAGCAGTTGCTTGTTATGTCATGGAAGATCTATGTGATGACATATAAAGAAAGCTTCTAAATACATCTTTGGAGAATAGGCCTTCGCTCTAAATGATGCAGTGGTATATCTTATGAGATCTTCTATACTCATCCATGGACCTTTAACACCTGAGTGGTCTCAGGTAAGTGGACCTTTAATGCCCTTTCAGTTGATTTAGGCGATGCAGGCACTGAGTAGAACGCCTCTTAGCATTGGAGACTCGGGGACACGGGGAGCCCACAGGTTGTCCGTGGTTACGAATAACGTTTTTTTAGAACGATTTCGAATCATATCATTGACCATCCAAGTCTACAATTTAGTCATAATTATTAAAAAAAAGTACATTAAAGTCTCAAAAATGAACTTAAATATAAGCATAGAAACAAATATTTGGGACAAAATGAGAGAAAGACTAAAGGAAACAAAACACACACACACACACATAATTTATATTATATAATAGTTAGACGGGCTGGTTTTCTCACGGGCTGAACGGGCTTGTCTTGTCTAGACCTAGCAAAAAAAGACCCGAACCCGCAGGTCGATCCGTACTCGGCCAAAAAAACCCGGGTACGGGTAGGTACTTTGAAGAACCGCTGAAAACAGACCCGTACCCGAACCGACCCGTATTTTTCGGGTAAGTCCGTGTTGCATATGGGTTACCCGGGTTGCCCGTTTTTTCCCCTATAAAAGTGCTAGGGTTTTCTGTTTTAATCACCAAGTCATTCTTCTCTCATCCTTTCCATCAGTCGCCGCTCCTCCCTCTTTCTCTCTCTCGATCTCGATCTCGACATCGCTCTACCGCACGACACCGCTCTCTTTGCCCACCTGTCAGATCCATCGACGGCAGCTATCCACATCAACTCGACGGCCAGCATCGTCCCTCTCACACTCCACCACCAGATTCGCCACAGCTCTGCCTGTCTTCGATCAGATCCACATCGGCTCCTCGCCACCGCCTCCGTCGCCTAGCCACCGCCAGATCTGCTTGTATTCTTTGTATTAAATCTTTTGTATGTATTTAAGTATTGTAGGTGTTTTTTTTTTCAGATCTGCTTGTATTGTTATTTTGTATTACGAGAAAATATTTTTTTCAGATCTGCCTGAATTATTTTGTAGGTGATTTTCTGGTATTTGTGTTAAGTTAGTTAGCCTATTGTATATTTGTGGTTGAAGACTTGGAGTTGAGATGATGGGTTTGGATTTGAGAATTGAATTTGAGATGATCAGATAATTGTAGAAATTAATCCAGTGAATATTTTTTCATTTTAATAAAAAATTCAAAAAATTAATAATTTACCCGCTTGTAATACCCGCCCTGCCAGGGTAGGGTATGGGTTTTAAAAAACTCTACCCCGGGAAAAATCAGGTAAAAATTACCCGAACCGGTTTTATCCGTCCCGGCCGAATTTTACCCGTACCTGGCGGGTTTACCCGTTTGTCAGGTCTAGGCTTGTCGAAACCTTTGCCCATGTCCAGCCCATATTTTTTACGGGCCCAAAATTTTGAGTCCACGTCCATCACGGTCACTAAAAAATAAGTCAATTCTCATATTTCTAGGGCTGGTACAGGTTGTGCACGGGTTGCCCGGCCCAACTTGCACCCCTAGGCAGATAGTATATCCCTTCACTTTTGACAGAACGCCGAAAATCACCGAGCATTTAGATATAAACTTATCATTGGGATATACTAGAATGATATCAAATTGGAGCATAAGACACGAACAGAAGGAGGAGAGGACTAGTGGACAACCTGAGAGGGTAAGGGTAGCATATCAGAGAAAACAAAAGAGAATATCCTTCAGTAGTTTGACTACCATACAGCGTCCATTTGATTCACTTCATTGCTTCCCTTAATATATGTGATACAAGTAGTGTTATAAATAGGGCAGTTAAGTCAACATGTGTTGATATTTTGTGTACTACTAATACAACTTCACTTTTTTAGTCTTACTCGTGTACTGAATGAACTCCGCGATCCCATTATTAATCAAAGGTTGAATTTTATCTGCAATATAGGAACCAATGAATCTGAAATTAACCTTCCCGCTGCATTGGAACATCCTGGCATACCCAAGACCCTACTAAAGCATGGTATCTTTAGGTTCACATTATAGTGTATGCACTGCAGCATTTTAGTCCATCCACGTATTTGGGACGGCAATTACAATGACTAAGGACTAGCTCAAAAGGAGGAAGTGAAATAGAAAATATAATTATTATTTTTTTTTAAGTATTCAGGAAATTAAGATCATACCTCTACCCACAAGCATAACCCAGTTGAAAATATACCAGTGTATAGTGCAGGTACCCATGGGAATACCATCATCCAATCCCAAAACAATGCCCATGTCCATGATGATGGATTGCATTCTTCAATACCACCAAGCCAGGCTCTAACAGAATACCACATAGTGGAAGAGAGAGCAACAACGCACACCTGTTCAGGACAGATTAGATTAATATTTAAAGTAAAATTTTATGATAGATGCTATACTTCCCCAGTCATGTACATTACTCGAGAGAAACAGGTGAAAGGTAGCTCTTTCATGATGTAAAACTAACCTCATATCCAAGGAGCGGTAAGAATTTTTCTTTGTCTGTTTTTCTTGAGATATGTTCAGTTCTTAGCATATGAACGCCAAAAAACACGGCACTTAAAAAATTCAAAAGATCACCAACCTGAAAAAGAATAGAAGAAGATGGTGAGCATATTAAGATGGTCAGAAGAGCTCGAGTTGTAATTCTTCGTGTAGAGGTTTAGACTGCTGGTTTACGTCCTTAAGCTACGTTACATGGACTCGGTATGAGTGTCCGGGTCGGATACGTGTCCAAGTATCCGATTCGTCTAATTTTTAGAACACAAGACATGGGGACACGGCAAAATATTTTTATTTATTTTAACATAAAATGGTGTTTTATGTGACGCACATGGATTTAATTGAGAACTTGTCTCATCTCAAAGCAATAACATATTAAAAAGACTACTACAAGATAGTGTTCACAGTGGCATATCCTATGAGATGTGTCGGACACATATCTCATACCCATGTTCAAGTGTCGAGTATCCGACACGGGTACTTCTTGCATTTTGAAGAGTCCGTGTAACATAGTCCTTATGTATGGTTTTTACTCCGTTTTCTGTCATCGGTCAAACTATATTGGTTTTCTGTTTTTCATTTTATTTTATTTTCCCTCTCGTTTCTACATAGTAGAAGTTGTAACCCTTCCTGAGAACAAGTCGTGGGAGTTTCAAGCCATTTTCTAGGGTTTAAGGGTCAGACAACGGGAAAAAAGATGTATGCTTTTCTTCAATACATGCTCTATTTTGGCCTAGCCATCGAATAAATAGAAAGATACCCATAAAGAACAAAGAAGAAGAATGTAAAAGTAAACAAGCAATGTAATCAAAAAGGAAAACAAAAGCAAAGAAAAATTAGGAACGAAAAGAAAAAACAGTAAAAGAAACCTAAAAGCGCCCTCAGCGTTCTCATGCTATCTTATTAGTGTGTCCTACGAACTTTCTGTAGATGTAGAACCAGCAGAACAGAAAGCTAACAGAGAGGAGAAAAAAGAAAAGAAAGGACAGAGTACTTACACATGGAGGTGATCCACTGGATTCCAGCATTCCAACCCCTATAATAGACATAAAAGCTCCAAACCAAGTATGTGCCGGAACTATAGCTCCTAGCATACCATCAAGTAAGGGAACCACAATTACCTGGTCAGATCCAGAGTTTGTCAAACTAAACCAATTTCGCTATAAAGCATAGAATCGATAAATAAGGAACTTAAGAGATCTCAGAGGTTCTTACGGTGAACATGGAAATAAAAGATGCTCGCCCAGCATCGGAAGTAAGCAGTCCAAGTGCCTGCATAAGATATCCTAGACTGACCCAGAGTCCTAATTCTATTCCAGCATTGTGGGTCTCAACATCACCTCGTGCTCGTATTACAAACGGGATAAATGGAATGGCTGTTAAAGCAAATCTCACGACAGTGAAGGCTGCTGGATCCATGATTGCTTCCACCTCTTTCACAACTGGTATGTTACTTGCTATAAAAAGCAAAGAACAGCAATTTTGAAGGGTGATGAACGCAAACATAAAAGTGCATCTTAAAATTTCATTGGGAAGGTACAAAAATAATAAGAACAATTATATGGTATTTCAGTGGTCATTCAGTGTATGAAAAGGGATACACTTCAGGGTAAACACCAAAAAGAATGTGGTTCTGAAATCAGGGATCACATTAGTCTGATGTATGTACACAGCCCTTCTTTCTTGCTAAATCATCGGATTAGTGAACAAAATCCTACTGATGATATTTTCTCACCCACGTGCTCCCCTTACAACCATGAACATCAAATGACCCTAAAGAACTGCTTAAAGAAGATTATTTTCAATCAGTTTTGTAGCGATAGACAAAGTGAAATTCAAATCACAATCAAGTGGCAATGGGCGGAAATCCCACTAGGCATAGAAACATAAGTTCCAGGCCCTTACGTCACTGCCCAATTGCTCACAAGACCCTTTCTCCAGCCATACAATACAATAATGTTATAATACTTTTAAATTTTCTGTCTCTTCACTTTTCTAACCATTCAAATTATTACAATGAACTAATTTTCTGTACCAAAATAAAAGATGAATAATGAAACCACTCTCAGAATTAGACCACCCTGAAAATTGAAAGCATCCTCTCACTTAACAATGCACGCTATCACCATAAATACACCAGGCAATAGCCCCTTGTCTCCAATAAACAAAGACGGAAATTACCATCTATTGCCACAGAGAGATTCAGTGTATAACTTATCAAGAGAGAAACAAAACCAAAAAGGTATTTCTAAGGTTTGATAATAAGTTAGGCCTATTTCCCTTAATTTATCCAAATGTTCATGAAATATGAACATCTGCAATAACCAAACCAGAAAGAAATCGTTCCGAGAGTGGTATACCAACATTCATCCCAAAATTAATTTTCTAAATAACGTGGTTGACTGTGGTACCACATCTTAACAACAGATCGCTGGGTTGACAACTACTACACAACTGTCACTATCAAATCATTTGTGACAACTTTTGGGACTAAAATCAAAATGATTACCGTAAATCAAGGTGATGACGTTGAGCAAAATGATGCTCCGAACTTTCGTCGACGCAAATAGTATCCGCCGCCACAACGCTCGCTTTCCGAAGAGGGACTTAAAACTTAGTGCTCGCCTCTTCGTTGATAGAACTCGATTAGGCACCTCGATCTCCACATCATGAGCCTGTTTTTCCGGCTTCCGTAGTCTCTTTCGGGCATTATTTGGACCGGAACTGCAATTCGGCGGCGAATGATTGAAAGAGAAAGTGGAAACACGACGTCGTTTCCCGTGTATTACGTGGAACGGGTACGTGATCGAAGAGCTGAAAGAAAAAGGGGAGTAATACGAAAATCTGATTGTAGGATCCGTTGGCTTCTTCCATGGCCACCTCCATGTTGATGGTGAGGCCATGGCAGCAGCTAGAGCTCCTTCTCTCCCTCACACAGTCACACACAGAGACTCAAATTACAGCAGCAGAGCTCTTTCTCTCTCACACAGTCAAACACACACACTCAACTTGCAGTACAGATTCTGTTTGGAGGTGGTAATTAGCGACGATTGGTAGAAGAGCGTGGGACCAACTGGTTTGGGGGAGAGTGGAGACCATGAAAATGGGGAAAGCGACGGCGTCGTTTTTCCTTTGGGGTGTGAGTGACGTCCCATGTCATGGGCGCCACGTGCTACATATATGCTCCAAATATCTGTGGGATGGCACCAAGAAATGTCCCTTTCCTTGGAAGAGTCTCCTGGCACAATAAAACAGAAAAAGGAGGAAAATAATATCAGTAATATTCATGAGCGACAATTTTTACTTTTTGTGCAAAGTTTGGTACTCATGGCCATGAAGTCAAAAGTGTGTGAATACCAATCTTCTTTGGTCTCTGTTTGTAAGATAACCACACTCTTGTTTATACTCACAAGTGTGATTTATCTAGTTCTAGGCTTTACTTATTCTGTTTTCCATAGTATCTTCATGTATTACTGTAAAGAAAATCAATCATCGCTTTTAGTTGTACTGCAATTCCTATCGGATGGAAGATGTCATCCGAGTGTTATCATCAATGGTAGAGTTCTTACTCCTTTTCAAAAAAAAAAAAAAATCAAGTGTGATTTATCGGCTCTGGTGAGACCGATGTAATTAAAGGTATTAAGCATGCACGTCATTAATATTGGAAAGACATTTAAAGACACCAAGCATGTCACGTCACCAATGATGAAAACTCGACCTAAGGACAAATCCTCACTAAAAGCCGTTTCACCGTAACAAGAGTGGAACAAGTTGGTGTCTGTCAAATCATACCGTCAAATCGAAGACAGCACTAGCTAAACAATGCATGGCAAGTTCTCAGCATAATCGAGACACATGGCTCCTTCACATATGGCCTAAGGTTTTTATACGTGTTGTCCGGATAAGAGTTGTAAAAATTTGGCAAGGCTTGGACGAAAACTTAGTGAAGAAGGTAAAATGAGATCACATTCAGTCCCACAACGTGGAAAGGTCAGTTCGGTCGAAGGGACTTAACGTGAGCAAAATGGTAAAACAGGCACGTCTGTACACATTGCAGCTCTAGATTCGATGGTCTTGGAGGTCTGGCGTAAACAGAGCGAAAAAGCAGGCAAGCCCGAAAAACACATGGCAACCCTAAATTGGAGTGAGCACATATCAAATTATTACAACTCGGCTATAAAACCCATTATATTGTCTGGATTAATCATCTTGACACCTCCGTTTACCTTAAGTAAACAGGTGTATTTTATGTTAAGGTAGAACATTAAGCCAATTGCATGTCTCTTTCAGGAAGTTCACATAGTGCTTGCAATGCTTTGTACATTCAAGGTGTTATCATTTTCACTGTATCGCTCAACTGCACCCATTATGAAGGTCAATAGTCTTTATTCTTTTTACTAACATGCTCGGCCAGACTAGGAGTAGGAGTATATTAGGTAAGAATAGCTGTAACTTGAAATAGCATTGAAAAGTCCTAAAGCATTAGAAAAGAAGAACTCTAAGAATATTCTCAAGTCCTCATTGAAGAAGTCAAATTAGACATTTTTCACCCAAACACCAGACTGTTTACATAAATTAAGAATTGTGTTTCACATGTGGTCTCATCAGGACCTGGCACGCCACCATACCTTACACATCTCTCACGCGAGGCCACGCCGCAACATGGCTTGCCTGAGCATTTCAAGGCAAATACTTTTTGGCACTCCCGGTAAGATACACGTATGCTTATTTCTTCAAAATGGTTAATACTAGGAGAAATCCTATTGGAAAGTCTGTAACACACACCCCTCAAGTTCCTAACATGGCCAATACCTCTAATTCAAAAGGTCTTCTAAGAAGTGATGGAGTGGTAGAAGATCAATTGAACCCATTTGGAGATCAATAGGGGAACCTTACTGCGAAGGAGGTTCTAAGTGACGAATATGTTCAAAGGATGATGAGTGTGTTCGTATATATCTAAAGGAGTATGTCTGCGAGCACAACTATATTTAGAGACTTTCTAAACAAAACTAAGAACTCTGAAAGGCAAAACGTCAACAACAAAGTTGCCTTGTCACTTATTGGGCACCTAGACCGAACCTCGAAGCAGTGGCCCGTTGGGGGGGGGGGGGTGTTTGGAAACCAAAGTTATGCAAACTATAAAGCTCAGGCCAAGGCCAAACCACAAGCTGACCAGATCAAATAAGGAAATAATCAAGGTTGGAGGCCCCATGGAGAAAAATATCAGTATATACACCCTGATATTCTCGAGGGGCAATATCGGCCAAACCAACCTTACACTCAGACATCCTATCCTTGTTTAACCCCCGTCTACATCCTCAAATGACTGTCAATAAAGACCAATTAATCGATCTTATCAAAGAACAGTTTGGCCCAGGCCTTAAACTTGTAGGTTACCATGTTATTCCAAGCCATTCCTTAATTAGGTCGATATAAACTTTCGTTTTCCAAAAGGGTACAGAGTCCATAAGTTTTCTACCTTTAGTGGTGAGACCAGTCACTCCACTATTAAGCACGTAATTCGATTCATGATTCAATGTGGGAGCTAGCCGGAGTTGATTTTTTCAGCTAAGATTACTTCCTAACTCCCTTTGTGATACAGGTTTTTCTTGGTATATCGGCCCACCACTCACCTCAGTGTTCACATGGGCCCAGATGGAAGATCTCTTCCATGCTCAATTCTATAAAATGACCCCAAAAGTTTTCATCACTAATGTGACCAAGATTCATCAAATAGCCAGAGAATTGTTGGTTGTCTTATAGAATGTTTCAAGCAAGATAAACACAAAGTCAAAGTCTCTTTACCTGAGTCAGGTTTGTAAAGCTAGCTCTAGATGGCATCCATTTTGATCGAAATGGCTGACAGAAACAGTACATCTCCGAGCAAATCAGCTTTGTCCAATGGTTATTTTAAAATAGAAATAAAACGAATCTCAAAAAAATTAAAACTATAAAGTTAAATTAGACTTTCTGAATTTTTTAGAAATATAATAATCACAAAAACCAATGGGTAATGAATTTCTTATGGCAAATCGAAGTGACTACTAGAAACATCACATATATGCAGAAACCAGGTTGTAGTAGGCCTGGAAAAACCCCTGGTGGAGGTTTAATGGGCCTGCGGCCCGTCGCGGACCTAGCTTGGTCCTACTGGCTGGACCCAAAATCTCACACCCACATCGGGTTAATCATTATTGATGACGTAGGGGCGACCACTAACAACAGTATTGCGCATCAACTTTCCGTCGTGTTGACCTGGACCCAAAATTTAACTTTTTCCCGTTAGATGTGGGGTACAGCAACCATAAACAACATTTTATCTCATTCCTAAAAAATAACGTGCATAACAATTAGTCGGAAAACATTCCATGGTATCTCATTTTGGTTTCTCATCAAACAATGAAAACAAAAGTAGTAGCATTTCAAAAGGCTTTAAAACGTAAAACTTGTACAAATTGTGCGATAATATATTTAGCATAGAAAATAGGGTATAAGCGGGGACATGACATGAATACTTATCGAGTCTAGCTCTTACTCGAGTGTCGGTCCTAGCCCTCATCTATCGAAACTTAAATGATAAATTGTAAAGGTATTAATTCTTGTCGCTCAATTATGTATGCCCACTAAATTTGCTTTTAAGTAAGGAAAATTACCAAAACACCCCCCGAACTTATGTAAAATTACTAAAATATCCCCTGACAACTAATGTACTAATACGCACCCAAAATAACCTAAAACATATTTTTTAACCAACTAGATGGGTTTTTCAGACTAAAAAGTGATTCGGGAGCTTTCCCGCGCAAAAACCCTAATCGTAATTTAAATCGAGCGCTAGAAGGCCAATTTTATTAAAACTGGCAATAGGCATGGAAATGTCCTAAATTTTTAGACAATGAAGCGTATCAACAAATCAAGGTTACTGTAAAAATTTTAGCTAAAAAGAGGCTAATTTGTAATATTAAATAAATCAAAAACTCTTTTTCTAGATAAAATCATTTAATGCCCTTCGGGTATCCAGAAAAATCCCATAGAATTCCATGATGTAGATATCATAAAAAAAATAATGGAGGTATTTATTTGCACTAAGCTAAGGTCAGAGCAAAAACTAGTTTTTAAAGAAAAAGTTTGGACAGCTTGAAAATTAGCTATCTTTTATCACTGACCAACATTATTCAAGGACAATTTCGACCAAGAAATAAAAAGATTCAGAGGAAACAACTTAAAGTTATAGAGAGCTCCCTAAGAATTTTAGAATGTACAAGTTCTTGTAAAAAACTGAGAAACAATTAATTTAGAACAAATTGAAATTGACTGGTCTATAATTCAATAAACAACATTTTTTAGCAAATACTAGTTTTGTACACTGGCCATTTTGAAGCCGAATTATGAAGAACATCTAAAATTTTGAAATAAACTTTCTGAGGTTTTCAAAAAGATAGAAATCGCTAAAACCCAACGAATAATGAATATTATATAACAAATCGAAATGGCTGATAGAAATAACACATCTCTACTCAAACCTGTTTTATTCAATGGTTATTTTGAAGCAGAAATGTATCGAATCTTAGAAAGATTAAAACTAAAAAGTTAAATTAGATCTTTTAAGGTTTCCAGAAATATAAGAATCACAAATAACTAATGAGTAATGAAGTTTCTATGGTGAATCAAAGTGGCTGCTAGAAATCGTACATCTCTGAGTAAACTTGTTTTTTTCAATGGTTATTTTAAAGTAGAAATATAATTAATCTCAGAAAACTTAACACTAAAAAGTTAAAGTATACTTTTTGAGGTTTTTAGAAATATAAGATTAACAAAAAACCAATGAGTAATGAATTTCATATGGCAAATCAAAGTGGCTGCTAGAAACTGAGTCACGAACTGAGTCGGGGAATCAGTGGGTTGGACTGGCATTTGGGTGGCACAAAACCGTCTCGTATGTTGCTCACAACCCCTTCCTTACTGGCCATGTTGGTCCCAGCTAGTATGAATATGTTGTTGTGTTCACTACTACTGCCACCACGAGAGTCAAACTGCTTTTGGTCTTATTACTGTCAAGCAAAATAGGTTCAACAAAAGCCACAAACTAAATAAGACCATGGCGATTGTAATGCTTTTACGCATCTTAATGACTCGGGAAGGTAACTAAGTCACATATACCTTGTAAGCATGCTACCGCTTTAGGAAGCATACTGGTTCTTGCTCACGCACTCACGCTTAAAGAAAGTTTACCCTAACGAAAGAACAATAATGTAACATCCTACGACTTAATGCCCTTGTAATTTATAGAAGAGTTTTCTTTCAGAATTTGGTCACTAATTGTAACCGTGTTATGAAGGGTGGTTGTTTTCAGTAGCAACCAAAAATGAACTCGAAAGAAAAATAATGAACATGCCCTAGCAATCTACAAACTAATGCCTTTGATGGTTTTCTTTTACGAATATGACACTAACTTTAAGAAAATTATGAAGGGTTTAATTGACTTCAACATAGACCAGAAAAGGATTCTAATTTGTTGTATGAGATTCTCTCATATAGTTTGATAGAATCCCTCTATGCCCAGATATGCAATGTTTTGTATTACTAACGCAGTTAACTTGTCAGGATAAGAAAAAAAAATCAAACTTCTATAATCAATAGGTATGTAGAGAGAGGGAGAGTGACAACCTCTTTGGAGATGCATGGTATCACCTAAGAGAAAACCACTGAAAAGAGTTCAGAGTAACTCTAAGTAGTCTAAATGATTATGGTAAGGATGTAGAAACAACACTTAGCACAGGATGGAAAATGAAGAACTAATTCTCCAAGAAAAAAACAAGATAATAAGTTGTTAGAAGAACTATAGATGTCAAATAGATTAGGGGCCCACGGGAGTGTGCTTGCTATGAACAATGTTTGTGCAGATCCAAAGATCCAAGGGCCTGGACCAGTGCTGGGCTTTCCTCCAGAAATGGCCTGACCCTTTATAGGTCCAAATCCTGCCCGATCCAAGCCTGGCCCGGCCCTTGAAAAGACCCAAACCCAACCTTTATCTGGCACATTTAAAGCCCGAATCTGGCCTGGTCCAAGCTCGATCTAAGCCCGGTCCAAAAAAATTCAAATTTTGAAAATTTTCAAATCCCCCCTCCCCCCACCCCAACTGGCTCTATTTTCTTAGAGTTCATTTTTTCGCCCCCCCCCCAATAAAAACAGTTATATAACGGCTAGCTTGAGGAGTATTTTCATCCAACCTTATTCCAACAACTCTTTTATGCACTTTTACATATTTACCCTCCCAACAACTATAAACGACTAGTTTTTAGGGGTGTTTTGGTCTTTTATGAAGTTTGAAAAATCTGTAAATTTAATCATTCTCTTCACATTTTTCACACCAGTCTTCGCTCTTATCTAAATTTTACAAGCTTTCTTGTGCATTCTTATTTGTTACTAAGTCAAATTTTCAATTACAAGCATTCTTTAATTATTAGTCAATACAATTTGGCTAAACAATACTATATATAGTACTTTAATTCTTTACCATTTAATTAGTATTACCATTTTTATTTTTCATGACTGTCAAAGGATTTTGAAAATATGTCTTCTTCACGATTATCAAAATCACGTAGCCAAAAATCTCCACCACCACAAGTGCCACAATTTCATGATCAACCACCAGTGGGTATAAATACCCAAAATCTTATTGAATTTAACCAAAACGGTCTTGATTTTCAATATACACCTTCACAAGATTACAAGCACTTTAGTCAAGAACGCAACTCTATTTGCGACACTGCTACTCTAAAGCAAAATCTTATCACAACGAGTGGTCGTCGAAAGGAAGGACCGAGCAATTGTGTCTCAAGTCCATCAGAAGTCAAAAAGGCAGATAAAAAGCTCAAACCTAAGTATTGATATCATTTTGAAAGGATTATAGTTGATGGCATACCAAAAGATCAATGTAAGTATTGTTCAAAATTATTTTCGTGTGGTAGTAGTAATTCACATCTTAATAGGCATTGGCCGACATGTGCACTTAATCAAGGCTATGTTGGTACTAGCCAAACAGATTATCTTTTGATGGTAAGTAACTTATTTATAATCAGCATGAACT
This sequence comes from Escallonia rubra, assembly GCA_033065855.1. Taxonomy (NCBI): domain Eukaryota; kingdom Viridiplantae; phylum Streptophyta; class Magnoliopsida; order Escalloniales; family Escalloniaceae; genus Escallonia; species Escallonia rubra. The sequence goes on along the minus strand of JAVXUO010002589.1, from coordinate 39,880 downwards.
AAGAGATTGACTTGCCGAATTTGTTGTGCACGATGAAAAACCTTTTAATTTTGCTGATAATGATAAGTATTCTAAATATGTAAATAATTACATGCAACCTTTGTATAAAAAAATGTTCATAGAAACACAACTAGGTCTGATGCACTTAGAGGGTATAGTGTTGCTAAAGAACGCTTGATTGACTATTTTGATAAATTTGATCATAGATTTAGTCTTACGTCTGATGTTCGGAAATCTCCATATTCTCTGGTAAATTATTCTTGTGTGATGGTACATTGGATTGATTCTGATTTAGTTATAAACAAGAGAATCATCTCTTTTGAAATCATTCCCTATCTACATGATTCAATACACGTTGTTGATATTATACTCTGAAATATAACACCTTTAAATTAACTGAGAAGATAATGAGTGTCATTTTTTATAATGCTTTTAATAATAAATCTGGTGTTCAATTCTTAAAGATGAACCTTAAACCTGTATTAGATGGGAACTTTTTTCATGTAAAATGTGTTTGCCATATGATTAATTTAATTATTCAAGATGATTAGCTGATGCAGAAGATATTCTTGCCAAAGTGAGGTGTATGGTTATATTTGTTAATTCTTCGGGTCCGAGAATACATGAATTTAAAGCATTAAGTGCTCAATATGGTTTGTCTCGTAAGAGACTATTTACAGATGTCGTGCACATGTGGAACTCCACATATAAAATACTTTTACGTGTTATGTTATAACAACAAGTTTATATTCACTGCCTACTATCCATGTTCCCATAAGGCTTGTCAACTCCTGATAAATGGCAGTTAGCTGTACACCTGGTTGAATTTTTGGAGGTATTTTACATGTTTATTGTTCTATTATCTGGTACGTACTATCCCACGTCTCCCACCGTTGTACTAGAAATTCTAAAAATGGCTAAAGTTTTAGAAAAACAGAGACATATGGAAGCCTTTTGTGATATAGTGAAAAATATGGACCTTAAATTCAATAAATATTGGAAGAAATTGCCTATTGTTTTTGTTGCTGCCTCTACTTTGGATCCTAGGTTCAAGTTGCATGATATAAATGTTTCAATAACAGAAATATGCGAGAAAATGGGCTATTGGGTTCCTGTGATAGGCAAGCTTACACAAACTATGAGTACGTCATTTGAAGATCTTTATAACTTATTTCAAAGTTCCGCCGACGTGCACGTCCGAGCTACATCATCGAGTGGTCAAATATATTATTGGTCATTTCTTAGGGGCATTGAACATGTAGTAGCAGAACAAGCAAGAGTGGAAGATACTTCTACAGGTTCGTCTTCATTTTTCTCTCTGAATAAATTGATTTATATGCAAAGAAAAAACCATTATTCTTTATTGTCAATGGATGAGTAAAGGAATTTTGATTTGTTAACTTTTTGGAAACAAAATGCAAAAATTTATCGCATTTTATCCCAAATTGCCCGTGACACAAAGTTGATTCATAAGGCTGAGGTCACTAGGACGACCGGGCACTACCTCACGATGGACGAAGTTCGTATAGAAGTTTATTTGGTCTTCAGCAGTTTTAAAAAAATAGGGTATGTGGAGAATGTATGTGGGTGAACTGTATGGACAAGTGGATGGAGGACATGTAGGTTCAGGAGTAGAAGAGGAAGAAGGAGCGGAGGGAGGTGGAGGAGGAGCAACAAAGAAAGAAGGAGCGGAGAGAGGTGGAGGAGGAGCAGCAGTACCTGGAGTGAGTGGGGGAGCGTTGGATGGATGGTTGATAGGAGCAGGTGAGCGAGCAGCAGTAGCCTGAGAAGCAGCCCTTGTGCTGCGTCGTGAGGGAGCATAAAGAACTTCAGGTGAACTGTCGGACTCGGACGTTGCTTGCAACACAACGCGACGGCGACTATGAGAACAATGGGTGGATGGATCCATAATAGTAGGCGGTAAAAGACGGCAAAGTGAAGGGTAAAAAAAATTGGCAGTGAGCGGTGAAAAGTAAACAGTGAAAGAGAACAGTGAAAAAATTACTTTATATAGACGAAAGTTTTCGGTCGAATGAAAACTAAGTTTTCATTTGACCAAAAGTTACAGAAAGGATGAACTGACTTGAGGGACTTTTCATTCGAATGAAAATGTTTCTTTCGAATGAAAACTTTTCACTCGAAGGAACAGTTTTCTTTCGAAGGAAAACATTTCATTCGAATGAAAAACTTTTCATTCGAAGGAAAATAATTTACTTCAACTGAAAATAAAATAAAATAATAATAAGTAAAATAAATAAATAAAAAAAAACAATCAGCTCAGATCACACATTCCTAAGCAACGACGAATGGGAACAAAAGATGGATTTAGCTAAAGGCTTTGTAAAAATATATGCAAGTTGATCTTCCGATTCTACTTTCTTGAGTTCGATTAATCCTTTCTGAACGTTGTCTCGAAGAAAGTGGTGATGAATATCAATGTGCTTTATGCGAGATTATTAAGTAGGATTTTTACTGATATCAATAGCGCTACTACTATCGCACATGATGGGAATATTATCTAAGAAAATACCAAAATCCCGTAAGGTTTTACGCATCCAAAGAACTTGGGCACAATAACTACCAGTTGCAACATATTTTGCTTCGGCTATAGAAAGCGCTACGGATGTTTGTTTCTTACTATGCCAAGATACGAGCGATTCTCCGATAAATTGGCAAGTGCCATTGATGCTTTTACGATCAACAAGACATCCGACATAATCTGAATCAGAAAACCCAACAAGATCGAAAGAGGAATTTTGCGGATACCAAAGTCCTAAATTTATCGTCCCAGACAGGTATTTAAGAATATGTTTAACGGTGGTAAGATGAAATTATGTAGGACAAGCTTGAAAACGGGCACAGATGCACACACTAAACATTATGTCAGGTCTAGAGGCGGTAAGATAAAGTAAGGTACCAATAATACCACGATAAAGCGTGTGATCAACATCTTTACCAGATTCATCTTTAACAAGATTGAAAATAGGAGAGATAGGGGTACCTCTAGGTTTAGCATTATCCATACCAAAGCTTTTCAAAAGATCCCGAATATTCTCTTTTTTGATTGCTTGATTTGGAGTCCGAGGAAAAAGGTAAGTTCTCCCATCATACTCATCTCGAATTCCCTGCGCATACTCTCAACAAACTCTTGGCACAGATCATCGTTAGTGGCTCCAAAAATAATATCATCAACGTACCTTTGAACAATAAGAATATGCGAATTTTGAAATTTTGTAAAGAAAGTGGTATCGACTTCGCCACGAGAGAATTCATGATCAATAAGAAAGCTGCTAAGACGATCGTACCAAGCTCGATGAGCTTGTTTAAGACCATACAATACCTTTTTCAATTTAAAAACATGATTGGAGTATTTTTCGTTTTCAAAATCGGGAGGTTGTTTTACAAAAACTTCCTTCTGAATTACCCCATTCAAGAAGGCACTTTTCACGTCCATTTGAAAAAGTTTGAAATTCAAGTGACATGAAAAGGCCAAAAGCATTCGGATAGCTTCAAGTCAAGCAACAAGGGCAAAAGTTTCGTCAAAATCAACCCCTTCAACTTGATTGTATCCTTTGACTACTAGTCTAGCCTTGTTTCGAACAATGTGGCCATTTTCATCAAGTTTGTTTCGAAAAAACCACTTGGTGCCAATGACCTTTTGTTGAACAGGAGGCGGGACTAGAGACCAAACATCGCTTCTTTCAAATTAATTCAGTTCTTCTTGCATGGCAAGGATCCACCCATCATCTTTGAGAGCCTCAAAAATATTTTTAGGCTCAATTTGAGAAAGGAAAGCAAAATCAGCACATAAGAGATTTACCGAAGATCGGGTCGTTACTCCACATTCAACATTACCAATTACTTGCTCCTTCGAGTGGCTAGAGGAATATCTCCAGCTTTTGGGAAGCGTTTGGGTCTTGGTATTTTCATTTTAGGATGATGTTGAACTCTCTCATTCATTTGAAGAAATATCTAACTTGTTGTTTAAGTCGAGAGAGAGTTCCTCGCTGTCATCACCTGCATGCTTACTTGAATTTTCAACATTAGATTCTTCAAATATAACATGCATGGATTCTTCAACCGCAAGAGTCCTATGATTATAAACTCTATATGCTCTACTCTTCAAGGAATAACCAAGAAATATACCATCGTCAGATTTTGCATCAAACTTACCCAAATTCTCACGATTGTTCAAAATAATCAATTTTAGGTTTTTGATTTGACAAAAGTTCGTAAAGAGTTTTATCAAAGATCGGTCTGATAAGTACCCTATTCAATACGTAACAGGAAGTGCTAACGACTTCAGCCCAAAAATATTTTGGCAAAGAATTTTCATGAAGCATTGTTCTAACCATCTCTTGAAGAGTTCGGTTCTTTCTCTTTACAACCCCATTTTTTTGGGGAGTTCGAGGAGCCGAAAACTCATGAGCAATGCCATTTTCAATACAAAAAGGTATAAAATCTTTTTCAAATTCACCGCCATGATCACTCCGGATTCTCACAAGTCTCAATTCCTTCTCATTTTGTAGAAACTTTACAAGATTAAATTTTTTTTCAAAAGATTCATCCTTATGAGTTAGCAAAAGAACTCAGGTGTATCTAGAGAAATCGTCAACAATGACGAATGCATAAAATTTTCCACTAAGGCTAACATTTCTTGTGGGGACAAAAAGATCTAAATGAAGAAGTTGAAGAGCACGGGAGGTAGAAACAACATTTTTGGCATGAATTTTTTTTTTTGATTGCTTGCTATATTGACAGGCATCACAGACTTTATCCTTGATAAACTTTAATTTAGGTAAGCCTCGAACAAGTTCTTTTGAGAGTAGTTTCTTGATTAGATCCATATGCACATGACCTAATCTACGATGCCACAACCAAACATCATTTTGTTGAACTGAGAGGCACGTTTCTCGAGAAAAACTAATGCATCAAAATATAAAGTGTAAATGTTACCATCTCTCTTACAAACCAAAGTACCTCTATCTGAGGCATGACAGATGAGTGGTCACCTTCAAACTAAACTTTGTGTCCACTATCGATTAGTTACCTGATGCTTATCAAATTAAACTTCAAATCATTAACTAAAGACACATTATCAATGGAAATTGAACCGTTACCAATTTTACCTTTACCGATGATCTTCCCATTTGAGTTGTCTCCGAAGGTAACAAGGCCACCATCCTTCGGAGTGATACGAGAGAATAGTGAACAATCACCTGTCATATGCCTTGAGCATCCGCTATCGAGAATCCATTTGTTTGGATCCACCTTTGGTTTCAAGCATACCTACAACAGATTCTGGTTTCGTTCCTTTAGTAACCCACATTTTCTTGGGTCCTGGAAGGTTAGGTAAACAATGTTTTGGCACCCAAACTTGCTTTATTCTATTTTGACTGACAGAAGAAGAATGTTTATTTCTGACCTCTTTAAGATGACAGTTTTTCACTAAGTGCCCTTTCTTATTACACACTGTATAGAGTATGAATGGTGAGCATGAGGCTAGATTTTTATTAAAGAAATTTTTATAATCCTTTTGCCTCTTTGAAGGATCATAACCAATTCCACTTTTTTTAAATACACATCTTTGTCTTCCCAAAAGTATATCCATGTTCTCTTTTTCTTGTGTAAATTTTGAAAGAGTAAAATTCAGATCTTCGATCTCTTTTTCTAAACTCCTTTTTTTGTAAAAATTCTTTCCAGTTGAGATTTTAAAAACTCGTTTTCTGCAGGGTTTTTTACACTTCTGAGAGACTAAATTTCTGAAGAAAAACTAGAATTTTCCTCCTTAGAAGCAATTAGATCAGTTTTTAAAGAGGCATTTTCAGTTATGTAAAACTCATTCTTTTCGTCTAATTTCTCCTTTTCACTAACGAACTCCTCAACAATGCTTATCAAAGAAAGAGCTTTGTTTTTCAGGGTGACATTTTTAAGTTTTAAGTTTTAATTATTTTTACTAAGTTCAAGGAAAGCTAACTCAAGCTGATCATAATCAAAATTTTCAGAAGTGATTACCTCATCTGAGTGATCATCCTTGGCCATAAAGCATAGATGAGCTACATCCTCGTCTTCGCTCATTTTTTTTATCACTTTCGTCAGAATCATCCCAAGTCAGCAGAACTTTTCTGGGTTTGAATTTCTTTTCTTTTGTATCTCAGCCACTACTGCTTGTTGATTTATTCTTGAGCTGTGGGCAGTACTTCTTGATGTGTCCAGTTCTACCACATTCATAGCAAGCGTCAGGATTTTCTCTTGCGTTCCAATCACCATTGTTTCTTTGTTGTGATTGATTTGTCTGACTCCTCCTGAACTTTCCATCTCGTCGGTTTGTAAGGAATTTTTTGAACTTACGAGTGATGAAGGCCATGTCCGGATCGGAGTCATCGCTGCTCTCTGCAGGTTTATGAGATGCTCAGCTTTGAGAGCTAGGTTCTTCTTCTTCAAAGTGTTCTCTTCCTCGTCATGAATCTTCATTGTGATTTCATGAGTCATTAGGGATCCCACCAGCTCTTCCAACTTCAGCACATTCAAGTCTTTGGCTTCTTGAATGGCTGTGACTTTAGCTTCCCATCTCTTGGGAAGAGATCTAAGGGTTTTCCTAACAATCTCCTTTTCTGGGTATGTTTTTCCCAAGAGCATGTGTCCATTTATAATTAGAGTAAACCAAGAATACATCTCATTTATAGACTCGTTTTCCTTCATCTTGAAGGCCTCATACTGCTGGACGAGCATGTTAATCTTACTTTCTTTTACGTGATTGGTACCTTCATGAATGACCTCCAGTAGTCTCCACATCTCTCTAGCTATTTCGCAAGCTGAGACTTGATTATATTCATTTATGTCGAGTTCATAGCTGGTGATATTCTTTGCTCTGTCGTCCATAGAGAAGAGATGTGTCTCATGAGTGTCCATCTCGAGAATTCCCTTAGGAACCTTGGTTCTATCTGGGCCATCCTTCATGGGAATAATCGGGCCATTTTCAACAACATACCATACATGAGTGTCCTGCCTGAGAAAATTCCTCATCTGATTTTTCCAGTAGCTATAGTTTTCGTTCTTCAACAAAGGTGGTCGAGTAGTTGCTGAGACTTCTTCCATGTTAAGATCTTTAGCTCTTGACGGTAAAGTCAAAACAAAAGTAACAGAGCACACGGCTCTGATACCACTTGTAGGTCCCTAAACACACCTAGAGAGGGGGGGGGGGGGTGAATAGGTGTTTATAGCTTAAAGCATAAATTTAAAACTTAATTACAAGGTAATAACTAAAATAGTAAATATAAATCAACATAGAGATTTATACCGATTCAGCCCCATCAGCCTACGTCTAGTCCCCGAGCACTCCACACAAGAGAGACCTACTCGAGCCTTTCACTAAGCAGCTAGCTTCGGGTGCTAGTTCAAACCGCAGTACAGATCTGAAACCCTTCAAGCTTTCCAACAATTACAAGTGAAAAATAGATTACAATTATGTTACAAAGCACACTCATTTACTAGTAGATGTTACAATGAATATTAAAAAGCTAAGCTTTCTTAGATGGAAATATCTGAAACCTTTCGAGAATTTAACCAAGAAGCTTGCTCTTAAATTTCTCAAAATATGAACTCACTCAAAGAAAAGTATTTGAAAGATGAAATAAGACGAGAGAGTCTTTTTAGAAAAGTAAGAGAGAAATTTTCAGAGATTGGAGAAGTTAGTAATAAAAGCTCAAGGAGTCCTTTTTTATACTAGAAGAGAATATGACCGTTTGAAAAGAGATGACAAAAAGAATCATTCGAGTGAAAAATACTTCTGACGATTTCGATAGAAATGAAATGATAGAGAAAGAAGATTTACTGAAAGATTGATTCGAATGAAAACACCTTTTCATTCGAATGAAAACTTTGCTTCGACTGAAAACTTTGGCTTCGACCGAAAAGTCTTGCTTCGACCGAAAACTTTTGGCTTCAACCGAAAACTAAGAAGTATTTTTGATACCTGATATGAAGAGACTGAAAGATTGATTCGAATGAAAACTTATTTTCATTCGAATGAAAACTCATATGAGAGAAAACTTCTTGGTTTATTCTTTACTTGGTTTTTTGCGAGATCTTTAAGAAAGACTTAGAAAAATTACAACCAGGAGAAATAAAATGAAGTCCCAAGTCAAGATCCAAGTCCACGTCCAAGACCATGTTCAAGTCCACGTTCACGTCTTCTTTTTGGCCAAGGGATATATCATGTTTTGTTTAATTATGATTTGTCCTGAAAAATCTTAATAGCAGTGTTAGATTAATGTTAGAGATAATAAACTTAGAATCGTCAAAATAATGCAACTTTGACTTTTAAAGTCAATAAGCCCGGCCCTTTAACACCTCTAAGAAGAACTAGACTCTTTATTACCACTTGATATCACTTGCAAGAGAAATAATCCAACAAAGAAAGAAAGAACCACTTTAAATGCCTCATAAAAATAATTTCTAGACTGGGATTATGGATGGCGAGACTTCAGACTACTAGCAAACAAAATCAATCACGAATGGATTAAACATGGACTAGTTGTTATAATTGAGATATGCTCTTACCATCATGGGAGTTAGTCTGAGAATCAGACAGTCCATGTAATACCCTGAACCTTGATTTTATGCCTAGCCGATTAGTTTATATTTAGTGACGATTATGAACGTAACATTTAGTGTTGATGTGCATAATTAAGATTTTATCGACAACAATTAGCAACGATTTTATACTTAACATCGATATTTGTTGTTAGAGTGACTGTTAGCGATGATTAGTGAATCGGGGTCAGTTATAAAACTACATTTAAATTGGGATCTCTAGCGACGATTGTTGCCAGCGGTATTGATTGTGACTTTTAGTGACAATGTATAATGCTCGTAAGTTGCAAATTAATGAGGTTGGAAGAATGTAATGCCCGGAATGTTTCATTGGTCGATGAAAATTTTATTTTAACCTTAATCTAAGATTATTGTGATCTTTTAAGAGGAATGTGGGTGAGATGAGAACACTAGAAAAGTGTGGGTGGGGGTCTTTAGAATTATTCTAACCTAGGGCAACCATATATAAATGAAGTTTTAAGAGGGCAGCCGTCCTAGCAAATCTGTTACCCCCTTTACGCGAAGTCCAGAGAGGGAGAGAGAAAGAGAGAGAAGGAACAAGGCTAAGCAAGGGAAAATTCAAGGTAATGGAATCCATAAACTCTCTCTTTAGTTTAGCCACGAATTTGGACATTTTATATGTATATTTAGTGTGGAATTGATAGCTTTCGGTAGTATTTGAGAAGAAGGCCGCTATAGAGCAGATTAATAGTGGGTTAGGGTTTTCATCATATCTCCTTTAATTTAAATCCGATTAATATGATTTTACCCTTTCTAAAAACTTCATTGTCTTGCCTTAAAATCTTTAGTTTTGAATTTTCTTAGAATCTCACGTTTGCACATTGAAAATCGATCTTAGAGTCAATCTATTGTAGAATTCAGAATTTTTGGTTTCTGGCAGGCACTTCGATTTATCATAGAAAATTATTTACTCATGGGATTTTTGTTAAATTTATATTTATAGAAACTTAAAAAAGTCCTCTTAAACTCTTTAGTTTATATGTTTATGAGATTCATAGTATTTCTACTCCAAAATAATCATTGACCAAAACTGGTCTGCACAGAGATGCTGTTTTGATCAGCCAGTTCGATTTACTGTATAGAAGTCATCAATAATTGGATTTTTGTGAGCTTTATATTTATGAAAACCTTATAAAGTCTACTTTAACTTTTTAGTTTTGAGTTTTTTAAGATTCATCATGTTTCTTCCTCAAAATGGTCAATCTACAAAACTAGGGTTTGCTGAAAAATGTTGTTTTCAGAATTATAGATTAGTACATTTCCCAAGACTTTTTAAGCCACTTCTAAGCATATTTGGGCAAAGTACAAAACTAAAACTACCATTATTTTTGTGAAGACTTCGATGTAGAATTTATGAGATTTGTTTAGGCATGCGAAAGGTCTGAAATGACCTTATTTTGAAAATAGGCTTTTAAATTGTTTGATGTAGCAAACAAAATTATTTTTAGCTGGAAATTTTACAGTGGTCAAAACACACTGAGAGGCTTAAGTGTCTAAAATGTTGTGGCATTCTGGAACTGTTCAATATATTTTGAAAATAGGAGCATTAGCGCTCAATTTAAGGAGCGACTTAGGGTTCCGAGTAGAAAATTCCCCGAGAGGCCATTATGGTCCGAAAATCCCACCTAGCTGTTTAAAATAGTCTTTCTGGTTATATCGGCATATGTAACGGTACGCTTGAAGTCGGGGGTAAATAGGAATTTTACTGAAGTCGAGGGACGGTTTGGTAATTTCACTTACTTGAGGAAAACTTAATGCTTAGGTGTACTCGAACGGTAATGAATAACATCCGTGTTAATTGTTATTTAGGTTTCGATAGACAAGAGCTAGGACCGGCTTTTGAGCTAATACCAAAAGCAGTTATTCAGTGAGGTAAGTACTCCTGCCATATTCCTCCGTATACCCTATTTTCCTTCTATGTATATGTATAAACGATTTATTCCAATTAGAAGTTTTAAAGACTTTCACATGCTACTGTTTTTTTTGTGTAAATTGGTTTGATGAGAAAATGCATAAAAAATGCCATGGAATATTTCTCTGAGTAGTGTTTTAAAGTTCGCTTATGTTGAAAAAAAGACGGTATTTCTGACTTGGTTGTTGTGCCCCATATCCACGAGAGAAAGTTGGATTGTGAGTCCTGGTCGACGAGATGATACGTTGATGCACAATACTGTTGCTCGTGGTTCGCCCTTGCGTCCACAATAATATTTATCCCAGGAAGGGGTAGGGATTGTGGGCCCTAGTCAGGGGGGCGTATACCCTGACCGAATAATATTTATCCCAGGAAGGGGTAGGGATTGTAGGCCCTAGTCAGAGGGGAATGTACGCTGATCGCAACATACCTAAGTTATGATGAACTGTGATTGTTGTTAATGAGCCTTCTTAATGTCATTCCTATGTTCTGAAAATATTGGATGAATTGCTTTCATAAAGTATATATGTATAGTATCTTCTGTGAAAATGTTTACCAGTTTTAAATCGAAGAGAAACCATGGCATGTTTCTATGAATCCCAAAACCTATTTTAGGAATGTGGTATGTGTACTTACTGGGCCCCAAGCTCACTCTTTTATAAATGTTTTCAGGTGATTATCTAGATGGAATCAGCACTGATGAGGGCCACGAGGATGTAGCTATGGTAGACGACTGCTAGAGGAGTTGTAGTCCTATTAGATTATTTAATAAATCATTTGGAGGAGTGCTAGTACTAAAGTTATAATTTGAGATTTTTCGGAGCTTAGATCTCCACCGGATTTAAAATGACGCATGTTAGTTGTTAAATAAAGAATGTCATTGGAGATTCATTGAGAACTTATAAGCGTGATTTTAGAAATATTATTGAGGAGATAGATTTAAATTACTTGGTTATAGATTCTTGTGTACAGGTTGTAGTAAGGCCTGGCAGAGCCCTGGGTGGATGTTCGGATGGGCCTGCGGCCGGTCACGAACCTAGCTCATGGGCTCACCCCTGGGTTCGGGTCGTGACAGTCCAGATATTATCAACTATAGCAGAAATAAGTTAAAAAAAAATTCTATCATCCGTACCAAATTTGGCTTATTTGTCTTTCAACTAATAATGAAGATAAACCTTGCAGATAAATTATGGGACACATATAAACTAGAGAAAGACAAGACTAAAAGATTTATTTTTGTTCACGCCACTATGGATAAATGATAACCAAGGGTATTACCATATATAAATATAAGTGCATGATATACATTGGTATTCCAGTGCATTTCTCCCTCTGAGTCAGAATAAGTATGTTTTCGAACGATCTATTACAAATTCATAAAACATTTTTTATATTTGATTGTATAGTGTATACTTGCTATGCACACAACACAAAATTGGCGGTTATTCTAGTTTTATCATAGAATAATTATTTGATCCCTTTTCTTTATTTGGATCATAATTCAATTAAAATTTCTCGAATTTTGGTCTTTCAAGTCAATACAAAAGTTTTGAATGGTCCCTTATCTTTGAAATAAGTTGTTTTTAAGGTTATGTCTATCAACAAAATGGTATGCATAAGCCTTTATGTTTGGTTTGGCCTGGGTGGGGATATGCTTTCCCATGTTGAGGGGTATAAAAGGAAACGGGGGCCACTACGGTTCCTAACATTAATATCAACCATGTGTTTTCAGTCTGGGAAGAAAATGAGTGGGGTCATCGATGCCGTAGTCACTGCTAACAAAGAACAAAGTGAAGACAAATATCTCGTTCTAAGAACCCCAAGCCAAGGACATTACCTTGAAACAGGGATAATGCAATTGTCATTCTCCTTTTTCTACCAATGAGCAAATTACCAAGTAGTTTCGCACCATCGATCATTGGAAGCATGCTTGTTGAGACAAAAACAAAAGCGAGTCCTTTACCTCATTCACCGTAAGGTTGAGTTTGATTCAAACAATTACAGCACCAAAAGAACCATAAATAGAAACGAATGAAATCTTAGCAGAATTAAAGATTTCATGCGCAACCTAGAAAGGAATGCTATTATTGGGGTGGGTGAACCCTCACAGGTATTAGGTGCCCAGATGTAGTAAGCCAAAAGAGAGATGGAATCCGAAGGGAAAACGGGTTTTCTTCGGCGAAATGAACACTAAAGGGAACTAGGATATAAAAAAAAAGATGCTATCTGAACGGAATGTAAAAGTTGTTTCCCATCAGATGGTTTTTCTTGTATTGCTAATCTCGACTTGCATTATATATCCAAATGGTTCGCTCCATACAGATGAGTGGTCTCAAGTGAATTATATCTTTTATAGTAGACACCGATCCTCCTTCCCCATTGACTTGGGTTGGGGGGGGGGGGGGGGGCACCTACATGGACCCCTTTTATTCAGTTGTAGCCAATGCCTTTCTCAGGCCAAGCCAAAATACCTTATTTAAAAATAAAAAAAAGAGGGCAGGCAAAGACCTAGCCCAGTGGGCAGTAGTAAGAACAAAGAGAGGGCCTAGTCATTAAGCCATCGTGGTTTAAAAAGCATGATCCCTTAAGATAAGACGCATTGTTGTTGGACGTTCAACAGACTGTCTCACAATTGGCCATGAGTGTTCAAAAATTGTCATTACATACTCTTGCGGGTCAGAAGGCTAAGGGGAAGGAGGGCGACACTAGCAAACAAAGAAATTAACAAAAACATAAACCTAGTTATTAAATTACCACGCACTTATTCGAGAATTTTTACTTTCTTCTTTATGTTTTGAGTTTTTTCTAAACTTCAGCGACTTAAACTTTGGGCCTATTGTGATGAATTTTCATATTCATCCCTCAATCAAACCATCAAATGAATTATGGAGTTATCGGTCTAAGGACCACTTTGTGGATGAAATCAAACATAAAAGGACCAACACGGAATACTTTAAAGATGAGGGACCTTTCAGAACGTTTGAGCAAACTCATAAGACCAAAATTGAAATTTATCTGACAACTAATCAAGTATCAATATGCTTTTGTGATAGACAAAGAATGGTAGTTCTTCGAGGATGCATTGCTTGCTTAGAACCTTCAAGATTAGGGTTAGACAAAGTAATCAACTTATAAGAGCAGTTCAACAGTCAACAACTACAAGACCTGATTTTCCTAGCCAAATACATGAGCAACATAAAATTAGTTCGTGACCACGTAATAACAAGATTTAAATGAACTGCAATATCAATGCAAAGTGAAAAAAACCAAGTCGAATGTCAACTATTAAAGGCAAAGGTTTTGCCATGCGACCGTTTCAAATAAAAGAACCAATCATTTATCCAAAAAAAATTATGAACTTAACACAAAAGCAGAATTAACACACAATTAATTAGTATTGATTCTTTTGAATCACAAGATCATTGAAAAGAAAAAAGTAAAATCTTCGTTAATGATTATTCTTAATGAGTCTATAAGAAGTGATCCAATTTTTTTCACCGGGTCCAACGCAAAGCAATGTGAGGACTGAGGATTGAGATTGGATACAAAATTTTCTCTTTTAGATGTTTAGGGGCAAACTCCAATTAGCATTTAATTCCGTTGTTTACTTTTACGAAGGGGACAAAATTATGAAACATCCCGATGACTGACGAGGGACAAAAGTTATGAAAAGGAGGGAGTACATAAGTAAATTAAACCAGTAAAAGCATAAACAAAAATTCAACAAATAACCTACAATGATACTTACATGTAATGAGCGAAAACTATAACCTTTAAGTTACGAAACACGTTAAAGAAGTAACAGTATTAAAACTTGTTGATTCTATAGTCAGACACTTGGGTTCAGATAAAGTTGAAGGACTCCCTTCTCCCTATGGAAGGATAAGCCTCAATTAGGAGGGTTGGGGGGTCTCAGTATATCATGGGCAGATAAGCATCAATACTTCAAGCAACATCAAGAAATCTGTACCATGATAAACATGAACTGCCGTAACACTTGTATGTATTAGCAGGAAAACCTTAATATAGACCAATAAACATGAACTTTCCCACCCACCCCTCTCCCTAAAGACTACAGTAATATCTTTTGTCCAGCTAAGGTTGAGATTCTGCAGTCCGACGGCATGCAAATCTTAACAATAGCTTTAACTTAACAGCAAAGGTCAGATATATCATGCAATACAATTAGAATGACAAGAGGTTACGTACGGTGATGATAGATCAAGGGTTCAGAATGAAACACAGTCCCCACACCATGCCCAACAAAACGGTCCACCACCACGCCATACCCAAATTTCTCAGCATGTTCACTCACTGACAAAACAATTCTTAGCTAGTGCAGAGAGTCGTAAAGCTACAAAGCATGATAGACATAGTGAAAGCAGCATGATATATAGACATAGTGAAAGCAGCATAATTAACAAGCATGATTAAGCTTTTCTTAACGTTTCATTTAGCGAAGTTGATGCACAAAGAAATTGTCACAATATCATTAATTATTAAATAGATAGGTTGAAGACTTGAAGGCAAGCGGCTACAAACTTCTTATATGCTTCCCGTTACTAATCGTCCTGTAATCCCGTGGATGTTGGCTTACGAGACAAACCACGTAAACTTGTTTCTAATGTGGTTTTGGTTCCTGTATTACTGTATCACAGGTACTGTTCTTTGCATGGTCAAGCATAGCCCTAATCTGTGCCTGTCATAACAAATTTGATACTTGCAGACGAACCACGTACACTTGTTTCTCTTGTGGTTCTGATTCCTGCTTTATTACATCATTGTTCTTTGCATGGTCAAGCATAGCCCTAATCTGTATCTTGTCACAACATTATTTGACACTCTGTAGACTGCACTGGCTGAAGCCTAACCCCGTGCTCAACACAATTTGTCCAAATGACACTGAAATCTTTGTGGACTTGGTCACAGGGAAAAAGTAACTGTCTATGTCTACAGGAGTCGGTTAGTAATGCTAGAGCATACAATTTCCATTATGAGCATATAATCACTCTTAAAAGTTCAGGGTGCAGTTGTAGCATGCAACAGATGTACCAGCAAAATTATCACTTGCGCATGTTAACACACACACACACATTCATTCTTTGCAGTTTATCCATCTATAATAATTCTGTTCTCTTTCTGATCCAACACATAATTACAAAGATAAACGATACCTAATTCTCTTCCCAATTTTCCTAAAAAGAGCACCATCCTTGCAAACAGCAATGCCTTTCTCCAAACACTCTTCGGTCACCTGCCATTAATGGAAATATAGGATTATGATGTTCAGAGCCGTGATGGTAGCAGCCCCTGAAGAGAATAATATTTATTTGCATTACTTATCTCTACTGACATGATTTCAATAGTCAGGTATACCAAATCAGGAATTGTGCTATCAAGTTCTACTAAGAAACAGCCAGACAAGCATTTTCAAGAATTCAAATCCCTTTTGTGTGATATCTTCAAGTATCAAAAATATCAAGATATAAAAAGGTAATCAATAAATGATCTGAATCACAGGCACCGATTGGCAACGGCGGCCAGAGAGGGGGCAGATCACTAGGCCCAGGACTGCCAGAGATGGTGCCATTCTCGAATGCAGCCGGAAAAGCCTCCAAAAGCCAAAATGGTACCCACAAATCCAACCCTCAAATCATTAGCTCTGCAAGCAGAGACGAATAAAAGCTATGAAGATGGGGACAAATAAAAATAAATGATATTTTGCATGATGAATTGATTGATTAACAGATGTTGTGCATGATGGATTGATTGATTAACAAATTTGAGTGGTCAAGGCATACAATTTTGCTTTGTGTGCGTTTACACGATGAATCAGAGCTACGAACAGGGGGACGGAGTAAAAGAAGCAATCTGTGTATTTTTTATGCTTTCAACCACTATCATAGCCAGTGTAACTGACAAACACGCCTTTTCCACTTTCGTTTCACAGGCAATGACCAGCCTGGTTTCATGGTTGAAGGTCAGACATTTACCATTGGCGAGTGCATCATGTTATTACTTCAAATCTGAAAAGCATTTTTTTATTTTAGGTGCTTGAAATTTGATATGTACCTCCAGAGTATCATGGTCTTCAATACCTCATCAAATTCATACAGGTTGATACCCAAAGATCAAGTCGTGCACTGCACAGCACTCGCTTATTATGATGATTGTACTTTTTAGTACAGTTCTGTTGGGCAAAGCAAGAGTGAGAGCATGTTATAGAAAGTTGTAACTTCAGAGTGCACATACTTAAGCACTACATATACCATAGGATATGATGTAAGAGTTACTTAAAACACTTGAGATGCGACAAGTAACAAACACTAGTATAATTAGTTGTTGTTGCACAGGGTTGTTATGCCTTATTTAATAGGAAATTTTCAACCTGCAGATTAAATGAATGTGAATTTTTACGGTCGAGTAAGCATGCTCAACTCTCTTCCTAAGCGAAATAAGTAGCAGTCCGAGTTCGAGCAATGCATGCAGTCAAGAAGGTAATAGACTACTAGCTTTTCCAAGTGATGAACGTGTGTTTTCTGTCATAGGACTTCCCTGCTCCAAGGTTAATTGACTGCAAGTGCTTTCCGAAAATTGAGATCTGTTTGACTAGGCATTGACTTGAGAAATTCGCGAAAATTTTCTGGATCACTGAATTATATAACTGCCTGAGAGCCCTATACACTAGTGCGCGAACTGTGTATCATAACTCAATGGTACATACTAATTGAGGAAAGCCAAAACCAAACTCAAAGCATTCACATAGCGTAAAAACAAAAACAATGTAAGTTTGCACTATTGTTTTTGAATAATCTCATGTACAGTCTGCTCTTTCATCTATTATAAGACTGTGCACAACGTTAATTAAGGCATAGGTCTTGAGAGTTTCGTAAGCGCGCCGAGTACTAGTGTGTCTACAAGTATGAAGAGATACAATTGAAAGAAAGATTTCTTTCTCTCACTCTTATGTGGCGAGCATGAACATAGAGACTAACCACAACATGAACGTAAGTATCACTATGTTCTGATAGCATATTATAAAAATTGTAAATCATCTGTAGAGGACATACAACAGTCTTGGACAGTATGCATGTTGTATACTACATATAAATCGTAGGTTATATAACCGTAGGGTGTTATTCAATTGTTAAAAAGTCTTAAGATCATTTGCTAAAGCAAAGAAGAACCTATTGCACAAAAGTCCCTGTTCGTCCTAACATGCCAAGTGATGTAGCAAACGTAGAATGAAGTTTCAACTCTACTATAGGAATAACGTTACATCCGCTTAGCCAATAAAAATATTTTACCGTTTTGATTACGTCTGACATCTCACACTAGAAAAACTATATAGTTTCGGACCAATGGCCGGACCATATACAATCTTTTGATATCTTATAAATATAAATAAATAACTATAATAAGGTTTTGATATCGTCTCTACGATATTTGGATATACCGTAAACAGCTCTGCTGTTCTCTTAACCGCTCTTTCTATGGCTGCCAATCCGGACTTACTGCAATATTTCTGGTCTTCTCTTCCGAAGAAGAAAGAAATTATTGTGTTCAGTCGTACGTTTCATGCATGTATATATCCATACACACGCGTATCGTAGTCACACACACCGCCACCTTTCAACCCCATGAAGTCTTGTCCAAAACAGGCGCTATCCATAACGAAACAAGCCTTCGCTTCTCTCCTTTCAATTCACTCTTCGCACCCAAACCAACTCAAACAAATCCACGCCCTCCTCCTGACAACGGGCATCTCCATCAAGAACAGCCTCATAACCCAACTGCTCACCTCCCTCACTGTTTTAGGTGACATGCCATATGCACGCCAACTGTTCGATGAAATGCACAAGCCAAGAGCTTACCTATGGAACACCCTGATCAAAGGGTACGCCAAAAATGAGATGCCCACCGAGGCTGCAGCCGTTTACAGGCAAATGCACACACTAAATGTCCGTCCGGACCCGTTTACGTATCCCTTTGTTGTTAAAGCATGTGCTGAACTTAGCGATTCGCGGGTGGGCGTGGCGGTTCATGTACATGTTTTGAAGCATGGGTTGGACTTTGTCTCTGTGGTTAGGACGGAGTTGACGGTGATGTATGTAAAATTTGGTGATGCGGATTCTTCTGACTACTTGTTTGACAGTATGGTCGAGAAAGATTTAGTGGCTTGGAATGCTCTTATTGCGGCATATGCGCAAAATGGGCTTGCTGTTAATGCTGTTAGGTTGTTTGGTGATATGAGTGATAGTGGAGTTAGGCCTGATGCTGTTACTGTTGTGTGTGTGCTTTCAGCTTGTTCGCATTTGGGGTGTTTGGAAACAGGGGAGAACGTTTATGAGTTTGCGAGAAGAGAAGGAATTGATTGCAATATATTTGTAGACAATGCACTGCTTGATGTTTTTGTTAAGTGTGGAAATATTGACATGGCATGGGATTGGTTTGAGAACATGCCTCATAGGAACGTCATTTCGTGGAGTACTATGATCGGAGGGTATGCCATGAATGGGGAGAGTGAGAAAGCATTGGCACTGTTCTCAAAAATGCAAAATGAGGGTCCATGGCCAAATGATGTCACGTTTCTTGGAGTTTTATCTGCATGTAGCCATGCTGGGTTAGTGAGGGAAGGATGGAGTTACTTCAATTACATGGTTCAATCACATGATGAAAATGTGAAACCTAGAAAGGAACACTATGCTTGCATGGTGGATCTTCTTGGCCGGTCAGGGCACCTTGAAGAGGCTTATAACTTCATCAAAAGTATGCCGATTGATCCAGACCCAGGAGTATGGGGAGCTCTATTGGGTGCTTGTGCAGCCTATCATGATACTGAACTGGGCCAGCATGTGGCAGATAGGCTCTTGGAAATAGCCCCTGATGTTGCTTCATATCATATTTTATTGTCAAACATGTATGCGGCGGGTGGAAGGTGGCATTACGTTGAAAAAATCCGGCAGAAAATGCGAAGGAAAGGTGTGAAGAAAGTGACTGCTTATAGCTCAATTGAGTTTGATGGCCAAATTCATGTTTTATATGGCGGGGACAAATTGCACCCACAGAGTTTGATTATATACAAGAAATTGGAGGAACTAATTAAGCATATGAAGGGTATAGGATATAGTCCAAATACTGGTTCAGTGTTCCATGATGTTGATATGGAGGAAAAGGAAGCCGCACTTAGCAGTCATAGTGAGAAGCTCGCCATTGCACTTGGTCTAATCAATGTGAGACACGAGTTGCCGATTAGAGTGATGAAGAATCTGAGAACGTGTGATGATTGCCATACTTTTTCTAAATTTGTCTCGAAAATTAGCATGCGCGAAATCATCATAAGAGACAAGAGCCGCTTTCACTATTTTAAAAATGGGTTTTGCTCGTGTAAGGACTTTTGGTGATTTAAGGGGATATAATATAACTTCAATTCTGGTCAAGAATGCAGCTGTGATTTGGCTAAATTTCACAAACGTAGAACAAGGTCCTGGTGGGAAACCTGTATGTAAATTTGTCTGTCTTGGGACCTTGATTTCTGATTGCGAAATTGGTACATATTTATAAGAGATTAGTCGAAGCATTAAAAAGAAAGGTGCTATCTGCGAATGCTATGCAAATTGAGTTGAGGACCAAAAGTAACGTGATGGCAGCTGTTGGATCACCTCTTAGTGAAAGAATCTCCCAGTTAAATTAAGGTGTTGCTGCTACTCTTATACATTTCTTACGGTGTAAAATCGCGATCTGCATTTTGGGCAATTACTTCTGGTAATTTTACACTTTGAGCCTGTCCCAGAGATTTGTTTTACAGCTTTAATATCTATTAAATTTTTGAAATCATGTTCTTTGATCAGCGACATTTCAATGTGATATGGCAATGGAATTCAACATTTACTTGGTGATTAATGGCTCTGTCAAAGTGCGGATCCGTTGTTACTTTGTGTTGGATTCTACTTGGTGATTAATGGCTCTGTCAGGTTGGTAGTTTTATTTCCTTTCCTCTGTTCATTTACATTCTGATCTACTTCTTCTTGTCAACATTATTAGTGGCAATCAGACGAAATTTGACTGCTGCAGGAACATGCGGAAGTAACGGTCCGTTTGGAACCAATTCTTTAGGATTTGGATTTTAGATTTGAAATTCAATTCACTTTTTTTTTTTTTGGAACGAAAGGGAATTCAAATCACGGAATTCCAATTTTGCGTTTGGAGAACAGAGGAAATGGAAATGTAATAATTTTTTAGACAATTATATCTTTGACTTACGATGAAAAATGAATTACGGTAAGTGGTTTCAAGTGTCTAGTGCCACCACATGGTGGTGGTGGTGGTGGCAGCAACAACACTGCACGAGGTAGCAACATTTATAGTGAAAGTGGTGGGGTGGTCAAGTGACGGTAATGATGGTAGTTGTGGTATTGAGGTGTAACAAGGTGTAACCGGTGGTCGTCAACTGACGCCAATAATGATGCTGGTGGCAATAGTGGCGGCGACGGCAGTAGTGATGGTGGTGGTGGCGGTAGTAGTGTTGGCAGTAGCGGTGGTGGCAGTGGTGACAATAGTGGTTGTAGTGGTGATGTGGTGGCGGCAATAGTGGTGGCGGCATTATTGGTGGCTATGGTGGCTGTGGCGGTAATTGTGGTGGTGGTGGTGATTATGGTGGTGGCGGTGGTGGTGATGGTGGCGATAGTGGTGGCGGTGGCAGTAGTAGTGGCGACGGTGGTAGTTGTGGCAGTACTGGCTGTGGCAGTAGTGGTGGGGGATGCAGTGGCGATGGTGATGGCAGTAGTGGTAGTGGTAGTGGTAGTGGGAGTAGTGGCAGCTACATTGACAGTGGTAGTTGTGGCACGATTGGCGATGACGGTAGTGGTGGTGGTTGTAGTGGTGGCTGAGGTGGTGGCGACAGTGTTAGTGGTGGTTGTGGCGGCAACGACAATGGTAATGGTGGCTGCGTGGTGGTGGCAACGACGGTGGTGGTGGCGACAGTGGTGGTCGTGGTGACAGTAGTGGTGCCGGTGGTGGTAGTAAAAGTGGTGTGGTGGTAGCGACAATGAAGATGGTGGTGATTGGTTCATTATTGGAGAGATCCAAAAAAAAGGGTAAGATAGGTAAATAATTACTTTTAATTCAAGTAAATCGAAATCTCATGAAATCCGACCATTTTTCATCGGATTTCACACTATAGAAACAAATCCAGTCAAATCCCATGAAATCCAATTCCAATTCTTTTTTTAATGTTCCAAACAACAAAATTTGAGGATTTGAAATGAAATCTCATCAATTATATGGTTCCAAACACACTCTAACTGACTCATAATTATTTTGAAAGGTTTTCTTGGCCAACAATGTAAAGGCTTCATTTCAAATCTGTAACTGAAATGATCCTCAACTTTGAGTGTCTAACTAATCTTTCATGTTTGTTTCCTGGATTCAACAAATTAGCCCAAATATGCTAAGGGTAAAAATATTATCTTTACCGATAAACAGGTTATGAACGTAATATTTAAGCGCTACGGATTTTGTATGAGTTTCATGTGTTCTCGTAATATGGAATGGTTTGAATTTGATAAATGCCTTTGAATATGGTTCCCAAACCCTAACCCTTGCTTTTCAAATTCAAATATTGTTAACTTAAGCCTCAGCCCACGTTCCTTGATCGTTGGACAGCCTTAATGCCCCTTATTAAGAGCCGTCCTACATTAAGTTTTGATATTAGATAAGATGTAAGTTTAAGGATCATTTTCAAGCCCACCAAATAATACATGTATCATAAGGTCTTCCCATCTGCAGAATGTGCTAAATCTGAATATTCTAAAGACAAGAGGCAATAAAATTTTGGTATGTTAACTCAAGATGCTTTTGAGAGTAACATTTCTAAGAATAAAGGTGCTAAACAAAATGATGTCCTTCCATTATGTCGAGCATTTGGTGGTTATGGCCATTATGCCTAATATGTTTCACCTACGGAATGTGCTAAATCTGAATGTAAGGATAAGAGGCAATAAAATTATGGTATGTTAACTCAGATACTTATGAGAGTAAACTTTGTAAGAATAGAGATGCTAAACAGAATGATGTCCTTCCATTACGTTGTATGCTGTGGTTATGGTCATTATGCTTCTTTGTGTCTGAACATTCTTGAGGAAACAATCATTGAAGTGGGTGAAAAGCTAGGAGATAAGCCTGCTAACGATCTACCCCAAGAAGCTATTTTTTTTAGATGTTGAATCAAAGGTTGCGAAGGATGAAAATGAGGAAAATGGCTTGAAAAACATTAAAGTTTTCTAGTTGCATATTCATGTGCTTTCCATATTTGGTGCGTGATTCCTGTTAAGGAAGGTATTGAGGAGGTTAGCCAACATGTTGAAAGGAGTACTCATCTCATGGAAGTCGCCTCTAATTTGGAAGATCAAACAAGAACGCCTCTTAAAACCATTACAATGTTTGACGGATATTCTATCGGCACTAGAACCGTCCAATGATTGAGGATTCTTTCTTTTTGGGAAAGATTGAAGGGCCGAAAGCTATCGAGAATCGATTATATGATGTATTCTCAGTGTGTTGTAATAAAATATCTTAAGGGCACAAATCAGACGTCCACGTATCATATCAAGGCTCAAAGTCGTCGGAGTTGAATTTCTTGATGATTGTGGGAACGCATAAGGTTCGGACCCTACCTTTAATGCTAGAGCTTATCCATGGAAACAAAGAAGAAATCACAGACAAAGCGAGGACAAATACTTTCTCTCTCTAAAAACTTTATTTCTGCCTTCTCTCTACACCCAACTTTCCACAGCAAAGCCACCGTGGCCGCCCCACCGTGCGTTGGTGTGCGTGGGGCAGCAGTCGGATTCCAACCTATATATATATATATATATATATATATATATATATGGGAATAGCGAATGTTGCTAGCCTTAGGTAACTTGCCTAAGGCTAGCGACCAAAATTACGTAGTTTTGGTCAAATGTTTATTACTCTTTTTGTTCAGTTTTACTCTCTCCCGTCATATTCTCTTTCTCATCAGATCAGCCTGTTCAGCCAACACTAGACAACCCACCGCCGGCC
The DNA here is from genome assembly GCA_033065855.1 of Escallonia rubra. Classification (NCBI taxonomy): domain Eukaryota; kingdom Viridiplantae; phylum Streptophyta; class Magnoliopsida; order Escalloniales; family Escalloniaceae; genus Escallonia; species Escallonia rubra. The sequence continues at coordinate 16,287 of JAVXUO010002589.1, read as the reverse complement.
AGCCTCCGTACCGGCGACCGACCAATCCCACTATCACAAACCAGTAACACCACTGCCAAGCCTCTCTTGGTCTCTTCTCCAAGCGAGATCAGCCATTACCGCCTCACCCAGCCTCCACACCGGCGAACCACCAACCCCACCATCAACAAACCAGAAACCCATCACCACAGACTCCCGTCACAATTCCTGAAACCCAACACCACCGGCCATAAATCTCATCGCTCGACCCTGAGACTTTTCGACCTAAATTGCGCGCAATCGATCCACCACCACCGCACTAATCACCATCTACAATAGCAACTAACTACCATCGATCTAATTAAACGGCCGACAACAAACTATAGACTTGAGCTTTGTGCTAATTGCAATTTAGTGGATTTGATTTGAATTGGGTTTTATTTGTGACTGTGAAGATGAATTGACTGTGAAGATGTTGTGCAGTTTTAAAGTAGGGCTTAGATCTGGAATAGATGGCGGCGGTGGTGGTTGACTTGTCAGTAGGAGGGAAGGTGGTGGGCTCGTTGGTGGTGGTGGTGGCGGCCGTGGTCATGATCGGTGGTGGTAGAAGACTCATGGCATCTGAGCATATTTTATTTATTTTTTTGTTCTTCTTGAACGAATTATTTGCTAAATCATCAAAAAACCATTACAATAATTTATTGAGGATGCATTTGCATTTCTGAAAATTGGCAGACAGTGATGGAGAGCGGAGGTCGAAGATGGAGGCCTGCAGTGGAGAGTTGCGGTGAATATAAGGACTTCAGAAAGGATTTTAATTAAAACACCTCAAAACTACGTAGTTTTGGTTGCTAGCCTTAGGCAAGTTGCCTCAGGCTAGCAACATATTCGCTATTCCCTATATATATATATATATATATATATATATATATATATATATATATCGTCGCAAGTCGTGTGTTTGGGTTTTCTGAAGTTTGGCTTCTATAGTGGCCGGTGGCGAAGGGAGGGTGGACGACGGGGACGACGGCAGTGCGGTGGTAGGCGCCATCTGCCTTGATCTACGACAATCTCCTTATATATGGGCGTTTCTCTTGATCTACTAGATCGTTTGGATCTAAATCGATGCGGCCGAAATCCATCGATCGTGGCTGAAATTTTTTCGGCAGAAGTGCGAGGTCAGTAGCAGGCTGTGGGTTGATGTTGCTTAGTGCTATGCTTGATGGATGAGGTCGTCGTTGCTAGGTTCAGGTATTTCAAATCCGATGGTGGCTGGAATTCCACCGGCGGCAGCCAGAATTCCTTCGCCGGCTGCCAGAATTTCGTAGGCAGCAATGTGCGATCTATAGCAAGCTGTGGGGGGTTTCATAGTGTGGTTAATGGGTTCTTCTGAATTTGAGGTTTGGTGGTGGTACACCAGGTTGTCCTGGGGGTGGGTGGGGTGGGGGGTAGGGCCTCGGGAGGGCTTGGATTTTTTGGGAGGGCGCGTGTGTGTGTGTGGGGGGTGGGGGTGGGGGAATTTAGTCTGGCTTAGTCCTTATTGTGATTGTTGGTTTGCTGATAGGTTTTAACGGTTGTCGTGTTGAGGGTGGAAATGCCGGAGAATCATTGTGCACCATGTGAAATGCCGGAGAATATTGTGAACCATGCAAGATTGACGGCCTTTATTATTTACGTTGTGATCCTATTGATTATCGAGTACACCTTCCATTTCGTATGGCTCTAGTTGACTTCCTTACTGTAATCTTTGTGTTTTTATATTTACGTTGTTTCGTATTTGTTATTAGGTGTTATAAATAACCTTTAGATCTCCGCATGTTACTTTTAAGTTAGGTTGAAGTGTAGGATATGTTCTGCTTCAGTTTAATTACAATATGTATCGGATCTATAGGTTGGTTGTTAATTTCTGACCTTCGTGGTCTTGTATACCCAGAGTCACGAGAATATCGTGACCTTTATCAGCTGTTTGGCACTCCTGTAATCGCTACAAAAGCATTTTATCAGTGCTATTCTTGATCTTTATCCACAAAAAAAAAAAAAAAAAAATCCTCCATGTGTACATTGTTCTTGAAAACCTGCATCTCGAACTCTACCAGTTTTATCCAAGCCTTAAACACAACGAAGTTGAGTTCTTTCAAGCCGAGAAGAATAAGTTATCCCTATGTTTATTTAACCTAGGGTTACACTGGTTTTGATTATTACCAATATTGACGATTATGTGCTTCATGAATCTTTAGGTTTGAATCGTATACTTATTCAATGAACAATTAGATTATCAATCATCGATCATACGTAAGCATAAGATATTTGACGGAATGCTTCAAAGAACATCGTAAAGGCCAGTTGAAGCAATATTGTAATGCATTTATCATTCTTTATTTTGTAATTTGGAATTCAAATTCCACAAGCTAATTTCGGGAGTACACTCGGTTGCATTGGGCAATACAGCGGACTACAATGACCATTTGGCACATTCATTGCCTTACCAACTTTAAAATGGCTATATTTATTCTCATACGTGTATACACTAATTTTGGACATCGATATCAATCATCCATCTTATTCTAAGCCCTCAATTCTTGCAATTATTCAAACCTCAAAATATTTGTTCTCTCTCTAAATTTTCATTGATTTCACATTCAATTAAAGAGAGCATTCATTATGAGCTTATACTTGAGAGATATATACATTTATTTGTGTTAAGGCACTCATATCTCTTTGTTCTAGAGCTTCATTTTGTACTTATCATCTCCTAGAGAGTTATTCATTGTACACAATATTCAAAACAAATGTATCAAAGCTTGGAAAATTCAAGCATTGGAGTTTTGGGTTTGTCAAAACTTGTTCGTGTTGTATGGATAGCATCAAGAGATCGTAAGAGGTTAGGTCTTGACCCATGAAAAATACCATTTTAGTGGATTTCAAGGCCTTTCAAGGGACTTCTTTGAAGGAGTGAATGTATGCTTGAGGTAATTCGAGCCAAACCATTTTCCATTTAAATCTCCATCCTTAATAAACCTTTCTCTCTTTACATTAGTATCTTATACATGTTCTGAGATTGATTAATTAAAATGTTTTATATTGACTTTGAGATATATTGCTTCAGAAACTTAAGTGTTGAATTCATAACTCTTTTGATTCTCTATAGAGATAGTGGGGTGCAAGCTGTATGAGGCTATGTGTTGCATATCTCTATATGGGCTTAGGAAATCAGGAGAACGTTGTTCCTAACCTATCTTGGTCACACCCATGGACCCACTGTGAGTCTCGTTTTGAGCGACACATCGATATTGTTAGCGGTCAATTTTTCAACGCTTTCGACCGGTCAAAAAACGCGCCTCCTTTTTACGATTCTTCTTCGCTAAGTTATTTTCGTGCAACTCTTTTTTTGGCTAGCGAGACGACCTCGGCGTTCCTCAACCTTTATAGCCCTTTTTTGCTCAGTCGGTCGCACATCTTCCCCATTGGGGGTCGTTGTGCCTCGACCTTCGCAGTCACTTTTTTTCTTAGCCGATCGCACATCTTCCTCCTCGGCGGCCTGCGTGCCTCAACCTTCACAGCCTCTTTTTGCTCAGTCGGTCGCACATCTTCCCCGTCGGCAGTTGGCATGCCTTAACCTTCGCAGCCCCTTTTTGCTCAGTCGATCACACATCTCCCCCCTCGGGGGTCTGCGTGCCTTCCCCCTTGAGGGTCGGCGCGCCTTCCCTTTGGGGGGTCCCCTTTTGGGGTTGACCTTGCCCTCCCATCTTTGCTCAGTTCCTCTCTTTTCCCTTCGGCCAAGCGCTATAGGAGTGCCGTCCGGGAACCGTGTCCGTGACGCCCGTCACCTGCGTGCCGACTTTGTGACGCCTGCGTGTTGATTCCTCGACACTCATCGCCGCACTCAAGCATTGTTTCCTCGTCACGTTCCCCCGGCATGACGTCCATCTCCGCGACACTCGTCGCCGTGCCCAAGCGTCGTCTTTGCGTCACGTGCCCTAGGCACGACGCCTGACTCTACGACACACGTCGCCGCGCCCCGTGCGCCGATGTCATGTGCCCCTAGCACTGCACACATTCCGCGGCGCCCATGCGCTACTGATATAGTCACGCCTCCTGGCTCTCTGTCACACTACCGTGCCCCTGGCACCGCACAGTTCATCACGCAGCTAATACAGTTGCGACCCCTGGCTCTCTGTCACACTACTATGCCGCCGGCACTGCACACACTTCGTCGCGCCCATGCGCTGCGCCGCTTATACAGTCGTGCCCCCTGGTACTTTGTCGCACTACCAGGCCCCTCGCGTTGGTCCATTCTTTCACCACACCATGCGCACCTTGCTTTGGTCAGGGAACATGCTTTGACCCACTGCCTGGAGTCTGCAGCATCCCGCGGGGATAGGTGACTTCTCCGGGACACTATCTCCTCCAGGGAACTCTAAGTGCTCAAGCATGAAGACTCCCTTTCTGCCAATTAGATGGCTCCTTTGGGATGCTACCTCAGCCCGTCGGGTAGGTGACTTCTCCGGGACACTACCTTGGCACACTCCGAGTGCTCTGGCACAAGGACTCATCCGCAGGGATAGGCGACTCATCCGGGACACTATCTCTGCCAGTGAGCTCCAAGTGCTCCAGCATGAAGACTCCCATTTCGCAAGGTAGACGGCTCCTCCGGGATACTACCTCGGCCCGTCGGGTATGCAGCTCCTCCGGAACACTGCCTTGGTGCGCTCCTAGTGTTCCGACACGAGGACTCACCCACGGAATAGGCGACTCCTCCGGGACACTATCTCCGCCAGGGTGTTTGTCTTATTAGCCTATGTGCTCCGGCATTAGAGGCTTTTCATCAGCACCCTAAGGACTATGACCCCCGGGTCACTTCGAGACGGGAGTAGGCCTCCGGAGGGCATTGCGCCTAGTCTTCCTGGCAGTTGGACGTCAGGTCTTTCCTATCGCTGCCAGGTCCTCGGCTTCTCTCGATGCCCTGTGGGACTCTACAAGGGGTTTGGATTGGTGACTAGATCAAGGGAGTTATCTGGCTACACTGGCGTTGTGTGGGCTAGTCTTTCTAGACAGATAGAGCAACGATGTTCGGGACAGGTCGGGTGAATATGCGATTCAAAGTCCATGGAGCACCGACACTTGTGGATCTCTTGGTGACGTGTTACCCCGAGGGAGCGCCACATGTTGGTTGATGACATCACTTTAGAATTCTAGAGCTACAGAATTCTAGAGAGAGAAACATATAGGACCCCGACACTGGACCTTGACTCTGGACCTAAGCATCGACTGTGACTGTCGTTGTGTATTCACCACGCGACGTCGCCCTCGCAGCACTGCCATCCTCATGCGCTGTGTCGGAAGCTCTTTGTCTCTGCCCTTACTCTATCCTTGTTGTGTCCAACATCAGCAAACTTGGCATCTAACTCGGACTGTATACCTGGTGACACCTCCACGTCTGCGAACCCATTTTTCTTAGCATCAAATGTTACTTTTCTTCTTGATATAAGTTACCCTTTATTTGAGTAAAGTTCTTAAGTTTGACTACAAAAAATCAACATGGGACATGATACCTTATTATATGCATGAGGAAGGCCAGCCTTGTTGGTTGGATGAGTTTGCGAAGGACTCGGGAGTAAGAGATTTCCATCCTTCCATGGGTTTTTGACCCTGTTCGACAAGATAAAGCAACATAGTGAACCGATTGAACTCAGAGAGAGTTCTTGGAACTTATCTTTTTTTTGAAAAAGATGTATTTTCTCTTTCCTTTATACCGATTAGTAATCTATATCAAAATATATGATATTATATTATAGCATGTCATATCATATCATATAGACTAAGCATGGTAGATTGTAGGAGCAATACATTAGCTTTTTGTAGTATTCTTTTCAATCCTTTTACTTAGGCGACATATCATCTTATTTGTTTTCATATTCTTTTCTTGTTTTATTCCAACCTATTAAAAACACCACATAATTAATCTCTATTATCACTTAAGGTATTCAATAAAATAAAAAACATAGGGAAAAGATAAGAAAAACTAAGTAAAGGTAAAAGTTTGATTAGAGTTTCTTACAAATTCTCATGCCTATACCATCCTAAATTGACTGCATGAATAATAATTTATACATGATCATTTATTCTTTTTGTAAAGCTTTTATAGACAACTATGTCTTTTAAGTCTGCAATACACTATATATCAATTTAAATCATAGACACTGTAAATACAAGATTACATTGTCTTTTCTTAAAAAAAAAAACAAAAAATATGTATAAGATATTGTAACTTTACAAACTTTTATTAGCACATCACCTCATCAGTGGATATAACTTACTAGGAATTAATTTTATACATATATATAGATAGAGTCGGGAAAAGTAGAACTTTGCCTTATCAATACAAATAACTTGTACGAGTTAATTAGATTAGTAGGACCATTAGAAAAAAACTAAATAAGAAAGAATGTAATAGTATGAGACTTAAAACAAGTTATAAGAATACAATTTATAGCTCACAAGTTGGGAATTTCTTCGTACTTACTTATTCGGACTTAGTTATGACTATTATCACCTAAAGTATTCAATAAAATGAAAAACATAAATCTACAAAGGAAAAAATAAGAAAAATTAAGTAAAGATATAAAAGTTTGATTAGAGCTTGTATTTTTACAAAATCACATACCTACATATCACAATCCTAAATCACATACCTACATATCACTATCCTAAATCTATGTCCTTAAAGGAGGGTGCAGGTCATACAAGTGCACCTTATTAGATTTACCTATATAAATGCAGAAAGTGGGGCCGCTTCTACGAAATTTGAGCTTGTCTCTATGCCACTTATGAAAATCCTAAGATGTAGCATAATGTCGTAAATGTGCAAGTATTTGGAAATTTGGTTGGAAAGTTCTACACATAGTAATGATGATCAATCAACAAGAATTTTTAGTTCAAGGCTAAGGCTACTCTAAATTTTGATCGACTTCATTGCTATATGATAAATGTTCAAGTCGAAAAACACCTTTATCTTAAAAAAAAAACCTACCAAAGGATAGAGAGAGGTACATTTCTAAATTAAGAAATGTGATAAAATCCAATTTTGAAAAATTGGGAGAAATTGTTGGAATTTTTCATAAATTGATCCTACCTTATTGAATCTTGTACTACAAGGTTGAATATCCAAAAAGAATCATTCAATTTGATTGATTGGTTAGAGAGATATAAATTCTCAAAAATTTGACATTTAATAAGTTGAAAAGGGATCAAGGTGTGGTTCCCACATTGCTTGGAAAATGGAAAGGTTAAGGGTATTTAAGTGGTCATGTGACATAACATATTGTTCTAGAAAAACATGGTATACATGGCCATGCACTCGCACATGTGCGGTGCACTGCACCCTGTGCGCGCGCCAGCGCCAGGGCAACAGCGTAAAAGCGCTTTTAGGCGCACTTTGCACTCGCACGTGTGCATCCTCGTCCCGAGCCCAGCCTTAAGTTTTTGCGACAAATTCAGCCTGTGAACCAGAATAGTTGCATTTTTGGACTGAAACAATGTGACTGTTGGCGAAATTAAACAAATTTCTGATATGTTTAAATTCAAAAGACACATGTTCATGGTGTTTTTTTTTTTCAAATATTGCACCTGTTTGCTGTGTCTTCAGATTGTGACTGTTAAGTGACACATGTAGAGTCACTTAACTGTCACAACTTTTTGCACATGCTGAAGGCATCTTTTGGTGTCTATAAATAGGGCTAGTGGTCAGACTCATTTCTCACTTTGAATTTCTCCCTCCCTCTCTCTCTCTCTCTCTCTCTCTCATTTCTGTTTGTTGATTGTAATCTGTTGTAATCAAAAGAGTTCGCCTCTTATATCTTGGGAGACAGATTTGCTACTACCCTAAGCAGATCATAAGAGAGCAAATATTGTCTTAAGAAAAGAATGCAACCCATTCGACTCAAGCTGTTCATTCAGTTTTCTCCATACTGCCTTATTTTTTTCCAACATGTTTCACTTCTAGTATTTTAGCCTTCAAATCTTAATATCTAGTGCACTTCAATAATATGGTTATTCCTCATTCCGACTAAAACTGAGTGACCACAAATTTCTAGTTGTAATAGGATTTCCCTATGGATGTCTTGCATCACTAATTTTACAAATCATATTATACGACCAATAAGAAATCCATAATAACCAAAATGTTAGTATTTTTGGTTTCTTTGTAAATACATTATGAGTAAGATAAACTAGGCTTGAAGAAAAGTTTTATCCTCTTTATATTTCTTTTACTCATAGTAATTTAATAATTGCCAGAAAAGTAATTAGACTGTTACATTGATAACATTATCTTTAAACTATCTTCTTTAAAAATGTCCAAAGTTGTGTAAACTACCTCAAATTCAAGTAAAACTCACATAGTAAAATGCTCATTTCAGTTTTAACTGTTGCTTGTCGGCTGTTTCCATTAGATTTTCCCTTAAATCCTATAGAATTTGCAAGTTCTTTGTGTTGTTATCCTTGCAAAATTAGAAAAGGAAATTCATGTTTCGTAGACATATAATTTAGCGTCTTATTTCATCAAATTTCAGAAACTTGAATGATAAATAACTTAAAAAATAAAATATAACTGAAGCAAGAAATGAAGCGACACCTAATTATATTAATGATATCTTCTTTGAGCAATACCTAATCGTATTAATTTTCTAAGTTAAATAGACTACAAAAATACTAGATAGTATCTTATTGGAGGGGTCTTTATTTTCAAATTCAGACTTAATTTAATTCATGTGATTCATCAAGACGATATTAGTAAGCCTTATATATATAGTTCGAAAGCTAATTCGAAACGTTTTAAAACTCTATCTGTCCAACGATAGTACATATTAGAACTTAATTTTTGACTATGATATGCCTAGAAAAATTCTCTAAAATGAAAAAAAAAATGTCCGTATATCTCTAAGACAAACATGAATTTAGTATGGAATTTAGTATTTTGAGATTGGTCTGCATTAAATTTCTGAAGTTGGTCCTCCTGCAAATCCTAGGGACCCTGTTCACCAAACTTCTTAAACTCTAATCTCATTAGTTCCAGAGGAAGAACATTCCCATGGAAAATCAATACCAGTAAATGAGAAATGGGAAAACAATTCTCAATCATAGCTGCAAGTGAATCAATACAGCCATTATAAAAATCAACAACCATGGATGAATATGACCTACATTCATTAACATTAATACAAGCCGTGTTTGGGTTGTTGATGTAGTGATAAATTTTATCCTTCCAACCAGGCTCTGAACCAGAAAGGGGACCCTCTTCCGAGCAATCATAGCTCTCCAATTGGTGATAGAAATGCTGATGATAATGGTACGCAGAATTTGAATTATGCCCACAAACCAGTGAAGCAGCAAAGGAAAGGAAAGGAAAGGAAGGAAAGCTAGCCAGCAGAGATGGCAGTGACTACTTGGTGGGTGGAAACAATAAACTTTGTTAAATGGGAATTGACAAATGAGAGGGGGAAAGATGAGGTAGTTGAATCCTCATCACACCCCCTCTTTAACTCGCACATTTATATGCACTATAATTGCTCCAAGCAAACATTCATTTTATGGGGAAAACCTAATGTTCATGCACACATTTCACAAACAATAGATAGCTACAGTACTTTTTTAGTACTATAATCTCTCTCTCTCTCTCTCTCTCTCTCTCTCTCTCTCTCTCTCTCTCTCTCTCTCCCACACACACACACTTCAAACACCCTTTCTTTCTAAGAATCTTTTGAACTATTCAAAGCTTCTGTTCCAAGAAATGGCTCCCTCTTCTCCAGCCATGTCTCGGTATTTTAACTTTCTTTGGTTGAAGGAAAACGAATTCCAAGGAAGTTTCCATGGCCTTTTCTAATTAGATCTCACTTTACCAGAACATGGACTTTGTTCACCAAAAAGGTGACAATTTTATATAAGAAATCTATTTAGTATAATCCGTATTTCTTGTCAGTGGCAAAGTCACGTAGAGGTTAATTGGAAAGCTATTAAAATCTGCTCTAGGTTTGTCATCTAGTTCTAACCTTGTTTTGCCCTACAGAAGTTTGAGGAACATGTTTCTGCAAGAACTAATAATAGTTCGTAAGCTGTGAATGGAAGAGTAATGATTAAAAAAAAGGAGCAAAATTGTGTCGAACCACTAAAAGCCATGTGTGATGAGCTAATTCACAATTGAAAAAAATTTGGCTGCTACCCCCGGTTGGAGGAATCTTCCTCCTACCCCCTAGACAACGACAATCAATGGTCTCTAAATATTTTTAGTGACTTTTATTTAGTGACGCTAAAAAAGTGTTGCTAATAATTGTCGCTGAAAGTGTTAAAAGAAAAGTTATTAGAAACATTTAGCGACTATTAATTGTCACTATACACGGGGTTGGATGAAGATTCTTACAACTCAGGTAGGAGCTAAAATTTGTTCTTCACAATTTTGGTATTAAATTCACTTGTATGTACTCATATATCACTTGTATCACAATTTTGGCATTAAATTTCAGGATGAGTTACAGTGAAGTACCATGTACTATCAAACTTACTTTCTCTTTACTCCCTTGGGGTATTAAATTCCGTACTTTGCCCCTTCAAACAATTGTAGGCCTAACTTGAATGAAAACAAGCAGAATTGAACCAAAGTAGTTCACTTCATGAGCTCAGTTCCTGATATTATAGCTAGTGTTTGAATCAGCTCGATTCAAAGCAACGGTTCAAGCTTGTTATTGAAATAACGATAGTGTTTATGTAAGAACGCTCACGTGTGCAAACGAGCAGTTGAACCGGTAAAAAGACAACTTTATCCCTGACACTGTACCATAATAATTTTGTTTCCAGCCAACCCGTCTTTGAAATCTCTCTCTCCTCAATCCCCCCTAACAACCAATAACCCCGCCACTTCTAACACCGTCATTACAACCAAGATATGATGTATGATGTCGTGACTGGTCGATTGGGTGTAACTCGACGCTGACGTCAGGACTTCATTATGTGAAAATCATGGTGCTTCCAGAGTTCGATTGGATAGTGGTGGCTATACATGTCAGTGGTGGTCGTTGATGAGAGAGCATTAAGAGTAATACTAAGAGATCAACAAGAAATAGGAGTTTGGAAGAGTTGGGTTTAGAAGAGAGGTATTTTTGTCTTTAATTATAAAATGCATGACTCGTCCAAAGCTTGTTCGAGATCAACAAGCTATCTTTAAATAGGACTTTCAATAAAAGCTTGTTTTTTAACCAGTCGTGGAACACTGGTCGAGCTGGGTGCAGGGGCGAATCCAGGAAGTGCAATCAGGGGACCAAAAAAGGTCATAAAAAATTGATGGCTAACATAAAAGAATTCGCGTTACTATTGAATACGTTACGTGCAAAATAGATTGCTCAATTTGAATACTAATCATATAATTTTACTATTCATAGTGATTTATTTTAATTACTAAGGTTAGTCAACAACAATTACTAATTGTATTGAGTACAATAGTTACGTATAAGTTAACATACTATAAGAATTTAAAATAAGAAAAAGAATTAACATTGATCTCTTTGTATTTCTTTGTAATATGAAGATATGGAATTTGGAATTTAGAAGAATGAAGATGGAGTAAGGGCACGAAAAAGACAAATATTATAACGGTTGGTGGCGCAAAAACTCAAAAACACAATAAAATAAAATCCTAATGCATTAATTTTATAATATAATGGAATTTTTATAAATATTTTAAAATAAGATTTTCATTATTCGAAAATGAATTATCCAAACTTTTTGGGGTCCCCCCCCCCCCCCCCCCGGTCATGGGGTGGCTTCGCCCCTGGCTGGGTGCACACGAGGTGTATCAAAGTTGTGAAAATGTTTGTACTTGGGCTCACCTTGTTTGCATCCAAGCTGGGATAACATATTCATGTATATTGGTTATTACCACCACATGCCATATTGATGAGGCCATCGAACTCACCACCAAAATACTCTCTTATAACCATGACGTTTAACCACCCAAGCTTGTATTTGGTTTGGGTTTCAGATCTAACGTTTTGCACCCGCCCATGTTTTCCGCCTCAATCCTCCTCGATCTTGTGCTAACATGCATGCTAGTATTTGTTATGACTAGTCATGTTGTTAAAGCAGTTTTAGCTACTAAGTAATGCCTACTTTGGACAGGTTGTAAAAGTATATATGCTTCGTGATTAGAACCAGCCTAGTTATTCTTAGTAATGCATTAGTTGCGGACAAACTTTGTTTATAATATTCAATTCTCAGGTTTGGAATAACAATAGATATTCAGGACCAAACATCTGAAAATTCTTAAAACAATTTGGGCTTTTTCGAACCGTATATATTGTTTTTTCTTCTCTCTTTTTGTCGGATTTTGATAGATAGCATAACGGGCTCTGGTTTGACTAAAAACTTGTTTGTCAACCAGTCGAGGTGTGTAAAAAATGTCTGCACTATTTAGAGTCAAGTTCTTAGTATATAGAGACTTTCTAATCTATCATTTTTTTAGGAGAATATCATTAGAATCATCATTGTCCAAATGGGCACCCCATATGTACAGATTGGCATAAGTCAGTTCTGTAAAACATTTAATATATACATGGTACCACACATGTATCCGAAATTAAGAATCGTTGGGTCACAGAGTCCGAAACCTCGAGAACGCGTGTTGGCCCGGCCGAGAACAGGCATCCCCTTTGAGGAAAAAATGGAAGCATTAAAGTCAAGAAAAGAGATGTGGACTTCTAGGAATAATCAATCAAGTGCCCACAACCCCAGCCAATTAGTTAATGCTAGGAGGCCAGGATGACAAGGCCTCTCAGCTATTACAACATGACAATTTATGAGGAGTTCCACCTCGCACATCACTGACCGTTGGTCACTTGCCTCGTTAACCGATAGCTCTGATTTGAATCCAATCAGATGGTCATAATGTGGTCTACCCTCCTATATGAGAATGCAACTAACGATTATTGCCTAATATGGATGTTGGTGTGGTTACTGCAAAAAGGCTTTACCTCACTAGTTTTACAGCAGTTACTCTATTGCCAAAGTGAACAACTTCTGCCGAAGCAATCGTTGCATGAAAAATTACTGTCGTATGACTTTTTGATGATACTAAACTCGCGAAAACATCCGGTAGAATACCATATATAATCACCAACATGATTTCGTGGAGAAATCAACGGTAGAGCCACCGATGAGAAGATTGTTCCATCACCATGTGTTGAAACAATGCAAAGCGATGAACTCGATGAAGGCTTCATACGGGATGACCAATAAGCCACATTTTTATTCTAGACTAGAGATGCAGAGTTCTGTAACCGTGATGATTTGTCGCTATAGCTAAGTATTTCTCAAAAATTTTGGGCAATAGAGCCAACCTAGCATGTTACTTCTCCTTGGTTTGCCTTTTTGGGCATCGAAACTGGTGAAACTTTGGAAGTAAGAGAAAAGAGAGAGAAGGGGAACTTGGTACCCCTAGTTCTGAGAAAAGGATGTGCCCACCTGGCCACCTTAGTAAGTTAAAACGTGGAAAATCAGAACTCTCCATCACTGACCACTGTATGAATCATAAAGCATGGCAGTGAGCCAGTGATTCGTACATAGAAAGAGCCACAGTGTCTTAAGAATGGCAGGAGGGGCGCCCCATGGGTAAAATTTTGTGGGATGATAAAATTACTGACAAATGGAAAGAATCAAAAAGTAGCTGGTAGTTGTAGTTGAAAAACAGTTGCTGCACCAATTTAATACAAACATTATAACTTTAACAGAAGGGTACAGAAGTAGAACACTGCAAAAAGAAACAAGAGCATTTACACTAGCTGTGGCATCCCTTGTTACCTCCCCTTTTTCTCACCATCGCCCATAACCTCATTGAAACCCAACGAAAAAGTTGAAAGCTTTGGTACCATTAATTCTGATTGCTGATAACAGAAAGAACTTACAACGTCTTTTCTTAGGAAAAATGTTATTGTCACAGCTTAAAAGTTGCATTACTGAAGCAACATTTGTTTCAGCTGTGGTAATAACATTTCCGGTTTTGCAAACCGGACTTCTAAAACTGAACAATAGAATGAATTGTAGCAAAACTCGCATGATATGTGTCACTAGCATTAGTTGTGAAGAGGATTGGGACCTGTGTGAATTATCCTCTTATCATCTTCATACTGATCATCAGGTGGAGTACTTGAAGAAGTTGAATGAACCGGTATCGTGTTAAAAACCCGGGCTTTTCTTCCCTGAGACTGGCCGGACGGAGCGATTGTGTCGGGCTCGGCGCGAGATAAGCTTAGCAAAACCAAGAATAAGATGACCCAGAAGAAGAAAACTGGAAATCTTGTTGCACCATGTGTTTTTCTCCTCCTCCTCCTTGCTCTTTCTCCTTCAGTGGAAGTTGTTGTCATTGCACCAACTCTTCTTTAGACCAGCCAAGACAAGAAGACCATCTGAAATATCTAAGTGAGATTTCTGCCCTACTCTAAGGTAGTGCAAGGGAAGTGAACGCTTTCTTTATTCTGTTTCACTGCTGAAATCCAAAACACTTTTCAAAGAGAGAGAGGGGGAGAGGGACAGAGAGAAGGAGAGAGAGAGAATTCTAAGCTCCTTATCTTAAGGGTCTAGTCACATGATCTTGACCCTTGATTCCTGGAACCTTCTTATATATATCTTATTTCCCTTCTGTATATCTTCGAACTCTGGACCTTTTACTTGTACCTACATACATACTGTTTTGGCATCTCTCTGTTACTATATACTTGTGTGTGTGTGTGTGTGTGTTTGTGTTCTTGGAAGAAGGTGGGGGAAGAGGGACTGTCTAGTATTAATAGCCGTTGTCTACGGAATATTCAAAGATCTAAATCTGAAAATGGAACGCATTAGTTGATGGCTCTAGTACCACTTGTTTTGGCTTGTCACAGTAAAGCAAGCTGTGATCTATGAGGTTGAGTCTGTTACAGGAATATATATAATATGAAGCTTTTCATTTTCAAAGACCACTTTCAATACTTTTGTCAATTGGTTTTTATCTGGTAGCGACTGAGTTTGACCTCCCTGCCCTTTTTCCTGATCCGTTTCTCTGTCCTCAAGTTTCAGTCAGCCCGTAAAGCTAGGGTTTGACTTGTTCAGCAGTTCATGCCACACCCACACACTGTACTAGTATAAAGTGGGAAACAAGCTTTACCAGTAAGTTGCGACATTATCGCTGTACTAACCCTCAACTTTTAGTGTTGCAGTAACTATTGAAGTACGTATACGACGGTTGTTCCGAGGGAAGCCATCTAAGTCATTAGTTCGTGGAGCCTGAGCTTTGTAACAAATGAGAGCGATATCATATCAATACTGTATATAAAGTTGGTAAACAAGAGTGAGAGTGTGAATAGAGATATCAAACGGGCCGGAAAAGGCCCGGCTGGGCGGGCCCGTGGTATGAACAGTGTTGTCCTGGTCCAAAAGGCCAAGGGCCTGGATCAAGGTTGGGCCGCCATTTCCTCCAGAAATGGCCCGGTCCTCGAAAAAGTCTAAATCCGGTCCAAATACGACCCATTTGAGGTTTGGATCTGGCCGGATCCAAGCCTAGCCCGGCCCTTAAAAATTCAAATTTTCAAAATTTTCAAATTCCCCCCCCCCCCAACGGTTATATTTTCTTAAAATCCCACTTTTGCCACCCCTCCCACCCCCCGCCCCGCCCCTACAGCTATAAAGCGGCTAGTTTGAAGGGTATTTTTGTCCAGCATTAACTCTTTTATGCACTTTCACATATTTACCCTCCTAACAACTATAAACGACTAGTTTTAGGGATATTTTTGTCTTTTGCGAAGTTTGAAAAATCTACAAATTCACCCTATCCTCTTCACATTTTTTACGTGGATCTTCTCTCTCTCTCTTATCTAAATTTTACAAGTTTCCTTACTATTCTTATTTCTTACTAAGTACTAACCCAGTCAAATTTTCAATTACAAGTATTATTTAATTATTTAGTACTTTTATTCTTTACCATCTATTTAGTCTTACTAGTTTTATTTTTCGTTCCTGCCAAACAATTTTAGAGTAAAATATGTCTTCCTCAAGATTATCAAAATTACGTAGTAAAAAACGTCCACCATCACAAGCACCACATTTTCAAGAGCAACCATCAATGGGTATAGATACCCACAATTTTATTGAGTTTAACCAAAACGCTCTTGATTTTTAATATACACATTCACAAGATACCAGCATTTTAGTTAAGAATGCAGCTCGGTTGGCGATACTACTCCAAGGCAAAATCTTATCCGATGAGTGGTCGTCGAGAGGAAAGACCGAGCAATCCTGCCTCAAGTCCGCTAGAAG
>JAVXUO010002155.1:0-104016 GCA_033065855.1 Escallonia rubra | reverse complement strand
AGAACGTTGTTCCTAACCTATCTTGGTTTACAATGAGAAGTTTAGACATATAAGTCTTAGACATAGCTGTGTGAGAGAACAACTAAGCAAATGAGTTGTTACTATTAATTATGTGAAGTCCAAAGGTAATTTGGCGAATCCCTTTACAAAAGGCCTAGACAGGGATATAATATGACAGACTTCTAGGGAGATGGGCTTTAAGCTCATGAAATAAGAAAGGTAACATGCACGTGAAAACTAATTAGACACTAGAGTAACCTCTAGTCTTCTAGTTCAATGGAAAAACACGTTGTATTTATAACCAAAGATGCACTAAAAGATGAATATTTAATCTTTATGCCATCTCAAGGTAGTGCATACTTGTATGGAGAACAAGAGGAGGGTGAGAGTTATTCCCATAATAAATCTATGTCCTTAAAAAAAGGGTGCAGGTCATACAAGTGCACCTTATTAGATTTACCTATATAAGTGCAGGAAGTGGGGCCACTTTTACGAGATTTGAGCTTGTCTCTATGGCACTTATGAAAATCCCAAGATGTAGCACAAGGCCGTAAATGTGCAGGTATTTGGAAATTTGGTTGGGAAGTTCTACACATAGTAGTGATGATCAATCACCAAGGATTCTTAGTTCAAGGCTAAGGCTACTCTGAATTCTGATCGACTTCATTGCTATATGATAAAGGTTCAAGTCGAAAGACACATTTATCTTAGTATGACCTACTAAAGGATAGAGAGATGTACATTTTTTAAATTAGGAAATGTGATAAAATCCAATTTTGGAAAATTGGGGAAAATTGTTGGGAATTTTTCATAAATTGATTCCTACCTTACTAAACCTTGTACTACAAGGTTTAATATCCAAGAAGAATCAATCAATTTGATTGATTAGTTAGAGAGATATAAACTCTGAAAGATTGACATTTAATAAGGTTGAAAAGTATCATGACGTGGGTTCCCACAATTCTTGGGAAATAGAAAGGTTAAGGGTATTTAAATGGTCATGTGACATACCGTATCGTTCTAGAAACATGCATGATCATGCACTCGCACATGTGCGGTGCACTGCACCCCGTGCCCGCGCCCGCGCCAGGGCGAAGGCGTAAAAGCGCTTTTAGGCACACTTTGCACTTCGCACGTGCGCATCCTCGCCCCGAGCCCAGCCTTAAGTTTTTGCGACAAATTCAGCCTGTGAACCAGAATAGTTGCATTTTTGGACTGAAACAATGTGACTGTTGGCGAAATTAAACAGATTTCTGATCTATTTAAATTCAAAAGACACATGTTCATGGTATTTTTTTTTTCAAGAACAAACTTTGGCTCATACTCGGGTTGTAGGAATCTTCCTTCAACCCCATGTATAGTGACAATTAATAGTGACTAAATGTTTCAAACGACAATAATTATTAGCAACACTTTTTTAGCGTCACTAAATTAAAGCCACTAGAAACATTTAAAGACAATTGATTGTCGCTATATAAAGGGTATGAGGAAGATTCCTCCAACCGTGGTAGCAGCCAATTTTTTTCCTTTTTTCAAATATTGCATTTGTTTGTTGTGTCTAGAGCTTGTAACTGTTAAGTGACACCTGTAGAGTTAGTTAACTATCACAACTATTTGCACATGTTCAAGGCACCTTTTGGTGTCTATAAATGGAGCTGATGGTCAGACTCATTTCTCACTTTAAATTTCTCTCACTCTCTCTCTCTCTCTCGAATTACTGTCTGTTGATTGTAATCTGCTGTAATCAACAGAGCTTGCCTGTTATATCTTGGGAGACAGATTTGCTACTACCCTAAGCAGATCATAAGAGAGCAAATACTGTCTTAAGGAAAGAATGCAACGCATTCGACTCAAGCTGTTCATTCAGTTTTCTCCATACTGCCTTATTTTTTTCCAACATGTTTCACTTCTAGTATTTTAGCCTTCAAATCTTAATATCTAGTGCACTTCAATAATATGGTTATTCCTCGTCCCGACTAAAACTTAGTGACCACAAATTTCTAGTTGTAATAGGATTTCCCTATGGATGTCTTGCAACACTAATTTTACAAATCATATTATACGACCAATAAGAAATCCATAATAACCAAAATGTTATTATTTTTGGTTTCTTTGTACATACATTATGAGTAAGATAAACTAGGCTTGAAGAAAAGTTTTATCCTCTTAATATTTCTTTTACTCATAGTAATTTAATAATTGCCAGAAAAGTAATTAGACTGTTACATTATTAACATTATCTTTAACTATCTTCTTTAAAAATGTCCAAAGTTGTGTAAACTACCTCAAATTCAAGTAAAATTCACATAGTAAAATGCTCATTTCAGTTTTAACTGTTGCTTGTCGGCTGTTTCCATTAGATTTTCCCTTAAATCCTATAGAACTTGCAAGTTCTTTGTGTTGTTATCCTTGCAAAATTAGAAAAGGAAATTCATGTTTCGTAGACATATTATTTAGCGTCTTATTTCATCAAATTTCAGAAACTTGAATGATAAATAACTTAAAACATAAAATATAACTGAAGCAAGAAATGAAGCGACACCTAATTATATTAATGATATCTTCTTTGAGCAATACCTAATCGTATTTATTTCCTAAGTTAAATAGACTACAAAAATACTAGATAGTATCTTATTGGAGGGGTCTTTATTTTCAAATTCAGACTTAATTTAATTCATGTGATTCATCAAGACGATATTAGTAAGCCTTATATATATAGTTCGAAAGCTAATTCTAAACGTTTTAAAACTCTATCTGTCCAACGATAGTACATATTAGAACTTAATTTTTGACTATGATATGCCTAGAAAAATTCTCTAAAATGAAAAAAAAAATGTCCGTATATCTCTAAGACAAACATGAATTTAGTATGGAATTTAGTATTTTGAGATTGGTCTGCATTAAATTTCTGAAGATGGTCCTCCTGCATGCAAATCCTAAGGACCCTGTTCACCAAACTTCTTAAACTCTAATCTCATTAGTTCCAGAGGAAGAACATTCCCATGGAAAATCAATACCAGTAAATGAGAAATGGGAAAACAATTCTCAATCATAGCTGCAAGTGAATCAATACAGCCATTATAAAAATCAACCACCATGGATGAATATGACCTACATTCATTAACATTAATACAAGCCGTGTTTGGGTTGTTGATGTAGTGATAAATTTTATCCTTCCAACCAGGCTCTGAACCAGAAAGGGGACCCTCTTCCGAGCAATCATAGCTCTCCAATTGGTGATAGAAATGCTGATGATAATGGTACGCAGAATTTGAATTATGCCCACAAACCAGTGAAGCAGCGAAGGAAAGGAAAGGAAAGGAAGGAAAGCTAGCCAGCAGAGATGGCAGTGACTACTTGGTGGGTGGAAACAATAAACTTTGTTAAATGGGAATTGACAAATGAGAGGGGGAAAGATGAGGTTGTTGAATCCTCATCACACCCCCTCTTTAACTCGCACATTTATATGCACTATAATTGCTCCAAGCAAACATTCATTTTATGGGGAAAACCTAATGTTCATGCACACATTTCACAAACAATAGATAGCTACAGTACTTTTTAAGTACTACAATCTCTCTCTCTCTCTCTCTCTCTCTCTCCCACACACACACTTCAAACACCCTTTCTTTCTAAGAATCTTTTGAACTATTCAAAGCTTCTGTTCCAAGAAATGGCTCCCTCTTCTCCAGCCATGTCTCGGTATTTTAACTTTGTTTGGTTGAAGGAAAACGAATTCCAAGGAAGTTTCCATGGCCTTTTCTAATTAGATCTCACTTTACCAGAACATGGACTTTGTTCACCAAAAAGGTGACAATTTTATATAAGAAATCTATTTAGTATAATCCGTATTTCTTGTCAGTGGCAAAGTCACGTAGAGGTTAATTGGAAAGCTATTAAAATCTGCTCTAGGTTTGTCATCTAGTTCTAACCTTGTTTTGCCCTACAGAAGTTTGAGGAACATGTTTCTGCAAGAACTAATAATAGTTCGTAAGCTGTGAATGGAAGAGTAATGATTAAAAAAAAAAAAAAGGAGCAAAATTGTTTGGTTGAATTTCCTCCATTATCTAAACAATTTCACTCTTTTTTTTTCCTTGGCTTGAATTTGTGTCGAACCACTAAAAGCCATGTGTGATGAGCTAATTCACAATTGAAAAAAAATTGGCTGCTACCCCGGTTGGAGGAATCTTCCCCCTACCCCCTATATAGCGACAATCAATCGTCTCTAAATATTTTTAGTGGCTTTTATTTAGTGACTTTAAAAAAATACTGCAAATAATTGTCACTGAAAGTGTTAGAAGAATAGCCACTAGAAATATTTAGCGACTATTGATTATCGCTATACACAAAGTTGGAGGAAGATTCCTACAACTCGGGTAGGAGCTAAAATTTGTTCTTCACAATTTTGGTATTAAATTCACTTGTATGTACGCATACATCACTTGTATCACACTTTTCAAACTTACTTTCTCTTTACTCCCTTGGGGTATTAAATTCCGTACTTTGCCCCTTCAAACAATTGTAGGCCTAACTTGAATGAAAACAAGCAGAATTGAACCAAAGTAGTTCACTTCATGAGCTCAGTTCCTGATATTATAGCTAGTGTTTGAATCAGCTCGATTCAAAGCAACGGTTCAAGCTTGTTATTGAAATAACGATAGTGTTTCTGTAAGTACGCTCAAGTGTGCAAAAGAGCAGTTGAACCGGTAAAAAGACAACCTTATCCCTGACACTGTACCATAATAATTTTGTTTCCAGCCAAACCGTCTTTGAAATCTCTCTCTCCTCAATCCCCCCTAACAACCAATAACCCCGCCAATTCTAACACCGTCATTACACCAAGATATGATGTATGATGTCGTGACTGGTCGATTGGGTGTAACTCGACGCTGACGTCAAGACTTCATTATGTGAAAATAATGGCGCTTGTAGAGTTCGATTGGATAGTGGTGGCTATACATGTCAGTGGTGGTCGTTGATGAGAGAGCAGTAAGAGTAATACTGAGAGATCAACAAGAAATCGGAGTTTGGAAGAGTTGGGTTTAGAAGAGAGGTATTTTTGTCTTTAATTATAAAATGCATGACTCGTCCAAAGCTTGTTCGAGATCAACAAGCTATCTTTAAATAGGACTTTCAATAAAAGCGTGTTTTTTAACCAGTCATGGACCATGACTGGTCGAGCTGGGTGCAGGGGCGAATCCAGGAAGTGCAATCAGGGGGACCAAAAAAGGTCATAAAAAAATTGATGGCTAACATAAAAGATTTCGCGTCACTATTGAATACGTTAAGTGCAAAATAAATTGCTCAATTTGACTACTAATCATATAATTTTACTATTCATAGTGATTAATTTTAATTCTTAAGGTTAGTCAACAACAATTACTAATTGTATTGAGTATAATAATTACATATAAGTTAACATACTATAAGAATTTAAAATAAGAAAAAGAACTAACTTTGATCTCTTTGTATTTCTTTGTAATCTGAAGATATGGAATTTGGAATTTAGAAGAATGAAGATGGAGTAAGGATGCGAGAAAGACAAAGATTATAATGGTTTGTGGCACAAAAACTAAAAAAAATACAGTAAAATAAAATCCTAATGCAGTAATTTCATAATATAATAGTATTTTCAACGATTATTCATTATCGGGCATGGGGTGGCTTCGCCCCTGGCTGTGCACCCGAGGTGTATCAAAGTTGTGACAATGTTTGTACTTGGGCTCACCTTGTTTGCAATCCAAGCTGGGATAACATATTCAGATTGGTTATTACCACCACATGCCATATTGATGAGGCCATCGAACTCACCACCAAAATACTCTCTTATAACCATGACGTTTAACCACCCAAGCTTGTATTTGGTTTGGGTTTCAGATCTAACGTTTTGCACCCGCCCATGTTTTCCGCCTCAATCCTCCTCGATCTTGTGCTAACATGCATGCTAGTATTTGTTATGACTAGTCATGTTGTTAAAGCAGTTTTAGCTACTAAGTAATGCCTACTTTGGGCAGTTGTAAAAGTATATATGCTTCGTGATTAGAACCAGCCTAGTTATTCTTAGTAATGCATTAGTTGCGGACAAACTTTGTTTATAATATTCAATTCTCAGGTTTGGAATAACAATAGATATTCAGGACCAAACATCTGAAAATTCTTAAAACAATTTGGGCTTTTTCGAACCGTATAGTCAGTTTTTTCTTCTCTCTTTTTGTCGGATTTTGATAGATAGCATAACGGGCTCTGGTTTGACTAAAAACTTGTTTGTCAACCAGTCGAGGTGTGTAAAAAATGTCTGCACTATTTAGAGTCAAGTTCTTAGTATATAGAGACTTTCTAATCTATCATTTTTTTAGGAGAATATCATTAGAATCATCATTGTCCAAATGGGCACCCCATATGTACAGATTGGCATAAGTCAGTTCTGTAAAACATTTAATATATACATGGTACCACACATGTATCCGAAATTAAGAATCGTTGGGTCACAGAGTCCGAAACCTCGAGAACGCGTGTTGGCCCGGCCGAGAACAGGCATCCCCTTTGAGGAAAAAATGGAAGCATTAAAGTCAAGAAAAGAGATGTGGACTTCTAGGAATAATCAATCAAGTGCCCACAACCCCAGCCAATTAGTTAATGCTAGGAGGCCAGGATGACAGGGCCTCTCAGCTATTACAACATGACAATTTATGAGGAGTTCCACCTCGCACATCACTGACCGTTGGTCACTTGCCTCGTTAACCGATAGCTCTGATTTGAATCCAATCAGATGGTCATAATGTGGTCTACCCTCCTATATGAGAATGCAACTAACGATTATTGCCTAATATGGATGTTGGTGTGGTTACTGCAAAAAGGCTTTACCTCACTAGTTTTACAGCAGTTACTCTATTGCCAAAGTGAACAACTTCTGACGAAGCAATCGTTGCATGAAAAATTACTGTCGTATGACTTATTGATGATACTAAACTCGCGAAAACATCCGGTAGAATACCATATATAATCACCAACATGATTTTGTGGAGAAATCAACGGTAGAGCCACCGATGAGAAGATTGTTCCATCACCATGTGTTGAAACAATGCAAAGCGATGAACTCGATGAAGGCTTCATATATACGGGATGACCAATAAGCCACATTTTTATTCTAGACTAGAGATGCAGAGTTCTGTAACCGTGATGATTTGTCGCTATAGCTAAGTATTTCTCAAAAATTTTGGGCAATAGAGCCAACCTAGCATGTTACTTCTCCTTGGTTTGCCTTTTTGGGCATCGAAACTGGTGAAACTTTGGAAGTAAGAGAAAAGAGAGAGAAGGGGAACTTGGTACCCCTAGTTCTGAGAAAAGGATGTGCCCACCTGGCCACCTTAGTAAGTTAAAACGTGGAAAATCAGAACTCTCCATCACTGACCACTGTATGAATCATAAAGCATGGCAGTGAGCCAGTGATTCGTACATAGAAAGAGCCACAGTGTCTTAAGAATGGCAGGAGGTGCGCCCCATGGGTAAAATTTTGTGGGATGATAAAATTACTGACAAATGGAAAGAATCAAAAAGTAGCTGGTAGTTGTAGTTGAAAAACAGTTGCTGCACCAATTTAATACAAACATTATAACTTTAACAGAAGGGTACAGAAGTAGAACACTGCAAAAAGAAACAAGAGCATTTACACTAGCTGTGGCATCCCTTGTTACCTCCCCTTTTTCTCACCATCGCCCATAACCTCATTGAAACCCAACGAAAAAGTTGAAAGCTTTGGTACCATTAATTCTGATTCAGAAGGCTGATAACAGAAAGAACTTACAACGTTTTTTCTAAGGAAAAATGTTATTGTCACAGCTTAAAAGTTGCATTACTGAAGCAACATTTGTTTCAGCTGTGGTAATAACATTTCCGGTTTTGCAAACCGGACTTCTAAAACTGAACAATAGAATGAATTGTAGCAAAACTCGCATGATATGTGTCACTAGCATTAGTTGTGAAGAGGATTGGGACCTGTGTGAATTATCCTCTTATCATCTTCATACTGATCATCAGGTGGAGTACTTGAAGAAGTTGAATGAACCGGTATCGTGTTAAAAACCCGGGCTTTTCTTCCCTCAGACTGGCCGGACGGAGCGATTGTGTCGGGCTCGGCGCGAGATAAGCTTAGCAAAACCAAGAATAAGATGACCCAGAAGAAGAAAACTGGAAAACTTGTTGCACCATGTGTTTTTCTCCTCCTCCTCCTTGCTCTTTCTCCTTCAGTGGAAGTTGTTGTCATTGCACCAACTCTTCTTTAGACCAGCCAAGACAAGAAGACCATCTGAAATATCTAAGTGAGATTTCTGCCCTACTCTAAGGTAGTGCAAGGGAAGTGAACGCTTTCTTTATTCTGTTTCACTGCTGAAATCCAAAACACTTTTCAAAGAGAGAGAGGGGGAGAGGGACAGAGAGAGGGAGAGAGAGAGAATTCTAAGCTCCTTATCTTAAGGGTCTAGTCACATGATCTTGACCCTTGATTCCTGGAACCTTCTTATATATATCTTATTTCCCTTCTGTATATCTTCGAACTCTGGACCTTTTACTTGTACCTACATACATACTGTTTTGGCATCTCTCTGTTACTATATACTTGTGTGTGTGTGTGTGTGTGTTTTTGTGTTCTTGGAAGAAGGTGGGGGAAGAGGGACTGTCTAGTATTAATAGCCGTTGTCTACGGAATATTCAAAGATCTAAATCTGAAAATGGAAGGATGACTCTAGTACCACTTGTTTTGGCTTGTCACAGCAAAGCAAGCTGTGATCTATGAGGTTGAGTCTGTTACAGGAATATATATAATATGAAGCTTTTCATTTTCAAAGACCACTTTCAATACTTTTGTCAATTGGTTTTTATCTGGTAGCGACTGAGTTTGACCTCCCTGCCCTTTTTCCTGATCCGTTTCTCTGTCCTCAAGTTTCAGTCAGCCCGTAAAGCTAGGGTTTGACTTGTTCAGCAGTTCATGCCACACCCACACACTGTACTAGTATAAAGTGGGAAACAAGCTTTACCAGTAAGTTGCGACATTATCGCTGTACTAACCCTCAACTTTTAGTGTTGCAGTAACTATTGAAGTACGTATACGACGGTTGTTCCGAGGGAAGCCATCTAAGTCATTAGTTCGTGGAGCCTGAGCTTTGTAACAAATGAGAGCGATATCATATCAATACTGTATATAAAGTTGGTAAACAAGAGTGAGAGTGTGAGTAGAGATATCAAACGGGCCGGGGCCCGCGGGCCAGCCTACTTCAGTCCAAAAAAGGCCCGGCTGGGCCGGCCCGTGGTATGAACAGTGTTGGCCCAGGTTCAAAAGGCCAAGGGCTTGGACCAAGATTGGGCTACCATTTCCTCCAGAAATGGCCCGGCCCTCGAAAAAGTCTAAATCTGGTCCAAATACGACTCATTAGAGGTTCGGATCTGGCCGGATCCAAGCCTAGCCCGGCCCTTAAAAATTCAAATTTTCAAAATTTTCAAATTCCCCCCCAACGGTTATATTTTCTTAAAATCCCACTTTGCCACCCCTCCCCCCCCCCCGCCCCCCCCCCACAGCTATAAAGTGGCTAGTTTAAAGGGTATTTTTGTCCAGCATTAACTCTTTTATGCACTTTCACATATTTACCCTCCTAACAACTACAAACGACTAGTTTTAGGGATATTTTTGTCTTTTGCGAAGTTTGAAAATTCTACAAATTCACCCTCTCCTCTTCACATTTTTTACGTCGATCTTCTCACTCTCTCTTATCTAAATTTTACAAGTTTCCTTACTATTCTTATTTCTTACTAAGTACTAACCTAGTCAAATTTTCAATTACAAGTATTATTTAATTATTTAGTACTTTTATTCTTTACCATCTATTTAGTCTTACTAGTTTTATTTTTCGTTCCTGCCAAACAATTTTAGAGTAAAATATGTCTTCCTCAAGATTATCAAAATTACGTAGTAAAAAACGTCCACCATCACAAGCACCACATTTTCAAGAGCAACCATCAATGGGTATAGATACCCACAATTTTATTGAGTTTAACCAAAACGCTCTTGATTTTTAATATACACATTCACAAGATACCAGCATTTTAGTTAAGAACGCAGCTCGGTTGGCGATACTACTCCAAGGCAAAATCTTATCCGATGAGTGGTCGTCGAGAGGAAGGACCGAGCAATCCTGCCTCAAGTCCGCTAGAAGTTCAAAAGGTAGATAAAAAGCTCAAAGCTAAGTGTTGGTATCATTTTGAAAGGATTACAATTGAAGGCATACCCAAAGCTCAATATAAGTATTGTGCAAAATTATTTTCGCATGGTAGTAGTAATTCACATCTTAATAGGCATTGGCCGACATATGCACGTAATCAAGGCCATGTCGATACTAGTCAAACACAGTTATCTTTTGACAGTAAATTATTTATTTATAATCTTGATTGTGGTAGTGGTAATTCACATCTTAATAGACATTGGTCGACATGTGCGCCTAATCAAGGCCATGTCGATACTAGTCAAACACAACTTCTTTTGACTGTAAGTTATTTATTTACAATCTTGATATTGATAGTGGTAATTAACATCTTAATAGGCATTGGCCGACATGTGCACCTAAAGAGACGAACCTGATGAATTTGTTGTGCACGATGAACAACCTTTTAATTTTGCTGATAATGATAAGTATTCTAAATATATAAATAATTACGTGCAACTTTTGAATAAAAAGATTCATAAATATACACCTAGGTCTGAGGCACTTAAACAGTATAATGCCGCTAAAGAAGCTTGATTGATTATTTTGATAAATTTGATGGTAGATTTAGTCTTACGTCTGAAGTTTAGAAATCTCCTTTTACTTTGGTTAATTATTCTTGTGTGACGACACATTGGACTTATTTTGATTGGGTTATGAACAAGAGAATAGTCGTTTTTGAACTCATCTATTCACACGATGTACTACACATTGTTAATAATATACTCCGACTATGTAACACATTTAAATTAACTGACAAGATAATGAGTGTCAGTTTTGATAATGCTTCCAATAATAAAGTTGTTGTTCCAGTCTTAAAGACGAACCTTAAACCTGTGTTATACGAAAAACTTTTTTCATGTTAAATATTGTTGCCATTAATTAATTTAATTGTTCAAGATGACTTAGTGGAACTTCACATATAAAATGTTTTTACATGTAATGTTACACAAATGTGACGACCCGAGTCACCAATCACCCATTTCAATATCATCAATACAATTACAACAGTATCCCATCTGATTACAAGCCCTAGAAATAGGTTACAAATATTTCTAAAATTCCAAAACTGTAAGTCCCGCTCACATCCCCGCTTGCATGTGCTCATCTAATTAATCATCTGCATTGGAAGGGTAAATAATGGGGGGTGAGCCGGGTAGCCCAGTAAGTGGAACAATCATAGCACCATTAGATCAGAATCAAACACGCTAAACAATTCAACATCAGTCAATATATTTGACAGTCAAACCATCAACACAATCGTGGCTTAGTACCCCGAACAATTAGTGAACCAATTCAATATTCAAGTTGCACATCAAAGATACCACTCCAGCATCTTGCTTCTGGTATCCTCAAAGGGATCCGTCAAAGCTCAGCTGTATCGTAACATACCATGCACATAGACAAATCACTGGAGCACTGTCACTGATCAAAAGTACTTAAGCCACGTCCCGCAATCATATTTCAAAAACAAGATGTTTACCAATATTCAAAACAAAGCATTTGAGCAAGATTTCAGGACAACGGTCTTTAGGATTACAACGAACGTTAAGAAATAAATAACCACGTGGCATAAAAGAATAGTGATATGGAATTCCCCTTACCTAAATCACGAAAAATCCACTTGTACAAATGCTCCCAATCAGGCCCTATGATTCATTTTTTATAATTGCGGCTAATCTTTTTCTCTAACTCTTTAGTTGTCTATCTACTGATAAAAGTCAAAGATAAAATAACTTGAAAAGATCAATGGCCTATTTATAGATATTTCTAGGAAGCACGAGGTGGAAAGAAACACGAGGTGGCAAAACAAGGCTGTGCCACCTACCTAGCATGACAATGCTAACCAAAGCATGACAAGGCTCGAAGCAAGAGGTGGCGATACAAGCTTGTGCCACCTATCAAGCACGACAAGGCTTGAAGCACGACGTGTCGCAATACTACGTTGACACGTCACACGCACGACAAAATAGGTAGCACGAGGTGTCGATCAGAGAAGTAATCAACACTGACTCATCAATAAGCACGAGGTGTCGTAATTACAGGATCACACCCAACATGCACGATAATGTCAATCCCAATTGTCATTTAAAATCATCATCAATTTTTCCTCAACCAACCAGAAATATATTGTCTACCTCTAAATTTTGGGGTGTTACATTATTCCCTCCCTAAAAGAATTTCGTCCACCAAATTCACCAACCATAAATCTGTATCAAAACTTCAAAATTCATCTTATAATTATCCTGAGGCCAAGGAACCTATCCTGGCTTACGCTAACCTAAGCAATTCAAGCCTATGTTTCGCTCTGATATCAACTGTGACGACCCGAGTCACCAATCACCCATTTCAATATCATCAATACAATTACAACAGTATCCCATCAGATTACAAGCCCTAGAAATAGGTTACAAATATTTCTAAAACTCCAAAACTGCAAGTCCCGCTCACATCCCCGCTTGCATGTGCTCGTCTAATTAATCATCTGCACTCGAAGGGTAAATAATGGGGGGTGAGCCGGGTAGCCCAGTAAGTGGAATAATCATAGCACCATTGGATCAGAATCAAACACGCTAAACAATTCAACATCAGTCAATATGTTTAACGGTCAAACCGTCAACACAACCGTGGCTTAGTACCCCGAATAATTAGTAAACCAATTCAATATCCAAGTTGCATATCAAAGATACCACTCCAGCATCTTGCTTCCAGTATCCTCAAAGGGATCCGCCAAAGCTCAGCTGTATCGTAACATATCATGCACATAGACAAATCACTGGAGCACTGTCATTGATCAAAAGTACTTAAGCCACGTCCTGCAAACATATTTAAAAAACAAGATGTTTACCAATATTCAAAACAAAGCATTTGAGCAAAATTTCAGGACAACAGTCTTTAGGAGTACAACGAACGTTGAGAAATAAATAACCACGTGGCATAAAAGAATAGTGATATGGAATTCCCCTTACCTAAATCACGAAGAATCCACTTATACAAATGCTCCCAATCAGGCCCTATGATTCCTTTTTCATAACCGCGGCTAATCTTTTTCTCTAACTCTTTAGTTGTCTATATACCGATAAAAGTCAAAGATAAAATAACTTGAAATGATCAAGGGCCTATTTATAGAAATTTCTAGGAAGCACGAGGTGGAAAGAAACACGAGGTGGCAAAACAAGGCTGTGCCACCTAACAAGCATGACAATGCTTGTTAGAGCATGACAAGGCTCGAAGTAAGAGGTGGTGATACAAGCTTGTGCCACCTATCAAGCACGACAAGGCTTGAAGCACGACGTGTCGCAATACTACGTTGACACGTCACACGCACGACAAAATAGGTAGCACGAGGTGTCGATCTGAGAAGTAATCAACATTGACTCATCAATAAGCACGAGATGTCACAATTATAGGATCACACCCAATAAGCACAATAATGTCAATCCCAATTGTCATTTAAAATCATCATCACTTTTTCCTCAACCAACCAGAAATATATTGATCACCACTAAATTTTGGGGTGCTACAACAAACAAGTTTATATTCACTGCCTACTAACCATGTTCCCACAAGGCTTGCCAACTCCTGACCAATGGCTGTTAGTAGCAACTTAGTTGATTTTTTGGAAGTACTTTACACGTCTATCATTCTGTTATCTGGTACGTACTATTAATCCCTTATTGTCGTATTAGAAATTCTAAAAATGGCTTAACATTTGAGAGAAATGGAGACATATGGATGCATTTCGTGATATAGGACCTTTAATTTAATAAACATTAGAAGGAATTGCCTATTGTTTTTGCTATTGCCACTACTTTGCATGGTATACATGTTTCAATATTAGAAATATGTGAAAAAATAGGATATGGGGCAACTGCGACAAGCGTTGATGTGCTCATAATACACAAACTGTGAGTACTTCGTTTGAACATCCTTATAACTTATATCGAAGTTCCGCTGATGTGCACATGCAAGCTACATCATCGAGCGACCAAGTATATTATGAGTCATTTTTTAGGGGCAATGAACATGTTGTGGAGAAACAAGCAAGAGTAAAAAATACTTCTACAGGTTCATCTTCATTTTCCTTTTTTAATAAAATTGATTTATATGTAAATATTGATCATTATTTTTCATTGTCAATGGATGAGCAAGTGAATTTTGATTGTTAACTTTTTGGAAACAAAATGCAAAAATTTATCAAATTTATCCCAAATTGCCCGGGATATACTACCGATGTAAGCCTCCAATGTTGCTTCAGAGTCATGTTTTTCAGCGAGTAGGAGGGTATTGAATCACAGAAGGAGGAGTCATTGTAACACCGAGTCACTCGAGTTAGGTGTTTGTTGGAAGTATTATCTTGATGTAAAATATTGGGAGCAAGATAAACCAGTTGATGATAGGAAGAGCAACAGTTCAAGTGTTGAAGATCTTCCAGATGATTAGGTAATTTCTTTTTCTCAACTTTTTATCTCAAAATATAGTTTAGATCTTCTCCATTGATAGCCCGGATTAAAGGAGGGGGCCTATAAATGAATTTATCATATATTTAATTTTAGCACAAAACAAAACATGATTAAAAAGAATTTTTTTTAAAAAAATTCTTGGGCAAGGGCTTGGCCCAAGCCCGGCCCTAAATTTTGGGCCAAGGGCTTGGACTAGGGTTGGCCCTTATATTCTTGAGGAGGCCCAACTTTTTTTTTTAATATAGTAAAGGTCATTTATTACCATGAAAGCTCAACACACAATATCCATCTACTTTCCATACAACTATGCTACAAGAAGATCAAAAGAATTACAACATGCTCTTAAATTTGTAGCATTGTAAGAGGGATGCTCCAATTAAGGCATAGCTGATGGGTTTCCATTGATGGTACCATCTTCCTCCACCTTAGAACTCTATAGAGTATCCACAATTAAATCTCATCAATTAGTCCATCAATCCCCTTCTGTTGGCCTGTAAATGTCGCCTGGTTTCTTTCATTGTCACAGCCAGAGCTAATTTCCTCAAAAAAGCTCTAGAACTTTTACACCTAAATTTGTTGCTAGCAGATTATAATAAATGTGACCAAGTTCTAAATGTATGCCCAATTCTCAATTTATTTAGTACTTTAGCCCATACTTCTTGTACAACAGGGCAGGCTATGAATAGATGCTCAATAGCAGCATTTATCGTCATTCACTACCCCCAATGCCTTTAATTGCTATGAGAACTTGTATATGGCATATCAATACATTATTCACGCTTATGTTTAATTGCTATGAGATTTACTAATGATTAAGGGATTATAGTATCATTTGAATGTTCATTTGCCTTATTTCATTTTATCTAGGTTTGACAAAGGAGTCATACATGAAACAGAGAGTCTAAACCGATTGTTATCCATGTTATAGTGAAGCAGTTTGTACGGTAAAAATTAAAGTTATGGTATTATTGACTCATCTAATTGTTAAAGTATTCTCGTAAAAAATTCCATGCATTAATTAAGTTCACAGATTTGGCTATATGTTCATTGAAGATGAAGGACAAGCCCACGTAACAGGGCATAAACTTTTCCTTGTGCAACAATATAAAGCAAAGATTTATATGATAGCGTTACATAGCAATTTATCTTTTAGGTGACCATCTCATAAAGTTCGACTCATGCATTTGCTTGATATTATGTGCTAGGTATAAGATATATACAAGGATTTTATTTTTTTTCTAGGCAAATCTAGAAAAAACTATGATGACGAGTTACAAGCAAAAGACAACTTTTTGCTTTTATCCAGAGTCACTTAAAATGGTATTCCGATTAGGAAGTGAAAGGGGCGGCCTCACTTTTCAAGACTGCGGCTGCTATTGGGGCATGTCAAATTTGAAATTGCAAAACAACATATTAAGATCAGATCAGTATATCAAATGTAATAAATATGAGCCTAATGATTAGCTTCACTCTTCAAGCGAATAATTTCATTGACTATCACGGTGGATGCGTCGCTGCCTAAAGGAAGGAGCAAATATACTGAAGAAAGATACTTCGTATTAATTATGAGACAGGAGATCGAGTTTAGGTTTAGCCTTGAGAATCAGGTCTTGGTCTCATAATTTTGCGAGTGCCATTCCATAGCAGAGGAGGAAGGTAAATGCGAGGTTTGTACTTCATCCTCCCTTTATTACATCTCTATTTTGGCTCGGCCAAGTACAATGGATTTAGATTTTAAAAACTTCAATTAGTGCTTATAGTACAATAATTTTTGCAAATTAGTTAAAGGGTGTGAGATGTCCTTTTGTGAGAAATTTGAGGATAGTATGGTAAATTAGAAGGTCAAACCTGATTATGAGAAAAGTTATTATTTCATAATCCTCATTTTGGAGGTTTTTTAGGCAGGTTAAATCTCTTCTTAATCTATTTTGCCAAACACCCACAAACTTGATTTAAACTAAATTAAATCAGGTTTAATCATCCCAAAATCAATCCAAAATACCCTCTTAGTGTCAAAATGGGGTACACTATGGTGCATTCCAATCAATATTGAATTATATGGTGTATCCAATCAATTCCGCCATTAGAAAATGCTAACGTAGTTCTCTTTTATTCATCTATTCAGACTGCAGAATCGGATTTGAATTATACACCGTAATTAAAGAGAACTTGACATGTGTTGACTTGTGCGAGTAAATTGTTTATCATATTTTGATAAATTTTTTACTTTGTTACATTTGCAGTAACAGGCTTGAGTGCATGTTAATGGATATTCATGGCTTATGTTCCTCGTGCTAATGCTTTGTGCCACGGCTCTTTCGAAATTGAATGATGCTGGTTTTGATTTGATTTTTGAAGATGTAACCTGCCGTTAGTTATGACTTATGGTTATCTTCTTAACTCTACGGTTCAAATTACATGTTGTTAGCACAAGTGCTGCGTGTACAATTATGGAAACCTAGTAAATACAAATAACAAAAAGTACATAAAAAGGAAAACAAATTTATTATGAAAAAAGAAGACCAAAAGTGAAGTAGTAGAAATTGAGTAAAAATGTCAACGATTTGATATTTGGATGGAGCATTTTTTAATAATACGAATGAAGACAAAATTATAATTTAGTAGGATGGAATGATAAAAATAAAGAATTTAATTATTGTAGAGTAAAACGGTTGTTCATTAAATATTTAAACAATTCGAAACAGTTTTTAGCATAAGAGCTCTCCCTTAATAGTATTGTACATCTCCTACATGTTGGTTATGAACTTCTGATGACCCATTGATAGCCTTATTGGGCTTATATCTAATGATTATTGGCAACGTCAATGGCTGAAGCAACAGTGCTTTTAACAAAGCAAATTTTATATAAAAAATTTAGTGGACAAAAAATGTCCTTTTCGTTCAAAATAACTTTTTCTGCTTCTCTTCCTTGTAAGAGTTAATAAATTTGTCTCCAAAGTTAGACTTGATTACGTGGTAATGGAAGAAATGATGGACTTGATTACGTGGAGGTTAAAAGAGATCCAAAAAAGAGGCAACCAGTTCTTGAGCTAGTTCGAGCTCGTTGCATCCGTATGATATTAGGATATCGCAACTTTGTTTTCCTAATAAAATGACAGTTTCAAACAAAAATAAAAGGTAATCTCAATGTAATAAGGTGTGGTACATGGAGTTTCGATTGCAGCCAAGGAAAAATCTAAGGTACTTGCTCGGCTACAAGAGATAAAGGCAATGGTCCAGTTGTAAAGATTTTTTGACCACCATATATGGTGTCACTATTCAAGATGTGATAGAGATACTAGAGTTTCATGGGTTTCACTACCACCCAGCAACTTCAAAGCGCAACGCACGGTATTATGGAACCTTCTCTGCAAGTAACACAAGAGTTACATGTACCACGTATGTATCTTGGACATATCATCAATATTTAAAGGTTCAAGGTGTATCGACGGACATCAGAATGTTCTCTTGAAATTCGGCCTTGAAGGTTAGAGATTCACAAGGTGTAACAATGGACTTTATCCTAGGGAAAAACTTCCTGGAGCCAAGGTTTTGGAATCCAATTTCAACGGATCACGCCATGCACCATTGTTATCAGATTCACAGGGACAATGCTAGTATATCTATAGAGACCCGAGGAGAAGAATATTCAGATTTCAGTAAGCATGCTACGAGCTTTTCTTGTGAAAAAGATGAAGTGCAACAGTTCTTTTTCTATGTTTCTTTTTTTTGGAAGAGAATGGAAAGGAAAAGATTACAACCTAACATAATCTATATTTTGTATTATGTTGGAATTGTTGCAAGAAACTGGTAAGAACAAACTCCAAAAAATAGTGTAAAAATAGCTGGCTGAAGCGCGGACTAGGTCGCTCTCTTAAGACGATTCGTGCCCCTTCGGATTACCACCGGTGCAGCAAGGTTATCGACATGTCATCTCCGTGCAGAATTTTGATTGAAGCAACATTGAAACTTGTATCTCCCCCACCTGTCATTTCCCCCCTTACGCATGTCATTTCCCCCCTTACGCGTGTGAGTCTTAGACTCAAACACATCTTACTAAAAGGCCAAAGAGTATCATCTTATATACTACAATGGCCAATGTGGAACAAGTCATTTCCAAAAGTTTAAGTATGTAAGAAAACTTTTACTTACCATTTTCAAGCAATGTAGGAGGAAAGCACTTACGGTTTTACTCAAAACTCTAATGTTTTTCTCAAAACTATTCTTGAAAAGAAAAGGGAATTTTTGTTAAAATACTCCAACATTGCATAGAATAAGTCTAAGTACAACTTAACAATAAAACATAGGAAGAATCTAGGTCAACTTTTTCTTCAAAGAATGAAGACAATATATGATAGCAAATGAGACTTTAGTCACCAAGTTCTTTTAGTGTTATTGTTGACATCGGTTGATTAATCAGCAAATGATGGACCCGTATCGTTATTCTTATGGTATCATTTTCTATCTTTGAAATTCAAACTATCGGATAACCTTTGATGATTTCGGATATTATGCAGGAGATTACAAGTTTCTTTTTTTTAGAGAGAATTAAGAAATATATACCAAAGAGGTAACTGCAAGTACATGGTGTCATTGCAAGGTTGAAAGGTAAAGAATGAAAATAAAATAGCGCTTTACAAGTAATAGCAACTGGACAAAACACCTCAGAAGCTCAAAAATAAAAATAAAAAACCAAAATACTGCAGCTCTATTCGCCCTCAAACCATTCTTGTCGTCCGCCAGGCTTTGAAGCTAAAGCAAAAGACGTCAATGCTGAGGATAACTGCAGTACATGATCTATGCTTTGGGCAATGTGCATAGTATGCACCTTCCGACTGCTAGAAGCTAAGTTACACAAAAGGATGTTGCTGAAAGGCTCTGAGCAACATTGCTCTGGGCTAGATTTTATTTGCATGAGTAAGTCCGAGTGAGGAAGCAAAATATAATATGCAAACAAGTCTTTTTTGATAACCATGTAATAGCAAGTGACATAGTCGCTGCTATATCAACTTTCGCATTAGTCAGGCCAATAACAGGCCAATAACATCTAAGTATGCTCCAATTGGCACCCAGATTAAATTAAAAGAAGTCATGCCAATACCAACAAAGTCATAAATATGTAAGCTAGAAGTCTGCGGAGATAACACAGAGAACAGTGGATGCCTGGAAATGGACATGCAAATGTAGCTGAAAAGTGCATGGGAATAAGGGGTTGGTTAAAAAGTCTCAAAACACACCGATGATTGCACATTGCTGGTAGGAACTCTAGAAGCTATTTTCTGGATGCAACTTTGGAACCTAGGAGTATATTTGACATTAAAAAACATGCTATTACTGAGCCTTAAAATGTGGTCTGCAATGAACTGTTCATGCTTGAAGATAAGTGCATTCCAACCACACCAGAGAACCCCAAATAAACCAGCACTCTGGTAAGGAAGACTAAGTCAGCTTGATTATGAAAAATAGGCTTGCTAAGGAAAAGTAAAAGCCAGTCCCTAGCAGAATTACTTCGAGAACAAGCCTGTATTCTTAAATCTCGGACCCAAATGTGATGTATTTGACCACACTGAAGAAACATGTCGTCATGAGTTTCAGGATGTTGCAGACAAAGTAGATACCTTTTAGACAACTGATAGTGCCTTTTCACTAATTTTGTGGACACTGTCAGTCGTTAATGTAAAAATTACCACAAAAAGGATTTAAACTTTTCTGGCACCGATAACTTCCAGACCTTTTGCCAAATATAGGAAGGCACCAAGGGGGTAAAGAAAACACTTTGGTGCTCTATGTTGTGCAGCCAGTTGTAACTTTGAGCTGTTGTAAAAGATGCCTCACTTAGTAGTTAGCTGAAAACGCATGTCCTCACCCACTGAGGGAACAATTTTTAAGATTAGTGAAGCTATTGTTGAAGAAAATGTATGTAACAAAGTACTCAGATTCCAAGAGTGTGAGTTTGGGAGGAAAAGGTCAGCATGATTCTAGTGCTGATTATTGTCATTACAAAATGGTACCAGTTGCTCAAGAGGCACCGATGGCAGTCACCAATCTATCCAGACAGAAGTAGAACACTTAATTTCAATTTTCCATTGTAAACCTTGCTTTAGGCACCTTAGACCAACTAATATGCTACGTAAGATCCATAAGGCTTCCCTAGGACTCCTGGCTGTAAGAAAAGACGCTTGAGGGAAGTATTTGTCTTTAAGCACTCGTGCTATAAGACTATATGGATTGGACCAAAATTTTCCAAGCCTTCTTTACTAATAAAGCAATATTAAATAATTGAAAATCCCAAAAAATCCAGTCCACCCCCAGTGAATAGATTTGTGATTCGCGTCACGAGACCACCACAATCTTACAAAAATTTGATCTAGTTGTTTACACACCGCCATTGGCACTTTTTAGACTGACTTATAGTGGACGAGAACTAAAGAAAGCACCGAATGGATGAGTGTAGCTCGTCATGCTTTAGTTAGTAACATCCCTAACCAGTGAGCACACCGATCTTGAACCCTCTGCACAATTCCAGAAAATATCTATATATTCTTGACTCGAATATATAAATTAATACCTAGATGTTTCCCGAAATCTTCTTTTTCAGAAAAAGCAAAAGTTGTTTAATTGATTCTCTAGCTCTACCGAAGAATTAGGGTTAATAGTAGGACTAGATTTATTCCAATTCATACACTGGCCCGACATCAAACAATAATGATTCAGCTATGATCTAACTGCACCAATACTTTGTTCAACGTCTTTCGACAACCGCAGGAAAAAATAAATGTCATCAGCAAACACTAAATGAGTGATATAGTCGGTGAAAGCTCTCCCGCTTTAATGCCGCCGATATGTTTTTGATGCCCAACAGCTAATAAACCCATCGATAAGATTTCAGAACAGAGAATGAAGAGAAAAGGTGATAAAGGATCTCCCTGACGTATCCTTCAACAAGGTTTGATGGAGTCATAGGCACGTCGTTAACCAGTATCAAGTAAGACATTGTACTTACACATTAAATAATCAAATTGGCCTAGGATGAAGGGAAACCAAAACTAAGAAAAAACTTCTCTAAGAAAACCCCCAACTCACTATGTCAAAAGCCTTACTCATATCTAATTTGAGCACAATCAGCACAACCCCTCATCGCTTTCTATTCCAGACACACTCAGTGAGTTCTTGTGCCAATAAGAAATTATCAGCAAGGCTACATCTAGAAATTAAAGCATTCTAAAAAGGAGAAATTATGTCGCTCATGATGGGGGACATTCTTGTCACCAGGACTTTATAGATCACCTTATAGATAACATTGCAAAGACTAATTGGCCAAAAATCTGCTGGCGATTCTGGGCTCTGTCGCTTGGGTATTAAGGTAAGGAATGATTGGTTTACTTTAGCGAGCATTTTCCCCGAATTCAGAAATGAAAGAACTATAGTAGTTATTAAAAAGCCCATAAAACCCTAACACCGCTGATAAACCGTTGCCAAAATAAAATACCATCAGGTCCCAGAGTTTTCAAACTTCCTAACTCAAAAACCACCTTCTTGATTTCCTCTAACGTAAATGCTTGGTTAAGCAGTAAGACATGTGAGGATGAAAGCAAATAAAGTGAAAGTCATTGTAAGTACGAGCTAATAGAATCAGCATTGGGTTGAGCCCTAGCGCTAGAAGACAATAAATTCTTTAAATACGCAACGATGATGGATATGATGGAATCCTCATCAGAGGTCAACACATCTGTCTTATCTCGTAGAGAAGCGATATGATTAGCCCTACGCCTAATCACTGTAGAGGTGTGAAAAAGCTTAGTAATTTGGCAACAACTGACACACATCTTGATAATACAGAAGTCGTTTCTGCCTATCTTCAATTTAACTTTCCGATTGTCTGAATTTAGTCAAGCTCCATGCTTTTAGAATCTCAACATCAGTTTACTTTTACGCATGAATTGAAAAATAGGGGAACCAACACCAGCAAGCAACAGCCAAGCTCCCTTTATTATTGATAAAACCTGACGGGAGGTTTGGAAAA
Source organism: Escallonia rubra (assembly GCA_033065855.1). Taxonomy (NCBI): domain Eukaryota; kingdom Viridiplantae; phylum Streptophyta; class Magnoliopsida; order Escalloniales; family Escalloniaceae; genus Escallonia; species Escallonia rubra. The sequence goes on along the minus strand of JAVXUO010002155.1, from coordinate 81,280 downwards.
CCACGTAGCTTCAAAGCGTCGTGATAGAGCGCCAAAGTGGACATGCATCACAGAATATATTGGCGCGTGGTCCAATCAATTGTTGAATAGCTAGATTTCTAACAATCGCATGTGGAAAGTGAACAATCCAAGAAGGAGATGCTGTGATACAGTCTATTTTATTATAAACAAACCCCCTAGGGGAATCCCACACCCAAGTGAAAACAGGCCTATCCTAATAAACATCATAAAGACCAAAAGATGCAAGACAATCGCGTAAGGATTATAGCAGAGTCCATGCCTGTTTTTTAGCCGGCGACAAAACCTAATTGAAATCACCAGCTAAATAGAAAAGCCTTGGGAGAAATGACAAAATGGAGGAGATGTAACTCCAAACACTTGCCTAACTCTGAACCTGAGGGTGACCATAAACAAAACCATAGTACACCAGAAAATCATCAAGTCCTTTGCAAGAGGCTAGGATGATGTTTTTATATACTACCCTTATTGACAGAGCAAGGCAACCACTCTAGCCAAAGTCTGCCACTGACCTAATATAGGATTAACCTCAACAAAAATAGTTAACTCTAATTTCCAAAATGAAAGAGCAATTTTTGAGAACTGTAACTTCATTTCCATAAAGAAAACAACATCTGAAAGATGTTTGCAAATCAATCCAAATGCGGTATGAATTGTGGTGACCTGACCCATGCCATCACAGTTCCAGCAGGGTAGTTTCATCACGCCACCCTTGGTTAGTAAGGCCCAACCAACAAGGCCACAACTAACATAGTAGAGCCTAGCACTAGACCCAATTTTTGTTAGTCCAGTTCCCCATTGGCTATCAGGAACCACGATCTGGCATCACCCCCAATCATATGCCTAAGTTCAAGAGCATGACTAAGAACTACAAATCTCACCCAAACCAAGGGAAGAAATCGAAATAGGAAGAGTGACATTGCTGCTCTAAAGGGCCAGAAAAGGACCCGCTAACTCGAATAATAGGTAAGCACATCAAAGAGTATATCGCAAATACAACATCGGCAACAGCAACATAGAATACATAGGATGCATCAACAGAGTAAAGTGAACAAGAGAGAGTATATAACCGACCTGAAGGTTGATCAGCAGATTGTGTCTCAACCTAACGTGTCTGTTTCATCATCTCTAGCTTGACCAACTCATGTATGTGATGTTTTTGGGAAGATGAAGAAGTGAAACTATTAGATTCATCCGTATACACTGACTTCGACAAAATTATAGAGGCCCATCCCAATTCTAGATCGTCCGATGTGTGCAAATTTTGGTGTGTCTTAGCAGATGATGCCTCACCTCTTTCACATAATTTTTTTAAAAAGTTGTTCCTCCTCCAACTTTAATAGACTACACTATCTTTTCATTCCCAACATGAGATGCGAACAACCCAAATGTAGAGGAGATTTATGTTATTCCACCTGAGAACACAACATAAGATAGCCATGTTGATTGAAACCCGATGCGCTCTCTTAGAATAAAATGGCCCGGTTGTCTTGTTGAGCTAAATCCAAAGCATGCAGGCTAATGAGCGTGTCTAGCATATTGTCATCAGTCTCTTTACCCTGGCCCACATAAGGCCCAAAAAATCTCCCAAAAAATTCAGAAGCGGCAGAAAAGAAGGCTCAACATTATCTAACATAGGTTCTGAAATGTATGCCTCATATTCCAACACAGCTTGGCTTTCCTCAGCTCCTAATAGTCGAGTAGGATTGACATATGGCATTGAGACAACATGGAGATTCGTTGACTTTGACTGGCAAGCTGGGCGGGACCCAGTGCGTGCAAAGAATGAGAAACGGCCAGGTCAGCGTCTTCCCCAATCTATGACCGATCATACCTGTAACTTTGGCAGGCACTACTGACACTGTCTCATCTTCATCAGAGAAAGAAAGCAATGAATTACTACTTTCGACAGAAAAGAACTCTTGAGCAAATGAACCAGACAAGTTGGAATCCGACGAGTTAGCTAAGTTAACCATTCCACCATCCAATTCAACGATCAAATCCTTTAACAAATCCACACTATCACCGTTATCTATCCCATACACTAGCTCAGGACTATCAAAAGATTCCACCAGGATATAATTTCGCGTGTCTTATTCTAATTTGTGTTGGCAAATGCTCTTAAAGCAGCCATAAAATAGAGTTCATCTGTGTATGCCATCATGGAAGTATGATCATCAAATGCATACTATAAACATGTCATTTCTAATCGATCTCTCACAGCCTATAATGGATATCGACAGTTATTAAGCTCATGGCCAAGCACGCCATACCTATAGCATACATGAAAACCTTTTCATACCGAGCTTGAATCCATTGAGAAACCCTCTGCTCTAATCAAACAAAGATACTAGGGATCGGTGGATCATTTACTTGAATTCAAACTAGAACTCGAAAATAGTCCTGACGATGTTGTCTCACTCGTGACCAGTCAATTTTGAGCAACTGGCCAAAAGCATTTCCAATGAGGCCAGCCATATCAAAGCAGAACAACTCCAGCAACACACAATGAATTTGCACCTGAAGATCTACATGCGAAAATTCAATATGCTCCAAGGCCATCATCAGTTTCCAGTGCTGTAAAAGCATCAAAGTAGCTCAACGTTCCATGGATTATCTCAAAGTACCAGTTACAAATCAGAGCCAAGGGCAAAATAAAATGTGAAAAAATGACCTAGAGGTTCCACAAGAACATTACCCTGAAGACTCCAAAATTGATCCACCACACATTGTAGCAAGGAGCAAGAGAGACATCTGGTGTAAAAAAATTGACCAATTAAAGTATTGCAAAGAAGCATCCACTTCTGCATCCAAAACAAGAAGACGGCCATACCTGGTAAGAGTCTGAGGCGACTCCAGGTAGGCGAAGTCCAGGGCCGCTTCTTCCATCTCAAACCCAAAAGGAACAAACAACCAACTACTCAAGATCCAAGAAAAGCACACACAAAACCCAAAATAGAGTACGGCACAAAACCACTCAAAGACTGGATTAAAAATACTGCAAGAGTCCCCAATCTAGAGATCCCATCATTTACCAATGATCTTCCATCAAACAAAGAGAGAACCCAAAACACTCACTAGCATCGCACAAGGAAGTCCATTAAGACGAAGTGCTCCTAGGCCTCCCTTCCACACACTATCCACCTACTTTTTCTTTTTTCTCACATCTTTCACTTCCCTCTCTATCCGAGCCACCCTCGAGGTTACAAGTTTACTAAGTCCGTATCATTTCTAAAAATTCTTATATTTATAGTTATAGGTCATAATGGTAACCTGGGAACAGAGGGTGGATAGATGCAATAAGGTATATTGGAAAACATTCACGTTTATAGAAATATCAAATAGGATTTCATTTTATAATTGTTAGTTGAGTACAAGCACCTATATATAGGTGGAGAGTATAACTTAAATCTATTAATATCTCATCCCAACAATATTATCTCAAATGATAACTAATCACTTCTTATCCAAAAGTTACGGTTAGCAATTCTAGATTGATCTAATATTATCTAACATCTCCCCTCAAACAAATGGTATTATGAATAAAAATTCCATGTGTTTGGTTACAAAAATAAACCCAAAGAAAAAATGTCTAGCAAGAAGCTTCTCATAATTGCTTTAGAGTGCATGCAACTCCAGCATATGAGATCTCTCCTTTATAGTCTATATGCCAACGAAAGGCAAGTCAATTGTCTATCTGTAGGACAAATGGTTGTCGGCAGAATGTCAACATGTGAAAAGAAGTGCATAAAGCACAAAAAAAAGTGCGAGCTTACAAAAGTGGCTCTTTGAAAGCAACAGGAGAATCAATAGATTTTGATAAATTAAAAAGAGAACGACCAAAAGAAGGTAGAGAGAGCTTTCTAATTATTTGGAAAGAAGCATATAGGTAAAGAGAATGAGATAAAAATTTGTTGACGGAGAAACAATCCATAACCATAAGTATGAAAGATTGTATACACTTTAGTGGAGGAGTAGCAAAAAGTATAGAAACATAGTTGACAAAAATATTTTTGCACTTAGAGATTGAATAAGGGATGTCAAATCAATTGATTAGAGCCAAAAAAAAGTTAGACCCTAGAACCGTTTCTTGCTCTTTTATTTGTTACCTTGAGGCCTCTAAAGGTGATAGGTTTTATTATCCTATGAATGGCACAAGAATTGTTGAATCCTTGACAGAAATATTTTTGGAGTATGATATATGTGATTGTGACTATGTGTGAAGCTCCAAAAAAGGCACATGTTATAGTTCGAATTCTTGTAGTATATATGAGACAGTTGTGCTTCAACCATGGAAGATATAGAATCATGTCTAGAAGACAATAGCCTATCCACACACAGGCCGATATTACCTAACCATTTCATATGTTCCCATGAGAAGGTCATAGAGAGATGGAAAATCGGCTTTAATCACTGATTATGTGGTATATGGGAGAACAAGATTATGATATTAAGGAGGTAGCTGGTCTAGTGACTTGTAACCAAGTCATTTCTAACCGGGGATGCCTGAGGTTGATTTGTGCAATGAAGGATAAGATGGACTCTATGGCACAAAATAGGGTTTGGGAGTTAATTGAAATTTCTAAGGGTTTTTAATCCAGTGGTTGTAAATAGGTATTTAAAACCAAGAGAAACTCAAAGGGAATGTTAAAGGTATAAGGGTGGGTTAGTATCAATGGGATATACCAACATATAGGAAGTAGATGATACCGAGACCTTTTGACCAATTTTTTCAAAAGACTCCTTCAGGATTATCATGGCATCGAAAACATAATTTGATCTTGAGCTTCATCACATGGATGTAAAGATAGCTTTTCTGAATGGTAATTTGTTTGAAGAAGTATACATGAAGCAATCCAAGGGTATTGAGGTAGCGGTTAGTGAACATATGATTTATTGGTTAAGGAAGTCCATCTATGGTCTCAAGTAGGCTTCTCGACAATGGTACATAACATTTCACGAAGTTGTGCAATAATTTGGGCTTGTGGAAAATACTCTCGTCTCTTGTATATCTTAGGTGTGCAAGAGACCAAATATTGTCTATGCAGTGAATGTTCAAGGTCGATACTTAACTAATCCTCGTTTTGCTCGTTCGGTGGTTACGAAAAAGGTGATTCAATATTTACAGAATCTCAAAGATCACATGCTTATGTATAAAAAGGGTTGATGATCTCGGGTAATTGGCTATGCAGATGCAGACCTTGGTGGTTGCACGGATGATGAAAAATCCATTACATGTTATATTTTTTGTACTAACAATTGGGGTTCTCTCTTGGAAAAGTTCTAAGTAGTTATTTATCTCCTTTCCCCTATGCAGTCAGAGATAATTGTTTCTTTCGAGGCTAGGGCACAAGACAATTTTTTTAGTGGTCATTAAGGTATTGGGCTATACTTATCTCAGTTTATTTGTTACTATGTGGTATGGTATAAGTGTAGGTTTTTAGTTACATGGGCTCTTAATGGCTGAGCTAATATAGTTGGAATCATGTTAGGGCTAGGTCCACCATCTTGTTGTTATATAAGTGACAACATGCCCCGTTTAGTTCTACATGTTTTCATCTCTAAAGGATAAGGAGGGACAGATCTTACCCTAGATCCAAAGGTGAGCATGTCAATCAATTGTTCTCGTTGATGATAGTGAATCATGGTTTCAAAAAGGTGCGTGATTATAATCTCACAAAATTTTAATCTTATATTATGGGGGTTTTGATTTTCAGGACAAATGATTGAGTTGAATCTAACATTCATTGCTCCAAACTTAACCTCCACCTCAAGCCGGTTCTTTTCAACTATCTTTAATTAGGGGGAAGGTGGGTTAGGTACTACATTAATATGTAAATGTTCCCTATTCCCTTTGTCTTTGGGACTCACCTTTTTTGTATCTTGTAGGATTTTCTTTTTAAGCCTATACAAAAGCTCCATTATGCTCTCCATTTACATTTTTTAAAAATCTCTAATATTCCATAATGACTTTTATTTTTGAAAAGGATAATAACTATAAAAGAGAAAATATGAGCATTCATCTATATCTAATCCTGCTTCCGTCCCAAAATAATCGTTCATACTCACTTTTCTTTTTTAGACTAAAATCTTTATTAACTTCCACATTTTCCCTTTTTCCAATTAACCAAACATTTCATCTTTTTGGTTGTTTAGACTTTTCTTCTCATCTTTTCTCAACCATAGCAACACCCTCCGCGCCCACCCCCCTCTCCCCCGCCAACTGCCACTTAGAACACCACTACCCACTGTTGTTGCCTCGCGCTGACCACAACCGTGTCACATCCCCATAGTCATCGCCTAGCCATTGTTATCACAACCATCCACCGCCATCATAGTCACCACCCCCTCCTGCCCCTCTCTTTACACCTTCAGTTATCACAGTCGTCACTTCAACCACCACGACCCACTATTGTTGCCTTAGGCTGACCACCATTATTGTCGCATCCCATGGTCGCATACCATCCACCGCCATCACATCCCATAACCAACTTTGATGTATGATCTAATCAATTCAAGTTTAGATCTCAATTATCAAAGTATTTTATATTCGATCCCCGTCAATAAACTTTGTTTGTCCTCAAATTTAATGTTCAATTTAAAAGTTAAAAGTGATTTGAAATTAAATTTGGAAGCAAATGAGTGGTGGTTGATTAAGTTATGGTGATGGGTGTGTGTACGTGGTGGTTTGAGGCGGCGAATAGCCCACTGTTTTTGACACCCTCATCAACGATGATGGAGATCACAAGTATGAATCAATACGTCAATGCTTGGTATGAAAATCCAACCATTTTAATTTGCACCGAATTGTGGAGGTGGAGGATTTCATCAATTGAAGTGGTGGGGGGATTTTGTTGGCGGCGCCAGCGGTTGAAGTGATGGCCATGGCTGTGGAGCCTAGATGGTTGAGGCCTTGACGGTAGGGATATATCAGTACTTCTGATACTGCACCAAATAGGTGAAGGGTAGAGGGTAAAATGGGTGCTTTTTTTGTGAGGACGTGATTAGAAAAGCAAATTTTTTAAACCTAAGTCCTTAAAGTTTGTGCAAGTCAAATATTTATAACTTTTCTAGAACATAGGGAGTATATAATATGTTGCATAATATCACATGAAGATTTTACCAATATAATCTTGTTATTCCAGAAGCCAAAAGAAAGAAAACTGAAAAGAACACATAAATAACAAGCCATGATTTCCCAAAAGGGAGACCATCAAAAGTTGGCCTCTCCCAGTCCACTTGGAAGTCAGATACGGCACCTTTAGCAGCGTATGCCTATGTGCCACGCGAATATGCGCACACGCCAACCAAATATTCCTCCCGCATCTCACTTTCCTCTACCATAACATGTGCTGTTTCGACATTTTTCACTAGACTTTTCTGCTTATATTTGGAAAAACAGAAAACTCCCCAGCTCAACCCACTTTGCCATACGCAGGTTCTCTCTATCTAACCTAATTAATTCACTATTTCTCATGACCCATATTGATCGTAATGTTGCTCTTTGTGCTCTATCTAACCTAATTAATTCACCATTTCTCATGACCCATACTGATCGTAATATTGCTCTTTGTGCTCGTTAATTAAGACCCATTGTGATTCATTTGTGTATTAATAACTTCTAATGCGGAGAAGGGAAATTGGGTTTTTTGTATTGTGGTTTGGTCCTTAAATTAGGTTTCTGATGATGCTTGTGGATTAGCTAGAAGTAGCCTAATATGACTGTGAATTCACAGAAAGTAAGATAGAGGGTTTTGCTTTACAATTGTGTATGTGATGCCAGGAGGATGTGTGTGTCTGGGTTTGATAATTTCACAGGAGTGCATTAGCCTGAGCGCGACCATATCATCGTTAGGTTGTTTGACACAATAATTTGCTGCATTTGTGATTGAATCAAAACTTTAAACAAGATAAATAATGTGTAAATGCCTGAATAGAAGTAATTACCCAGAAAACTGCTGCAGGACACACATAGACCGCAACTTAACTGCTATGGATTCCTAGATAGACCCTGTCTTTGCCTTTTGAGCAGCTACAACTTTCGCTGCGGGTAACAAGAAGTGCTTTTTTGATCCTTGTAAGGTCTCTTTTAGCTCCGATAGGGTTACATAGTATGTCGTCCTTGTCCTTAAGGTTACAATATTGTATTTACAGAACAATTAATCAACCCACAATGCGCCTGAAGAGATCTGCTAAAGAAGAAATCCTTTGCCGCTTATGTGTGTCGCTAAAGTTAAGGGTACGACCTTGCAGCTTCCGGTGCTTAACTTCTTGCTCTGCATAGTGCTCCCGAGTTGGCTTCTTGATGGGAAACAGATGGTTTACAACATGCTCAAGATGTGAATCAAGACCCTCTCCAGAGTTGGCCATTGAAGCAACATATCTTTCTTGGAGAGACACATTTTCAACCTCCTACTCCCTATCCCATCCTAGAAACCACTACATCATGGCTAGCCCCACAACTTATAACACTAACTACCAAATTGCATACTCTATTAGTCATGCTTAATATATTGATTACGTGCTTATAAAATTCTCGCTAATTCTTTAGAGTTCACATACATGTGATTCCATTCCCTTTTGAATGACTGTCCCTCAGTGTCACATTGTACACAATACGATAGGACTTATTCCCTACGACCCAAATTTGTCATGAGAAATCCCCCAAACCAATTTGACTTCTTGCTCCGTAGGCTTTTCCTTTCAAGGTTGGGCTGGGGCTTCCCAATTGACTCCCTGATGGCAACATACTCGCAACTCTTACATAGCCTAAGGTGTGACCACGACCTTCTGATTGTTGGTAAGTGCAACAATATAACTCGAAAATATCTCTTAGGAACGCATCAATTCGACTGCTTGCTCACTTGCCTCTCACCCTTTTAACAGCCTCAATGGCATTGGCAGCAGTCTTCCCGACATGCTGCCTTTCAGTCTCGTTTAACATTCTCTGTATTCATCTCCTCTTGTGCACATAGAATCGACAGACTGGCTGCACTCTCAGAAAAGTCACATCAACCGAATATATTCTACTCACATTATAGTACACTCAAACAAACCACCAAAATTACCAACAAAAACTTGGCTAGACCACCGTTTGATTGATACAATAGCTAAATAGACCTGCAGTTGCTCCTTCAGCATCTGCTCTCAATTAACAACTCCAATTATCCTAATTAAAGTATTATATTTATCCTACTTAATATACTAAATACAGATACAGATTACGTTTAATCTTAAAAGGCTACAAATAAACAGAAGATCCTACTCTATATTGGTGCTTCTCTCTGTTACTAACATTGAAACTTTATATTCGTTCTTTATGAACTCGAAAAGACTAAATTCAATGCAAATTTACCTTTTGTTTTGACTAATATGAATAGCTTTTATATATTCAACCTTGGTAGGGTTATGTGTAATCATAGTGCAAGGACGCTTCATAATTGATCTACTAATACCAGTGTATAGATTACATTCTACGTTGATGCAACTGGGCAACCCCCATGCATTGGGCCGCTATTTTCCTTTTGGTCGGTAATTGCCATTTCCCGTCGGTGAATAAGTGTTTGTTCTGCATTTTATTTGTTTTGAGGATACCGCTTATGCTTTGATCTTTGTTCAATTGTTTCTACTGCAAGCATCATGCCTTTATATGTAATGACAAACTTGCTACTAAAGCAGGCTATCCGCACTTCTCTGCACTGAGAACTACTTGGTCTTGTTGGCAATCAGTCTGATTGGACTGATTGCCAATTAGCCTATGAGTCCTCAGAGTGCATTGAACACAGGTAGAGCTTTAGAGGGTCTGCATGGAGTGCATTTGGTGCCTCACTCACCATTTGCATTGGAAGAAATCAATCAACGTGAGGACTTCCATCAGTCAACATGTCAAAGCTCAGCCATTGGAGCTAGGCAGCAGTTAATAGTACAGTGAGTGAAGAAGAACTTTTTATGTTAAGATATGCTTGTGCATATATATAATGTGTCATGAATAGGTTGTCTATTCAGACTGTGCTTCAAAAGTTGTGTTTTATCTAGTTACCTAGTTTTAGTATTTCAGATTAAAGTGCAAAGTTTGTTCCACTTGTCTATGCACTGAATTTTATTCCACTCTCAATGAAATTCTGTTTACATGTTCTCTCAGGAGAGTATGGCAGCAAAGACCTGCATGTCTGAGGCCTATTCGGTGTTGTCTCCATGGTAGAGTTCAAGTTATTTGGTTTAGTATGCATTCTTATCTCTTGTAACAAGCTCTGCTCTGCTGATGTGCTATAATTTGTTCTTTTTGCTAGGTGACAAAACTCTTGCAGAAACAATTGTTAACGTGCTTACTTCACTTCCATTTGTTGCTCTTGGACTCCAGGCCCCAAGGCAAGATATTCCATTTGTTGGTTGAAAATTACCTAAAAATGATTAATAGTTGGCTCTGTCTGATTGTTTGCTTTCTGAGGATGTAGAAAGAATCTGAATTGCAAGCTTTATGCTAATTCTTTGATTGGAGTCGGAGTTGCCTCAAGTTTGTACCATGCTTCAAGAGGAAAATATAGGAAGTATTTTAGGTGGGCGGACTATACAATGATAGCCACGGCAACAGTGGTGAGTGAAATTTTGTGTAAATGTTCCAAAAGTTGATGTACAGAGTGAATGGATGATTATGAGAACTTTGTTGATGAACTTGTTAGATCGTTAACAGTGAAATCATTTATCTTGGAAACAACAAGAGTATAAGTCATATCTGTAGTCAGGTTGCTCGGGTATGAGAATTGATGTAGAATTGACGTGATACAAACACAGAGAAAATGGTGCGTGTAAGGATGTGCAGGGGCGGATATGAGGATCTTACCTTTAGTGGGGTAAAGTGTATTCGTGAAAGTATCAATCAAACAATGTTACCTGCAAGACTGATATGCTATACTATTAATGACAATAGAAAATAGAAAAACTACAATATCATTAAAAAAATTAATAAAGAAACAAAAGTGGTCAATAGAAGGAAACTGCAAAAATAAAATGTAGTCATTAAAACTACAGTTCAAGACTTCATTTTTGTTACAAAAGGAAAGTGAATAAATAGTATAATCAACTAAATATTTAGGCAAGAAGTTGGACTAACTACATAGGGTGTTTTTACTTTGTTTTCTTACTTATAATTTTAGCTTCATCAGGTATAAAGTCAAATTAGGTGATGATTAGAATGAATGGGTGGCGTGATTTAAGAAAAAAATAAACGCTTTAATAATGATTTAGAAGCCAAAGACTATTATTTACTGTTGAGTGCACGAGGAAATAACGCATTCACTAATTTCCAAGATTTTGGGGGTGGCCATGGCTCCCCACTTACCACACCCTATATCCGCCCCTGACGATGTGTATTTCGTGCTCGTGCATGCACCATATATGCATGTTTCAATCTGTGAGTGCATAGAAACATGTCATGGTTAGAAATCGATGCCACCTCTTCCTTACATTCCTTCTTTTGCCCAAACGTCACCTTTTTCCTCTTCTTATTGCTTTTATAAAGATCCAAGGCCTTAATATATGTATCTTTTGTTATGCTCTTTCTATGTAGTAGTATGGATTCACATGCTTTGCGCGTAGCTATGTGATCAATATATTTTATCTTTGTGAAGCATTAGACAAACAGCCATAAACACTAATTGTGTGAAATCCCTGTAAAGAAGCGTCAAACTAAGCATATCAGCTGTTAGTAGGATAGAAGCTATGAAATCCTTGATGTTCTCCATAGAACTATCGATTGTATCTGCTTCTTCACACGACAAAAAGCAAAGCTTTGGTGTTGGTTTTTAGCTACTTTCTTCCATATTTAACTAAAGTATGGTTATTTCATAGTTCCGCAGTAAAGATGTTCATATGCCTTGATCTCATGTGAATAGTTTAAAATACTTGTTCTTCCGTCAACAGTGCTACAGTCATCCATATTCCACAAACACACTTTTGACCCTCGTGTAATTGTACTTCATATTTGTTTTATTCGGTTGCTATATTGATTGAACATGTAACTCAGAATCTGCTTCTTCACATGACAAGAAGCAAAGCTTTGGTGTTTTTTTTAGCTACTTCCTTTCATTATTTTTTATCAAAAATAATTATTTCTTACTTCAACAGTAAAGATGAAGTTCATATGCCTTGATCTCGTGTGATAGTTTAACATACACGTTCTTCATCGATAATGCTACACTCATCCATATTCCACGAACACACTTCTGATCCCCGTGTATCTTTATTTAAATATCTGTTCGATTCAGTTACTATCTTGATTGAACATCTAACCCAGAATCTACAAGGAGGCAGCAAGTTTGTTTATCAGAGTTAGCAACTTACTAACTGAAAACACTTTTTAAAGTGAGGGAGAACATGGCAGACAGCCACTTATACAAGATATTCATCTTGCTTTAACCAAAAAAATGCTCGTATTAAATTGAAGGTTTGATATTGTGTTATGCAAGTAGTTAATACGAGCATTTTTTTTGGTAAAAGCAAGACGAATCTTCTTTCGTTGTGTCCTTTGCAATCCTAGAAGACACTCTCCTTTCTTTCCCTCCCCCTGGGCCTTCATGTGCTTCTTGTTTTCTTTCTCTGTCCTTGTGTTGCAGTTCTGGCATCCCTCAGTTTCTCTGAAGCAACTTTTCTCCCTGTATCGTAGTTTGCTAAACCAATAATAGGTGTTTCTTTCTTCCCCCTGAAAATGGCTTGTCTTGCATAGCAAGGGAACATGAAACCCGTGAGAGTGTAAAGAGGAAGTAGACCATCTGATCTTTGTAAAGGGCAAGTGGGGGCAGAAAGGTTTTTTCCTTTTTAGGAGAATAAATTGTATGCAAGTTCGGTTTATTTTGGTAATCCATTGACAGGTTTGGTTCATTTTGGAAACTTATGCAGACCGTAAATAGTGGTTGTTAAGATGTTTATTTTTTCCTAATGTCTCTAATGATTCCCAGAGATTAGCCAGGTGCCGCTGGTTGGATCTTAGCTCAAAATTCATTTCTTAGTGATTTTATTATATAAGTGTAGGGTCTTTTGATCCCCGAGGCCTCAACCTGTTAGAATTGTTGAAAAATAATAGGTGAAAAACAGAATGGAATGTCAATCCTCAACATGGCTCAACTATATATGGAAACAACGAAATGAAGAACGCTCCTTTGGTTGAGAAAATGAAGGTGGTGCCTGGTTTAAACTAGTGCCATTATGAGCAAAATAAACACCTTCTTTTTCGTTGAGTAAACTAATTATGGCCATAATGCTTCAAAGAAGTTAAGGAGACAAGTTTGCCTGTAAATCCTTAACGCCATTGTTTCACATGTGCTTGCCACCAAGTAATTAAAATCAACAAACTGTAATAACCAGGTCATTGCGTAAGTAACCAAAATCCATCCCTAAAGAATGAACAGATTGTATTGGATATGCAAAATATACCTAGTTACAGAAGACAATAATGACTATTTTTCATCAAGCAATTCATATTGTAACGTCGTTAATGAGTAGTATCACTAGTTTCCCTTTGTACATATTCGGAATCTGGTTGTGCTGGTAAAATGGTCTTTTGTATATGCAAAATATGCCCAATTACAGAAAACAATAGGGACTATTTATCATCACGAATCCACATCGTTATGTAGTTCGCGAGTCATATTACTGTTTTATCTTTTTTCATATTCAGAATCTAGTTAGACTGGAAGAATAGTCTTTTGTTGGCTAATTGAGAGGTGAACTTTACTACTGAAATTCTTTTTGCAGTGTTTATCAAGGGCACTCAGCAATGAGAACCCAAAGTTGCTAATGGCAGCATCTGCCTTGTGTCTACCAGTCCAGCCTCTGATGGTTTCAGCTGTTCACACGGGGATGATGGAGGTAGAATCTTCCTTGTACATATGAGACTTATTGAAATTATCCTTTATGTCCTCGATGATCATTTTTTATCTTTGAAGTTTTTTTTCTTGCACCCCCCAAATTTGTCCGTCATACAAATGGTCTGGGTCTGCAAGTAGCCTTTTGGGTTCTTTGCTTTTTTTTTTTTGTGTGTGTGTGTGTGGGTGGGTGGGTGGGGGTGTTGGGGGGGGGGGGGGGGGGGAGGGAGGGTTTGTGTGTGTGTGGGGGGTGGGGGTACAAATGCACATGGATGTATACTTCTGAATGCAACAACCAGTTCTTTCGTGGCTTGAAGTGCGTCACAATGTTAGTGCTTGCATCTACTGCTCTTTGGGGGCTTTCTTCTAGCCGCAGCTCAAGCATTTGGCGGCTGAATTTCATGGACCAAACAGTTATTTGGCTCTCTAGTTTATCAGTTTCTTTGGTTGTTTGGCGGGGGAGTACGGGAGCCTATAACTTACTCTTCCCCTGTTATTTATGTGGTAAATATTTTTGTCAAAGGCAAAAGGTGGTCTTGAGGCACTAAGGTCTCCAACTCAGGCAAGAGGCTAGGCGGACAAAGCCTAAAAAATTAGTCCAGCTTCAGCAAATGACGATTCAAATGTCATCCTCGTCATCCAACAAATAACCGTCTTCATATTTGAAGGATCGTCTTCCTCTGCTTATTCTTTCTCTTCTTTTCATCATCTGCTTCATCTTTGAGGATAATGGTCGGAACAGAACTACTCTTCTTCGCCTCCTGTGCTAGTGGCTGCAGCTTCCTTTTTTTGGAGAAAAGTTGCTGCTGGTATGGTTTTGATCGATCTAGGGTTAGGAGTCTGACTTATTGCCTTTTTCTTTTCTATTCTTTTCTTTCTGTCAGATGTTTGATCCTTTGTCTTTTGAAACGTTTTCACCCTTTTAGGTAAGGGTTTCGGCCCAGGCGTGCACTTTTTCTACCTTATGCCTGAAGTTACCTCGTGCCTCTTCTAGAAAGGCATATGCCTCTTTGTACATGCCTCACCTTGGTCTGGGCGAGGCGCTACAGTGTCGCCTGAGATCGGCTCTCACCTTAGCGATATCCTGTCCTGCAAAGTCCTCCATCCATATATGAGGCAATAATCTTTCAAACGTTTTCCTGTCCTGCAGCCCATATTATGTAGATCCATCCAAAATTTAACTGACTTATATTACCTTTTTCTTGCACTACATTCTTGCAACTTAAACCTCTTTCTTGCAGCAATTACCTTGATTTCAGATTTTCTTAACCCTCTTTGAGGAACCAGTGCCAGCTTGGGTTCTTTCATTGGCTTTGCCATTTCGTCTGATATTGCATGTAGTGGGATTTTCCTTCATGGTTGTGGAAATTAAGGTTTCATCGGTTGGTGTGTATTGTGTAATTTGATTGCTACCTGCATATGGTTCTTTTGCATTCCTTGAAGAATGCATATAATCATCCAAAAGTCCAGATATAGGTAGTTTTCTAGATATATAGACAAGTCCGGTTCTGGTTTTAGTTAACTGGATCATATGGATCCCTGTCATCAGCTGGACAGGATATCTAGTTTTGCTGAACTTGCATGCTGATGGAGCATGATAACAGAATATACATATGTACTGATATGCTTTCTGCAACATACCAGACAGGCGTGCTGCCCTCACGTCACATGGTGCATGTTAATCATCTGTCCGTATTATCTATCGTTGAATAAGTCATTAGTATCTGTTCTGTAGCTTCTAGTGATGCTTCCTGCAAGTGAGTGCCTTTTTCTATTGGGCTCATGCTGATCTAATGTGGATGGCTTCTGATTTACTTCCCAGGTCGCGTTTGCGAAAAGAGCACTCCAAGATCCGGACCTCAAGATGGCGCACAATGTGCACAAGATGTCATCACTTTTAGGTGGTGCATTTTTCATTGCTGATGATGCCTTCCCAGAAACCCCATTCCTTCATGCTGCTTGGCATCTTGCTGCCGCTATTGGTGTTAGCACTTGCAATAAGCTCCTAGAGTAGTGTACTTATCGAAATTCAGTCACTATGTCCAATCTGCCGAAATGCCTAGATCTCTCACTTGGAAACCAATGTCAGCATTACATTTCCTGTTGCCAACCACAGTTAGAGGGTGGAAAAAGGAATGACAGAAGTAGAGTGTCCATCATCTCCAATCAATTTCTTGCACTTGATGATTTAATCCATTTGTGTTCTCCTTGGAAATTTGCCTGCTTCAAATGAAGTACTCTAGTTAATTGTGTTTCTTCAAAGAGTCAAGCTTAGCTGGGGAGGTTAAAGTATGTACTGCAGAACTTTGGCAATTTCTGTTGCCTGCTGTATTCTACTTTCTGAATTATTGTGAATAAACAGCGAGGTAAGAAGTAACAGACGTATTCCACCAGTAAAAAGTTTTTTTTTTTTTTTGAAAAGACCAGTGAAAAGTTTGATACTTTATATGTTTCAGCTTTGTAATTTATTCTACTTAATGTTGGTGGACAAGATTCTTAGTTGAACAATGGCTAAATGGAACCAACTTAATGACAATAATTACATTCAGAAAGGTTAACACACCTGTCAATAAAATTTTAGCATAAGGACTGAGTTTCACCTCTCCCAAGATCCGGACTATTGAGTTGTTTTTCAAGCATCAGTAGTTTTGTAAAACTGCGGTCCTACTTCTGGTCTGCGAAAAGAGGCTGAACCCATTATATGACCAAGACAGGAATCAAGCCACTTGTGGTGTGGTGTGAGAGATTTAATTAGGTCTCTCTCTTGTTGAAATGCCGAGGCGTTAGTCGAAGTCAATTTCATTACCTCTTGTACTATACTTAGCTACACTCTTTGGTACCGTAGAGGTTGATTCAAACATGTCGACGTTGAAAGGAAGCGAAACCGCCGCTATACAAATAAATAGTGGGATGTATATCGAAAACAACAGTTGGCCCTAATTTTCTCTTTCTAGAAAACCTTTCTCTGCCTTCGCTTGAAGCCCTCTCTCCCCTTTTTTCATCTTTTTTATGTTTGTGGTATTTGCGAGGAGTTCACAGAGGGTGCGGCCGGCGGTAGAGCTGGTGGATCGATGACGATGACGGCAATCTATGTGATCTGTGGAAGTTTCTAATAAGAAACCTCGATTGGGGTAATTAAGTGAGTTTATGGGGAGCAACCGCAAAATATTTTCGAAACATATGATATGTCGCCACCAGAGACTGTATGCATCCTTTTTGCTGCACTTCTGCTCGTGCAGTGAACTCTCGTTATAGACAATGGAGAAAGTGACGTGATAAGAAAGAACCCTTGTCTAAGAGTATCTCTTGCCTCAGACATGTAGACTTAATGCATGCCACAGTGTAGACCAACTGAAGGAGAAGGCAGAAATTAATAAGTTCCCATGCAATTGCTCTAGTAATTAATGATGCAGCTACAAGGGACGATACGAAATAATTCAACAATAATGGCTTGAGATGGGACACAAGCACATTATACTGCTTGCTATCTTAGTGACCATGAAGCTAAGTATAAAGGGGCAAAGCCACTAATGCGTGAAGCTGAGAAACTGACAAACTAATTAGGGTGGTTGAAAAAACAAGAACACACACACACACACAGAGGACAGTTTGGAATGTGAAGAAAGAGTGAAAGGCGCGTGATAAGAGAGGGCTGAGCAATAAATGAAGGGGGAATGCAGTATTGGTGCAAAAGGTGATGATGCATGCAAACATACCTGCCGAGACATGACACTGCGATCCTCTCACCATTGTCACGTCCCTCTTAGTCCCCGTCCCCCAACGTTCAGAAACTTTTTAGTGTGAGAACCAAAAAGATGAGGTCAAATCGGGTGTCAATGGATTGATTGTCAGTACACGAGCATTTGGTTTTATGAGGTTATTTATGTTCGTCTTTCTTTTCTCTTTGTTACTTATACTTGAATTATGTTAAGAATTTGTTTCTTCTTCTTTTCCTCTTAGCAAACCAAGGATCTGGTCTGGCTTAATTCTTAGCTTTACGCTTGACCCAAGATACCATAAACTCTTTCCTTAATTAACAACCATGTTATTCCCGTTTTGAGTCACCGTCACCACTCTCCTTGCTCTCAAGGAATAGAATAAGATCGGCTTATTCGAACTCCCTAACGAAGCCCTTTTTGTCCGTCTATGACGTTATGGTTGTGATTGCATGCTTGGGACGGGACGTCATCCTGCGTTGTTTTATATCTCGAATAGGACCGAATAACCCAACATGAAGCTAAGAAGTAGTAATTGAAAGGAGCCCTTAATTCTAGGATCGAGAGTAATTCTATCATATACTCTAATGTAACACCCTACGAATCACACTATTTTGTTGTTCCTTGATAATAAAAGATATTTCAAAAATGTGAAATGAAGCTATTACACTCTTAAGGTGTTATATTACTTATACTTGAATGATATTGTTCTTGCTTGATATCGACGACAGAGAAAATGAAAAAATCTCACGTTGGATAATAAACTATCCCGAAACATGGACACGTACGTGACTCTCATTATACCTCAGGATCTTCAGATTTAAATATGCTATTACTAGAGGTTGTTGGCATGCGTGATACATGTTCAACCAAAAAAAAAAACATATGCAAATCTAACTGATAAAAATTATAAACTATACATATAAATCAGAAGTTTTCATGAAAATAGAGATCGAGAGGGAATGAGCAGCAAAATCGAGTAAAATTGTTGATAGTTGGATATTTGGATGATGTAGTTGGAACCATGGAACGGTTATTTATTAGACAGTTCCAAGTGCTTGGAACCATTGCAATGTCTTTGTCTCGGCCCCTTTTTCTCGTACTTGACTCTAGAAGTCTTAACCCTGTATATAATCTGGTCAATCTACTCCCAATATTTGAACCAAAACCTATCCTCCTTAACTCTTCATTTCAACTCTCCTTTGGTTCCCATCTCTGAATCTCCATACACTAACTTCTAGGGCTTAGCTCAAACCTTGGAAGACAGGAGGAGAGAGCACCGAGTAGACAGCTCCCATAATCCCATACATGAAAGTCATAGCCAATTTTATTATCTAAACCTATTACTTTAGACATCAATCTGTCATTCAGAAACTAAAGTACCGCACACCCACACACACACACACACTGTATGACAGAAAGTTGATATACTGCCAGCATAAAATGTGGATAATGGGTTGTGATGGCAAGGAGTTTAAGGTCTCTGATTCGCTAAATAGCCGAAAGCTCAATCCTCTCATGCCGAGGCCTAAAAATACCACAAAAACTCCTTGTAGCTGCATCCTCAAAACTAATCTTCCTCCACTGAATTACCAGCTAGGTATTCCCTTCTTCTTTTTTCCCTCTTGTCTCTTATGAAAGGTGATATTCGTACTCCACAATTTCCATATGTACATATATCAAAGGAAAGGTGATGTCCCCTCGAAACACAAGTTTCTGGATATCTAACCTGAGATCAGTGTTTTCTGTATTTGGTGAAGTGCAACAATGCAAAATGTGGTATACGGATATCATTTACCTTTGTTTCTCATCCTACCAACCTTTTTCCCAAAAGGGATTCTCCATTTCATTTGAATGTACTATGATGTGTATCTTGTTACTTTAGCTAGTGAATTTGGAGCTGGTGATGAGAAAGGGAAGAGAGACATCAACACAGTGCCCGCAGTGAGTTATGCACGATGGAATCCAACTCCAGAGCAATTACAAGCCCTCCAGGAAATTTATCGAAGTGGAACAAGGACGCCAACAGCGGAACAGATTCAACTAATTGCTGCAAAGCTTCGTCGGTTCGGTAAGATCGAAGGGAAGAATGTCTTTTACTGGTTTCAAAACCACAAAGCGAGAGAACGACAGAAACGCCGTCGCGAAGCCTATTCATGTCCCGGGGAGCCCGTCCCACAACCTGATATTGAAAGCTTGGAAAGAAGGGAATCAGGTACATAAATTTTACGAAAAAATCAGCTACGCTTCACCATTTTTGTGTATGGTCTATAGTTTCGTAATAGCGTTGTTAGAGTCTCCAAAAAATTTTGCAGAAGAAATGATGCAATTCACTGTAGTCCGCAAAATACGGTATCTCATTAACTTAACCAAGTAATATGAAGTCAGAAATTAGGTCTCATACAGTTTCATAATTAATTAAATGAGCTTCTCAAATGGTACACATCACACTGCATGTATGCTAAACTTCCTTTGCCTTCTCTTTTGTTTTTTCTCCCTTCTTTCAACAGGGTTAAGCAGGAGAAGTTTTGGAAGAGGACAGACGAAAAACTGGGAAAGCCCTTCAAACTACATTTCTCACTCAGAGGTCTCCCTATGCCAATCACCTTTATCTTTTCCTTGTCCTTCTTCTTCTATCTACTTAACCCATAAAAAGACACAGACAATTATGCAACAACAATAGGGAGTAAAAACATGTACCCTAAATGGTTAGGGTGCACATATTCCTAGTAGCCTCGGATGTACTTTCCTTTTTTACTATCAAATGGCCAAAATTCTCTACCAAATGATCACTAATTAAGTGCAACACCTGTGGGTTCACTAAAATCGCCCACAGCTTTGCAGAACGTTGTTGATTTTGTAAAATCAGTTCTTTTGGCCAATTCTTTTAGTCACTTGATATTAAGTTTTGCTCATTTGATGGTAAAGATCACTACGAATGACCACGGCTATGTACATTAGTTATGCAAATAAAGATCGTGTATATTGGACAAAGAATAGGGTGGAGAAGCTAGCATTCATTACTGTATCTCAGTTGGGTCAAGTCGGGTGTAAAGATTAGAATATTTTGGACAGAGTGTAAACATGTAAGCTTACTCTATGCTCTCATTATTTGTATTGTTTTAGGAATCCGTATCAGTGCATAGAGCAGTTGTAGCAGCAAATGAATGCAGTCAATTGGAGAGAGGAGAGAGTTTACGACAGGGACGCAGCACCACAGTAGTATTCAAATTCGAAACCAACAGTATCAGTGAAGATGGGAGAGAATCTCATCAAACACTTGAGCTCTTTCCGCTTGGGAGTGATGATGGCAATGGTGAAGAAGTGCCCACTACAACCATAGCAAATACCAACCTCAATTCAAGCCAGTTTTTTGAGTTCCTTCCTCCCAAGAACTGAAGAGAGAGATTGCCTTGTCTTTAGATAGACCATTTGTGGTTACGTTTACCATACATAATCCTCTAGTAAATGATATATGGCATGCTGTCAAGATGGTGGCATTAGAACTGACTACTGGATCACTTCCATTCCGATTCGAGTATCTTAAATTTCGAGGATGGCTCCCATTTTCCCAACCCGATTCAAAAGATTTAGTGCAACTGTTTTCTGGATTAATGCATGGTTCAATTAGAAGTAGTATATGTTGACATAACTATGAATAGTGAAGTATGATCATCTAAATCTTTGCTGTAATGTCATGTATCTTCATTACCATTTGCAATAGAACTCGAGTATACTGATATTATGCACCTTAACGCACTTCACAAAATTGGGGCACTAAAATGAAGCTATTCAAACTTGGGGTGCAAAAGGTAGATGTGGGGTGATAAACAAACTTTGGTTGCTATCCTGGTTGTAGGAATCTTCCTCCAACCCCTTATACAGTGACAATTAATAGTCGCTAAATGTTTCCAGTAGTTTTTATGTTAAAACTTTTATCAATAACTTTTAACACCACTTTTTTAGCATCACCAAATAAAAGTCACTAGAAACATTTAACAACCATTAATTGTCGCTATATGGGGGTAGAAGGAAGATTCCTTCAATCCGGGTAGCAGCCAATTTTTTTCCTTCCAGATGACCCCAAAAAGGATATTGTTAAAGTCGAGTATTCATCGTAAAAGAAAAAAGACCTTACCAGGGGGGGAAAAAACGGAAGAAGAACTTGGCTGCTTCTCATAGATGCACTTGAGGATGATCTTGTGAAACACCCAGAAGTTCTAAAATGTCACTTACCAACCGTCTCCATCATTGCAACACCACTCTCACCCTCCATTTCTTGACGTTGGGTGATGATTGTCCTTGGTTTCATACAAATCATTCTGCGTATATACCTATACAAGTGTTGTTGGCGAAGGTTCAACTTTTTCTTCACCTCTTTGCTCTTTTTTGTATCCTTTATGTCGCTAAATATGCATTAAAGGTTATCCATTACCTTCGTGACAAAACGAACCTGGGGTCGAAATAATCCAACTGTTCAAGGTTGGTAGATATTAATTTGATCCGAATTTTATCCCACATAGCTATATTTTCTAAGTAGCCCTTTCTCAATCAGTCTGCCTAGTATTCTGTGCCCTCTCTATGTGTCTTGTTTGAGTCTACAGCAAAGACCATCCTTTCCACTCTTGTCAAATTGACACAATCTGGTTTATCCCACTAAGCACTTGCTGATCCTAAGAGGTGGGTTGATTCCAGGGAGCTAATAAATTGATAGCCCTAACAACTTAAGCTAAGTTGTTAGTGCGATCTGACCCGTCAATTCGTCGCAGATAGGCAGGCCAGATCTGTTATTTCATTTAGTAAACTTCACCGTTCGCCAGCCTCCTTATTTACATGAGTATTCTTCTGATTCATTAAATTCCTTCTGGATATTTTGATCAAATTTCTGCCCACTACATTATGTAAATAACGACGGAAGAACTTAAATGAAACTTCGATCTGGCCATTCGATCTAGCCCGTTCATGGCCAAATCGCATTGACAACATAGTTTAAGTTAGTTGCGAAAGCAAGTGATCACGTCTCTTGATTCTATATGCCAAAACCATATGTTTTGGGTTGGGGGGAAGAGGAGGGGGAGAGAGAGAGAGAGAGAGCAGTGTTGCAGTCTAGGTTTTGGCAGAAAGGGTGTACGTGTTGCTATTGCTGCATGCCCAAACTTTCACTGGGGGGGACTTTTCATGGCTGCATGCCGGGGCCCCCTCCCCAGCATACGTACATCTATACACATTGACAAATCTTTCACACCAAGGTGAGTTTCTCATCAATGCATGTCTGGTACCCCCGCCTACAGGGATAGACAAAAAAGGTAATGCAAGAGGGACAAACGAGTGAGCAGAGCCGACCGTGTGATCTAAAAGACAGAATCTAATCCAAGGCAAAGGCAAGAAAGATGGGGGCATTCATTGTTCAATACTTGGCTA
Organism: Escallonia rubra; assembly: GCA_033065855.1. Classification (NCBI taxonomy): domain Eukaryota; kingdom Viridiplantae; phylum Streptophyta; class Magnoliopsida; order Escalloniales; family Escalloniaceae; genus Escallonia; species Escallonia rubra. The sequence continues at coordinate 58,266 of JAVXUO010002155.1, read as the reverse complement.
GCTTTTCTAGCCTAGAAAAAAGGTTGGCTGGTTTCTGTCCTTCACTGTCTTCCCTGCCTTGTCCCAGTTAATTAGACAATCACGAGTACGTCCAGTGAAGCTACCAAGTCAATGACTCAATGCTTCGTACTTCAATAAGTCACACTCAAACACACCCATGCTGAGGAAGAAACTTTTGGTTTTGTTTGCAACAAGGCAATTCATGGGGTCACGCCATATGGTGCATTTTTGCATATGTTACTAGCAATCTGTATACTGTTATATGCTTAAAATTTACTCACTTCTTCCTAAAAAACTTGATCATATGTATACATACCCTTCTTACACTTTTTTTATTCTATTATCTACATATTTAAATCTTCATCAACTTATTTTCTCTCTCCTTACACACTCCCCCCCCCCCTCTCTCTCCCTGGGTAGAACTGAAAACGTACAATACATGACTAAATTTCTTGATATGCGTGAAAGTCATATGCGATCAATTATTGTGGGGCGGGAAGAGTACTAGCTAACGCTATCGCGTTAAGTATCCCGCCTGGACCCTGCAGATCCACTATTTTTCCTACTCAAAGATCAGCCCTAGCAAGTGCCTGATCGAATTGATCGGGTCATGTCTCTGCTAGCTAATCTGCCCCAGCCTGGCTGAGGCGGTCCTCTTCCCCATTACTTAGAAAAAGTGAGCCAAGAAAAGAACTCACAAAAGTAAATACAATTCTATTATTTAGATGTTCACAAAATTTAGATGGAGTAATTTTCACATAACCAGCAATATTTGGCAAAACAATGGATGTTTTTGCTGAACCCATTAAGGTGACACAGATTTAACGGTAATTTTTGGTAAAGAGATTGTAATTGATTCACTAAATGGTACTGTATTACGAACTGTATGATTCGAAACCGCTAGGAATGCGCATAGATTGTCCCCAGAAATTCCAAAAAAAATGTGAAGGAAAGTCCAGATAATTATTTGACTTTTTCATGTTTGGTTACTCATGAAACTGGAACAGCAGCAGGGGTGTGTGAAAAAATTGTCACAGGAGTATTCTAAATCGGACTCCAAGGCTCGATCCAAGCTAAAAATGTAACAGCTGTCGTTTCAACTATGTTCCAAAAGCAACGCTGTCAGCAAAAAGTGACAATTCACTTAAGCAACTGTAGTAGGAAATTGCCAAAGGAAAGGATCCATGTTTACGCCATGTTTTGTCCCATGACAAGTTCTTCGTTATCTTACTCTTCACCTTTAATGGTACAAATCAGTTCGTCAAAGCAAAGTAGCAACCCAACCCAAAAAGCATAAACAGATCTGAAGGCAAAGCAAAGCATATGTATATCATCATACCTGCCCATAATTTTATCCCTATTTGCGGAGACTTATTGCATGGCGTCAAATCATTGATTTCAACTATTTAAGACCGTCAAATCATTGATTTCAATAGGAGGGACTAAAAGACGTAATCTTACCAAAATCCTAGATGGTCAAGGTCATTCATCCGAACCACCTAATACTTTTTACTTATAACATCACAAATAGGCAAGACATCTCCAAGTGAAAGTGAAACCACAGAATTTTCACTTCTCAGTTTATATATGCCAATTAATGCTGGCCTTCAAAATTTAAGAGTATAGCTCTATCATGAAATCATTCGCTTACTCCTGACTAAGCTCATCCACCAACACTTTATGGACTGACACGAAGGAGTTAGGAGTATATTCACTAATTCCCTACCTGCTCGGACTTCTTTCAAGGAACTCCTTCGTTTCAAATATCTCCGTCAACGTAAAAATCACATTTAACATCAGTAATGTTCGAAGACGCTATATGTCCGATCAAGAAACTGAATACTAGTTCGTTTTTGGAACCTCCGCGTTACACTGATTCCCCAAATTGGTTGGTTCTCAATGCGGCAAGTTGACCGCCCGGTGATCCAATCCCCTGGTTGTTTACGATAGTTTTTCTTCCCAGACTTCTTGCTTTTATCATTATTCCTAGGAGTATGGTTAAACTTAACAATGAACACGCGCCCAGGTATATCTTACTCCCTGGCTGTTTTGTACTTCTGTACAACCATTTCTTGAGCCTTCGTTTTAAAAGAGCCTTTTAGCAATTAGAGTTTAATGAAAAGCGAAGCCTCGGTTTAAAGCAATTTTAACGACTGGAGTTTGGATCGAGCAGATTCAACATCTTCACTCGATTTTTAACTGTTGATCGAGTATAACAAAAACATTGCAGGGCTAACGTTTATACAATGAAAACATACGCATAGAGGAAGATTTGACGAATCTCAGTAAAGCTTCCGAACACATTTTATATAGAAGTAAATATCCATGTAAATCCCATACGGTCTTTTTATTCTGCAACAAGACAGCAAAATATACTATATACATACCCCATAAGTAACCCTAGTGTAACTCATTTTATCTGAGATGCGTAGGTATGGATTACCGGCAAGAATCAAGAGAACTAGAGCAGCTCCGATTCAAGAAACATAAAGAGGCTCCGGATCCACTTTCCTTCTGATCCTGCTCAAATATTATAAGCAGGGGATAGTCAATAGCTTGCAGGTGCTGTCACAAAAAAGATCAAAATGCAAATCGTACAAAGTTGATCTTAGCATAGTTTTATCAAGATTCTTAACAAGTATATCTGCATGAAAAAATATTTGGGGGGATTTGGGGGTAAGAGTGTGGGGGAAAGTAAAATACAAGGAAAATCATCCATTAATGAAATTGAAGAATATTATGGATTAGGAAACATAGAGAACAGAAAACAAAGAGACGAAACTATAAAAGAGGCTATACATTTGGACTATGAACGTTCGCTACCAACATTCCTCCCCCGATTAAGTTAACTATATAAAGTAACCATAAGCAGGTAATATTAGGTTGAGTAAAATGCACCACAGGCCCTTAAACTGCCACCAAAACCCCAATAAAGCCCCTCAACAATCAATTGAGCAATTAAGCCTTTGAACTAATTACTTCGACCCAATATGGCCCTTATGTTACAATCTGTACAAACTACCTTAAACTGTATCACCGGCTTGACACATGACTTCTTTTGACTGATTAAGTGTTTCAAAACCAGAAGAAATCTCTCTATCTCTGGCCACCCAAGCCGCACCCAGGACTTCCTCTTCCTGCCATGAGATCCACAATTTCCATTACCTTAATACGTCATCACCATGTCCTTCCACCATCAACATCTCTTCCATCTAAAGCCAAACAGCTGAAATTCCGTCCTCCATTACAACCTACCAATGCACTTCACTAATAACTGAATCTGATCCAATTTACCATTTCATTGATGACAAAATACTCACTCAAACGGGGATATACCCTACATTAACTATGCGTGGCCTTCAAGAATATTGCTAGGTTCGTCGTTTCATATAATATACACAGACCCTCTATTCTAGAAATTCACACAAAGTCGAAGGAGGCAAAATCATAAATAAGAGGAAGTAATATTTTCCATAACTAAAAGACAGTATGTTGCGATTCTTCCCCGTGCGTGCCTGACACCTATCAAGAGAAGTCTGATACGTGTCTGAAAATAAAGATATCATATAGATATTAATTTGAGCCCACAGGAAGTGTCCAACATTGACACCTTGGCCGTATGAAATGTCTGTGATACATACTTCAGGGGCCTTACCGACAGTACAAGGGCCAGCGCTGCATTCAATTCAATTAGGTTATCTCATATTGCACAAAGATTCTACGACCAACCACCCTCCCCTTAATACATTTATGCATGTGGATATACATAAACAAGGGGTTATAAACATGTAACGAAATATGTTCGTTAAGAGATGATCAGAGATGTAGAAATAGCTTCAAAGACTTGTTTATTTATTTAGGGTGGGAGGGTGGAGGGGTGTTGTTTCAACAAAGCCAAAAAGAACAACTCTAGCATGATTGTTACATGGTAAGCAAAAATTAAGCACAGGAAAGCCTCTTTAGGTAAATTTTGCGATAAGCGAATATCCTTTATAAATATTACATATATGTACGGTATATGCATGTATATGGTTCGTGACAAAATCACTCATCTACTGACCAGTTGTCTTGCGCCCATTTGCAGCCATTAGTATCCACCACATGCAGGCTATACGCGTGCCTTGATTTAGAGGACTGATTCTCAAAACTGAAGACCAAGAATACAAACAATCAAGGACAGCATAGGAACAATCGTCAACAATAAGCAAACTAATTAAAAATATAATGTTCATTGTTTTCAATGATACAAGTACTTCTACCAGTAACCAACCTCTGATGAATAAGATCGCCGTGTATGACCACTAAGGTACCAGCTTTCACTTCTATAGGCACGAAATCTTTCTGGTCGCAAGGCGGGAAGGGCCGATCGAAGTGAACCCCTTTCTCATCTCTAATGAATCTTCTCACGAGTCCATCTAAGAACAACAAGCAGAGGAACATAATATAAAGCCTGCTATTTTTTAAGCTATTTGATGCGAGTGAATGAGAGAGAGAAAATAAGTACACACTTTTTTATAGATAAACCTACCCTTTTGGGATCCAGGAATAGCCCACAGGCAACCATTAATTATGGTTGCATCTTCTAAAGCTAGCCACAGCCCTGTGCAAGTTTGAGGTTCGGTGTAAAGAAACGAGTTATCCTGGTGTGGCACAACTTCCCCTCCAATGCCTGGTTGCTGAGAATGAAAATCTGAGCTATTACATCATATTCATATAAAGACTAGTACAACATTTACACACGCACATATACACAAAAGGCGGCCTTTATAGACAAGGCCCCGCCATTTTGGGGCCTGAGACTTGTTTCCTCATTTTGACACGTGACCTCCAGATCACAAAAGAGCAACTTTTATCGTCACACCAAGGACAGGCATTTGCAGGTGAAATCGAATATTTAAAATTTACATGGACGGACTTCAACTAAAATGACTACCTCATGTTATCTCAGTCTGATGCCGCACCTAGCTCCTTTTTGAGGAGAAAAAGATTGGGCAAACATGGTTCTTATATTGGCACTTATCCATCTTGGTATCTTACATCATGTATGTCCATTTTTTCATGTTTTTTCCTTGATAAATGATAACCGATATTCTTTTTCCACAAACATAACAAGCGTTGTGAATAATATTAAAGAGAAGAGATGACTTCCATTACTTGTTTTGTGAATACATATCCTTACTGGACCCAAAGAGAAAGGTTTCATTCAGGAATAGATCTACTCTGTCTAATTCCAGACTGGAGCTAATACTATCAAGTTTTCTGGAAGGAGCATACCAGTAGCTAGGATGGAACCGTGTCTTTCCGAACCAATCTGAAACTATATTAAGTAATAAAGAACCAACTCAATGCCACCAAGTGGACATGATCCACCGTAGAAAATCAGATGCACAAGGCTACCGCGCCGCTCGGATTTGCTTCAACTCTCACTTTGTTGATCTATTCCTAATGAATGTAATCTACTTACTCCACTTGAGTGTTTTTCAAGATCATCTTCTGCTAAGAGATCTAGTATTACCAAGAACATCCACAAAGATACCCCTGCATCTGAAAATGCATGTCGATCAACAGCCACAATCCAAAGAACCCCCAGTGAACCTGGTACACGCCTTCGAGATTCTCTCATCTAAAAGTACTCAATTGAAATACCACTTGGATTTAAGTAATTACATCTGTTACCCCCATTTGATGAACTGAGTGACCTATAAGCACAACATATATAGAAACACACAAGCTGATAGACATCAAACCCATACTTCTCCAGTTATGTTCTTACTCCATTCGAGCGACTAGTTTTGCTTGTAATTTCACCCTCGGTCACTTGTCTTCCTTATACCTATAAGCATTTTTTATGCCGTATTCAGCAACCATCAATTATATCACCTCAAACGTAGCACCCTACCCCCTTCTCACAACCTTCTACAGTGGACATTTTAGCTGTCGTTTTCCTTTTAAGTCATCTTAATCAGATACTTATCGTCATATACCTCGTTTTATACAAGATACTGGAAGTGAATTTGTAGGGCTATTTTCCTCTCTAATACAGACTACCAAGCATCTCTAATTAATTTCAGCCAAAAGCCTAGCACTCACCAAATCCTCTAAAGTGCTGAATTTTTTTAGTATGGTTTTGAAACAGTATTAGTATCAGAGCCGAAAACTTCCTACTCGATTCTCTATCATTTCCTCATCAGTAACTCCTCATTTCCTTTTCACTCTTCAATTTATCTCTATTTCTTCTTCCTTGTTCTGCTTTCTTTATATGGCCTGTCGAGTGTCTATCTAGGTTTCATTATAGAGAACATGAGTATCTTGACATAGGCAATACTCAATATGTTGGATACTAAACTCTACCAAATTCCGAGCCAAATGCATAAGAGGGCCCCTGCTTTAAACTTTCCCTTTAACCGCTGGTCCTGTTCTTTAAAAAAATAAATACGCTCCCCTGAGGCACCGTCTCCCCACCTACTTTCAACGTAAGGGACAAAGAGGCCAAAAAGATTAACTTTCTAGAATAAAAACATTAGAAATGTGTTGCTAAGACATTGTGCATTTGAGATGGCTTCTCGGAGAAATTACTCTCAACCCAATATAACGACTCCTTCTCTCCCCCACCCCCCCCAACGCCCTCACACCCCATAGAATAAAAAAAGACAACAAACTATTGTATCTTCTCAAAAGCTCCATAGTTCAAGGCAAGCCTACTGCAAGAGCAACAGGAGTTTTTGCCAGAGAAAAACAGTAATGATATGAATTTACCCCCTGCACCATCTTCTTTAACCTCAGTCACAGCCATCAACTTCCACCCAAATCTTTCACGGCCATCACAAAGCACTTCCTCCAGATTGATCTACACTGCCCCACTTGAGATGACAAACTTTACTGTTTCTCATTTTTGTGTTTGTTAAAAAGCACTGTCAAATTACAAGGTGGAGACATTTGAATAAAATTAAATGCAAATCAGAATCCACTTGTCCAAAGATGACTTCCACTCTGTCATTCAAGCACACTCAATTGCGTATCTAGTTTTTGAAACATTCTAAACCCATCAAAGATAGAGTTGTTTATGACCATCAAAGATAGAGTTGTTTATAATACTTTCATATCCTTTGCATGGAAAAACTAAATGTGTTTAAAAAAAATACAGCTGCATCGAAATGTTGCCTAATACAGTGATTTCCAAAGCATCTAGAATTCTAGCTCATTATCATTTTAACTACTTTGGTAGTGCGCCTCTTACATTGAAAGACTTCCAAAATGGAAAGACTGCTCCAACAAAGATAACAAGATAAAGCAGAAAGTGAATGATTAAACTGTTAGACATGTACCCTTATGACGTACCCAGATCCATCAACAAATCTTAGTGAAATCCTACAGGAAGCTGCTACTAAAACCTAATTGAATCTAATAATTCTGCTACTAAAAACTAATTGAATCTAATAATTGCTAAACAGAACTAGAGTTGCTACTACAAACAATTCAACTAGCAAAACCAATATTCTCTGTGAGGGACAACTCGTTTAGATCAAAATTTAGGGTTTTAGGGCTTGTGAAACTTTAACCAACTTCATTACCGAATAAACTTGCCGGCCAAGAGATGTTCATGGCTTTGCCACTCTTGACTGAAGAGCAACACTACTCGTAGCCATCATCAGCATCTAGGGATGAAGATGAATCAAGTTTCATAAGCCAATTAGATTTAGGCAGCATCTCCTCGCACTAACAACTCTACTTTTTTTCTAACAATCATTATCCAATTAGATTTTTGTTGCTATTTCCTATTCAACTGAGGAGGGCCAGCCAATCATTGATGCTAAAGGTTGTATTCTTTTTTTTAGTTCGCGAGATTTACCGAACTTATATTTAATACATTAACGATCAGAAGGTCAACATAATTGTCTTTCAAAGACAAGGATTTATTTGGATGGAGGAACGCAACCAATTCTTTGAACTCTTTCACCATTTGCAACTTTATTTCAAAGTTTGTAGTAAAGAAAAGACCTGGAGTTTATTCACATTTAAATTAGAATAGATTTCCACTGTCAAATTACGTGGTGGAGACAATTGAATAAAAATGAATTTGGATCACAATCCATTTGCTGTCCAAAGAGGATTTCGACTCTATCATTCAAGCATACTCACTTGTCTATCTAGTATTTGGAACATTATAAATCCATCAAAGCTAGTGTTGTTTATGATACTCTCATATCTTTTGCATAAGAAAAACACAATTCGTTTTAAGATTTTCAACTTCATTAAAATATTGCCTAAGCATATTCAAAGCATCACTTTAGAATTCTAGCTCATTTTCTTTATAACTACTTTGGTAGTGCGCCTCTTATGTTGAAAGACTTCCAAAATGCAAAGACTGCTCAAACAAAAATAACGAAACAAACAGCACGTGAATCGATTAAGCTATTGAAGTACTCGGATCTTTTAACAAATCTTAGTAAAACCTAGTGGAAGCTGCTACAAAAAACTAATTGAATCTACTAATTGCTAAATACAACTAGACTTGCTACTACAAAGAAGTCAACATAACCACATAATCAATTTTAACCGGTAGGCACCATTATTCTCTATGAGAGACCCTATTTAGGTCAAAGTTTACGACTTAGGGCTTGTATAACTTAATACACCTTCATTACCAGATGAGCCTGCCAGCCAGGAGATTTTCATGACTTTCTCATGCTTGAGTGATGAGCAAGACTACTCCCGGGCAACATCAGCATCTGGGGATGAAGCTGAATCAAGTTTCACAAGCCTAAAATACTAAATTTTGATCTCAATAAGTTGCCTCTCATGGAGGATAATGGTGTATATCGATGGGAATTGATTCAACTGATTATGGGTATGTAGCATCTCCTCACACTATCAATTCTACTTCTTTCAGCAAATATTAATCAATTGGATTTTTGTTGCTATTTCTTGTTCCACTAAGGAGGGCTGGTCAAGCTAAAGCTGAGAGCCACATATGAAAATCATAATGTGATAAAGCAAAGCAATTTGGATCTTTCAACTTAAGAGCAAAACTACCAAAGCACTCAAAAGATAATGAGTAATAAAATTTCCTAATGTATGCCCTGGAAAAGCACTTCATCACGCAATATTTTATGTACTTGCAGTCTAGCATGCAAACAAAGAAATGACAAAGTTGTACAAAATTATCCCTCATCTCCACAAGAACAAGACTCACTGATCAATGCTACACGTGAAAGATGGTAAAAGAAGTAATGTTTCAAGGTATGAACAGACTTTCGATTTTTACCAAGAGCACATTGTTCAAGAAGATATCAGAGCCATGCATATAATAAACAATTAAAGGTGAAGCGCCTTGATAGAAAGCATCAACTAAGGGATTACACAGGGCATGCCTACATATAGCAGTGGACACACTTTTGCAGGCAGATAAGGAATTCTAGTAAAAATGCGCCCCCCTCGAACAATGTGATATCTCACATCGGGTAAATCCTTCAATTCCACGCATCATGTAACACTCCCCATATCTTTTTTTAGCGCTGTCAAGATGCTGAAATTTGGAAATTGAATGCATTTAGTACGACCTGCAGAAACGTGTACGCGTTTGGGGAAACTTTACGTAAGGTAGGGCTTGGATTTTTGGAGGAGGGATGGGATTAGCCCCGCATTCGCCAACATAATAGCGATAGCAGGAGCTTTTTGAGCTCAAAACCAGCAGCTGCCGCTCACCATCTATCCACATCTAATCCCGCTTTTGGTGTGGCTTAGCATTAGGAAGTTCTTGGCTCAGCATGTTCTATTCGATACGACACAGAGAGAGCTCATAACTCTTCAATGCAAATAACAATACCTTAAAGATGTACATTGATTGAATGATCACTGGCCTCTTGTAACCCAATGAAGATAGTAAGCCCGACATTTTCTCTGAGCAAGAGATCCTTTTAAAAACTGGTTCAGCTTCATGCAAAGCTGCGGAAAAATACCCCAAGGAAATGCAGTGTAAGAATCCCGAAAGCACACCATAGAATCTACATCATAAATGGAATCAAGAATTATAACCTACAGGATCTAAGTCATTAGTAATATAAGAAAAGGGGGTACTAGATGATGAAAGTCCTTACAAACTCGCATCAGTTATGCTTGACCAAAATTGTTATCTTCACATACCATGACCAACTTTGTTGATGGACAGTTGCTTTGGTTGCTTTAAGTTGCCATCGTCATCAAATGCTTTCTCTGTCAAAAGTCCAAATAGCAACAACGATTTACTAATCAGAACCGTTCAGATAATTCCAAGGATCAGTAAACAAATTCTGAGGTCCGTTTGCTAACAACTGTGAAATTATTCATCTTTACTTTCAAGCACTGAGAGAATATTAAAAGCAAATCTTTTCTTTAGAACTAGGCCTGGGGTCAAGCAACCCACCCAATCCAACCCATAAACTTCATATTTGGGCTGGATCAGAACCAAACTCAACCCAAATTATTGATGGGTTGGATTAGCCTCAAGCACACCAGGGCCGGGCCCGCCCTGGTGGATAAGTCTAGTACTTAGTTCTTTGCCGTCCTAAGTTTTTGTTCAGCAGAAAATCTCATATGATGCGTGAAGTACTTGCGCAAAGCTTTTTGACTGATGGACCAGCCATATCAGAGCCTAACATGGTCACCCCACAGCCATGTATCCTTGGACAAAAGAACTAAGAATGACCCACTCCGTGCTCTCTACATCCCAGTGAAGTGACCCGTCCAAGTAATTATCAAAACCAAGAACAGCTTGGCTTTCTCATGGCCCAACGCCTGTTCTGCTTTGTCTTTCTCTTTCTCTCTGAATACCCTACACATACATATACGATGACCCATAAGAAAATCATGCCAGCGAGAGGGAAGAATCTGAGGCTACGTAAGTTCGTGATCCCAACCCACCTGGGATCGCGCTCCCAACAAAGTCTGAATATGGGAGCGCAAGTTCGAGAATCTCAGGGAGATTCGTGACCTACCTACACGAATCCTGCCACTAAAGTAGGGAGAGAAATTGTCAGGCTCTAATGGTTGCACCGTAGTGTCATCCAGACAGGATAAGTCGAGGGAGACAGCTTTCTGCCACATGGCGCGTCCTCATTTTTCATGCAAATTTTTGCCGCCGAACTTTAATTCCTTATACCAACTTCATCCCTTGTCCGATTGAGCCAATTCAAAGTGCATCAAGGTTGTCTCGTGGAGCTCTTTAGTTTGAGTACAATCATGAATGTGTTACAAAGCATGCATTTTTTTACCATTTCCCCCAGTTATAAATTTGCAATAGTGGTCCAAACTACGGCTCGGTCTAGCCTGGGGACTGGGCCGGGTCAGCCTTTGAGCTATCACTATTGTATGTGAACTCATACCCAATCCATGGACAGCCCTACCGAGAACTGCTGTACAAACAGCACCTAAAATGTCAATACATACACATACTGAGGTTCAAATCAATTGAAATACCAACAACCTAACTCTTCAAAACTCAGATAAGAGCCCCCAAACTCCCATAATTCCATTCTCATAACACATTGTACCCTTAACAAAATGCATGCATGCGATGCACAAAGTACAAGCTTTGAGGCATGTTCTTACCGCCAAACGGTTATCCCTATATTAAAGTTAGCGTTCATTATGTTACTCCTCCATTCTCATAACTTTTTCCTGTTGGGGATAGAATCGATATGCCCAAGATCCAATGTCTCATGTAATGATTTGGACACGTTGTAATCAACATGTTTTGATTACTAAATGGCATTCCTTATTTCATTATCATATTTATTATTTGATAATTCGATTAATATGATAAGGTTCTTGATTAATTTAGAGACTTGTCATCATGCTAAAGATCATGATAATGAGAGTCAAGTCTTTTGCTATTTGAACTAAATTGTTCTTGATCATAAGATCATTAAGATGATCTGGATAGATCAATATATATGTGATGGTCTCCATAAGATGGAGATTAGTTGATCTCATTTACTAAATTACATATATAGATGATGCATATGGAGATATGATCATCGAACCGACTCAATTGAAAATTCCTAATGGTTAATATTACCATTAAACTGTCAATATAATATTCTCATGGGGAACATGGTCTAAGAGTTTCCTTTGTCCTGACATCGTCATAGTAATTAACAAGTTACTTATCGTACTTTGTGTTAGCCCTAGGGTTGGATAACCTAGGCTTACATCTTGTTTTGATGATAACTACATATTGATTATGTTCTAATGTGTGCTTTGAGTGTATTCTTAGTAGGTATATACATGCACACTCATGAAGACACATTTGAGAAGTTGGATAGATGGATTAAAGCCAAAGAAGCTTAGAGCTATAGTGGACATGCTATCGAAGCTTCATCAAATGCTATCGAAGCTTCATCAAGTCCAATGACAAAGAGCAATAAAGAATGCATAGGTTAAGTTACTTTTGATTATTATTGAACTTTAATATTATGTAACTAGTCTTGGTTTGATGCTTGGATTGATGACTATGACCTAAAATGACCTTAGGACACCTTGTGCATTGCATGTGAGTTCATAACCTTTCAAAGAAGTGTGGTTCTTGGAAATGAGTGAATTTTGGAGCTCACTCATATTTTCTCAAGAATATTTTTGGAGCTAATATTTTCATATCTTGATAGAACTTTTCATTAGCTTTCCAACGCAAAAAACGGCACCTCAATCCGATTTTTCTAGAGAAAGTTATGCCCAAAATAGGAAAGGGGGTTCTGTGAGGCAGCCGATAGGCAGAAGGGTAATACAGTCGACTGCATTGGTCAAAAATCAGTTTCGACGGCTATTTTCAAGGACAAGACTGCAACGGCTAGTTTAGAGGGAACCCAATCCACTGCATTGAGAATACAGTCGACTGCAATGGCAGTTTTGCTCATATATTGCCTCTAACGGCTATATTCCATATCTTCTCTATATAAATGATTTGGGGCTTCATCATACACCATGAAAACCACATTCTAAGCCTCCATTCATTAGAGAAACATCAAGGCTCATAGATTAAACTTTTCTCTCTTCATCTTCATGATTTTACATCATTAAAGAGAGCATCTTTGTGAGCAATTCTTTGATTGAGAGTGAGCATACTTCAAGTCATCAATTCTCTCATCTCTCTATTGTACTAGAGCTTCATTTGTACTCATTTCCTTTCAAGAGAATTTCTTTGTACACAATTGATCTTTGTAAAAGGATTGTGATCAAGGCTTGGGTTTGTCAAGTCTTGGATGAGCTTTGTGGATTCAAGGCTTGTGCTTGGTGTGGGGATATCACCAAGTGTTGTAAGGTTTTGATCTTGACCCGGAAGAAGATTGTTGCTAGTGGATTCTAGTGCTCTTGCAAGGGACTTCCTTGAAGAGGTGGATGTAGGCTTGAGGATAGTTCAAGCCGAACCATTTAAATCTCCTTGTCAAGTATCTCTAACTCAATATCTTTACTTATTGCTCTTTAATTGTTTGAGATTGTTTAGTTAGCATCTCCATTGAAGTATTACTTGATTTGATTAAGATTTATGATTGTGCTTAGTTTAAATTCCCCATTAATTTTCAAAAACCCTATTCACCCCCTCTAGGGTTGTTTTATTAGTGTCACTTTGATTCCGGACACCTAATGCCCTATCGTGCTAGTTGCATGGATATTGGGTATGATTAAATAATTGTAGAATTCATGATTGATCAAGAAGGAATCCATTAACTTTTGGTAATGAGTATTGCGATTTCCTTCCATTAACTTTTGGTATTGAGTATGAGCTTTATTGACTTGAAACATAGTTGGTGACCTATTGGGATTTGACGGTTAAACTATATCCTAGGGTTCACCATGAGCTGTAAAGATGGAAGAAAATATTATATTATTCTTCTTGATGTTCTTAAGAGTAACAGATATTATTTCATGCTATCCGATCGTTAAGGAGTGTAGCTAGACGTTAACCTTGATTGGTAAATTGGTTCAAGTAATTTACTACCGGCTTAGTATTAAACCTACGGGGTCGCACACTAACGAGTGTTCTAAATTTTGCTAATGGATCATTTAAATTATTATTTGATGATTAAATTAGTCAAATTAATTTTATCAAAATAAATATATTTTTGATTCAAATGGAATATTATTATATTCTTTGCTAGCACCAAGAGTATGATAAATATTGAAGAAAATTTGAGAATTTCCTATTTTGGAATAGGAAATAAATATTGACGAGATATATGTCAATATCTCAAAAAAAATAAGAGGGATTTTCGGTTGAGATTAAATCCCAAAATTAAGGACTTGACATGCTAATATATATAGGGATAATTACAGCAGTGTCCCTGAGGTTAGGGTGTAATTACAGGCGTGTCGATTAGTTTGGACAAATTACACTTATGTTCGTTGACCAGACAGAATATAAAAATAAATTACGGTTTTGACGAAAAGACTTTATTGCCCCTAAATGAAAATTCCATTTTTCTTTTATTTTTTTCTCTCCTTTCACTCTCCAATTCAATATCTTCAAACCTAAAAATTACAGAGGGGAAGGGTTGGAGCTTGTTGGAGCCGTGCGACCAGTATCGCAGCTCTAACAGGATTTTGGCGTCGGATTTTGGCTTTGGCGATAGGGCTTTTGCTCCGTTTTCTGGAGCGAGGAAGTGGGCCGCAGACGGCAGCGGATCAGTCCTGCAGACTGAGTAGGATTTCAGGGGCGGGGGGTGCAGGAAGGGTTGGCGACGGGGGGGAGGAGTGAAGGGGTGGCGGCGGGTAGGGGGAGTGAAGAGGCGGCGACGTTAGGGGAGTGGTGGTGGTGGTTTCAGGTGGGGGAGGAGAGAAATTTTAGAGTGAAGGGGAGATGGAGCTGCGGGCGACGTGGGGCGATGGAGCTGCCGGCGATGGGGGCGACGCCGGCAGGAGATTGGTCGCTGGCAGTGGGAGACCAATCAAATTTTCCAAACCCTAATTTTCAAATTAGGGTTTTGAAAACCAAATTTGAAAATTAGGGTTTTTATACAAACCCTAATCCTAATTTGAACTTTTTAAAAATTATTTAGTATATGCAGTAAAGGGCAGTATTGCCATTTTGAAAATACGTAATGATGACATCATAAAAAAATGCACTTTTTGGACAGAACCCTAACGGATGGACACAAATGTTACAAAATTAGGGTTTTTAGTCACGGTATGTTACATTTTGAAACTTAATGTCCTTGATTGTAATTACACCCTAACCTCAGGGACACTAATTTTTAGGGTTAATTGTATGTGGATAATTTGAACCTAATTCAAAATTTTTACAAGTGATAAGATCACAGTGTTACTAAAACTATTTTAATAATGATTCCCTATTTTAATAATGATTCCCTCCCACTAAAAGTTGAGTTTTAAAGAATGAAATATAAGATATTTTATTCTGCAGCTTTTCCATCAAGATAAGAAGTTATATTTACTTCTTGTTTACAAGGAGTGGCTTGACAACCAGGAAACTTATAGTTCAAGAATAAAACACAATTATTTATTGCATATGATGCATTTATGGAAAGAATTATTAAAATTTGTACTATAAGCCTAGACTACCCGGGGAGTATGAAATGTACGTAATTCTTTGTCATAGAGATGGTTAAACTCAACTATACCAATAGGAATGATCTGACAACCAGAGAACTATGTGGTATGGAGCTATTTATGGAAGTTGTATATGGATATAATTGGTAAGAGTATTTATCTTTAAAAATGTGTATGAGAAACGACTTGACAACCAAGGGGATCATTCATATTGTTAGAGAATTCATTAACTCCACTAAAAGAAATTGAGATTTCGAGTACTATGAGGGTGTAATGTAGTTTAATTAATTGGTGGAACCATCATTTTGATAGAAGTCCATGTCTTTTTGATGCAAGTGTTCTTACATTATTGTGATTTCTTTCTTAATTTTAGATTTCTCAATATGTCTACTTTATCGATGCGCGGTATACTTGATATAAGCCTAAGCCCCGTTCTTAGATGATGCTCAAGCAACCAAGGCTTATCAGAAGTACTTGGAAGAATGTCTTACTGCTAAATGCATTACTTTGGCCTTTATGGGTTCTGCACTTCAAAGGCAACATCAGGATATGGATCCACCTCAAATCATCGAACATCTTATGAAGATGTACGGTGGGCAAAACAGGACAGCTAGATACCAGCTATCTAAGACTTTATTTAGATCCATATTGACTGCGAACTTTCAAGTTGGGCCCCATGTTCTAAAGATGATTGATCTTATTGAACAACTTCAGAAGTTGGGATGCATACTTGGCAAAGAGCTTTCTCAAGATTTGATCTTGCAGTCACTTCCTGAGTCTTTTTCACAATTCATTGTTAATTTTAACATGAATAAAATGAGTTGTGATCTTCATGAGATGCTCAATATGTTGATTGATTATGAGGATCAAACAACATTTGAGAAGAAGAAAGGAACTGTTATGTTAGGTTGGCGACTCCTCTAAAAGGAATGTTAAGGGTAAGAAAAAATCCAAAAAGAAACCTACTACGCCTAAGGGTGGTGTGACCAAACCTAAGAGCAAAGAGGGTAAAGTTGACCAAACAGATGTTAAGTGTTTCTTCTGTAAGAAAAAAGGTCATTGGAAGAGAAACTGCAAGGAGTATCTTGCATCTCTGAAGGATAAGAAACAAGGTGAGACCTTAATGAAATATGTTTTCATGATTTCTTTAGCTACTACTAATTCTTCACTGTAGGTATTAGATACTGCTAGTAGTTTTAATATCTGCAATATGTTGCAGGGACTACAGAGAAGTAGAAAGTTGAAGAAAGGAGAAATTAATCTTCAAGTTGGGAATGGTGCAAATGTTGCAGCTCTAGCTGTAAGATCAATTTCTCTAATGTTGCCTACAGGCAAACTACTTGTGTTGGAACATAGCTATTACATTCCGAAATTTGTTTCGAACATAATCTCAATTTCGATGTTGGACAAGTGTGGTTTTCGCATTGTTTTCAATAATAGCATTTGCTCTATTTATCATAATGATGATTTATATGTGAGTGGTTATCTCCAATAAGGTATTTATGTCTTACATGATGTGAATGCTAATTCGATTATGCGTGTTTCTAGTCTTAAGAGAAAAAGAGATAATCAAGTAAATCAAACATACCTTTGGCATTGTAGGCATGGTTATATTGGAGAGAAAAGAAATAACAAGTTGCACAAGGAATATTACCTTGACCATTATGATTATGAATCATATCCAACTTGTGAATCATGTCTCAAAGGAAAATTGACCAAATCTCCTTTTATTGGAAGCAGAGGAAGAGCTATTGAATTATTGGGACTAATTCATACAGATGTTTGTAGGCCCATGAGAATTCAAGTCAGAGGAGGATATTCTTACTTTATCACTTTAACTGACAATATGTCTAGATATGGTTTCGTGTATCTTATGAAACACAAGTCTGAGTCCTTTGAAATGTTCATAAGATGCCATAGTGAAGTTGAAAAGTGAACTGGTAAAAGTATTAAAATACTAGGATTGGAGGAGAGTATCCTGGTGATGTTTTCCTTAAATATCTCAAAAATAATGGGATTCTCTCACAGTGGACACCTCCAAAAACAACACAGCATAATGGTGTATCTGAAAGAAGGAATCGAACCTTAATAGATATGGTAAGATCCATGATGGGGTTCATTGATCTTCCAATAAATTTATGGGGTTATGCTTTGGAAACAGCAGCGTATTTGCTCCACAAAATCAGTCTCTACAACACCATATGAGATATGGAAGGGACGTAAACCAAGTCTCAAGCACATTAAAGTTTGGGGATGCATGGCTTGTGTCAAGAGATTACAAACAGACAAACTTGAAGCAAGGTCTAATAAGTGTAGGTTTATTGGGTATCCCAAAGAAACAACGGGATATTGTTTCTATCACCCTCCTGACCATCAAGTCTTTGTGGCAAGAGGAGCTACCTTTTTAGATAGAGAATTTCTTTTGGAAGGAAATCATGGTGAAGAAATAGAACTTGATGAAGTTCAAGAAATTGATGAACCAACACAGGCTCAAGATTGTGATATCCAAGTTGAGCAACCTTTACTGGATGTTCTAAAGTTGACAAGGAGGTCGTCATTTTCAGTAGTTGATGTTCAAGAACAGGTTGCAGTTCAAGAACAAGTTAATGAACCGGTTCTAGAACCAATTCTACAACAACCAACTCTAGTACAAGGTGAACTGACTAGATTAAGACCTTGGCCAGGACAAATGAATTAATGAAGAAAATGAGTTTCTTACGTCATTCACTAGTCGATTATAATTGACTTGAAACATAGTTGGTGACATATTGGGATTTGACAGTTAAACCATATCCTAGGGTTAACCCAGAGCTGTAAAGAAAGAACGAAAAATTATATGATTCTTCTTGACGTTCTTAAAAGTAAAAGATATTACTTCATGCTATCCAGTCGTTAAGGAGCGTTGCTAGACGCCAACCTTGATTGGTAAATTGGTTCGACTAATTTACTACCAACTTAGTATTGAACCTATGGGGTTGCACACTAACAAATGTTCTAATCTTTTTCATTTAATTTATTATTTGATGATTATATTAGTGAATTTAATTTTATCAAAATAAATATGTTTTTTATTCAAATGGGGTATTATTATATTCTTGCTAGCACCAAGAGTATAATAAATGTTGGAGACAACTTGAAACTTTTCTATTTTGGAAGAGGAAATAATTATTGACGTCATATGTGTCAATATTTCAAGAGAAATAAGAGGGATTTTCGGTTGAAATTATGTCCCAAAATTAAGGACTTGACATGCTAATATATATATATATATATATATATGGCAACTAAGGCTTTGTTTGCCAAAAAAAAAAATGGTTTTCAGTTTCCAAAAAAAAAATTTGGGCAAATTACACTTATGTCCCTGAGGTTAGGGTATAATTACAGGTAAGGACAATAGTTTGGACAAATTACACTTATGTCCGTTGACCAAACGGAATCTTAAAAACCCTAACGGTTTTCGTGAAAAGACATTATTACCCTTTAGTTGAAACCTTATTTTTTTTAATGCCATTACTTCAACCTTTCCCCCACCCCCCAACACCCCTCCCCCCCGCCCCACCCCTTTCCCACACCACCCCCAACCCCATTTCTTTCTTTCAAGCTCCACCCGCACCACCCCTCCCCCTTCCCGTCACCCGTCTGCCTCCCCTTTCCCCGTCATGCCCACAACCTCTTCCCTGGCGCCGCACCCCGTCTGCCTCCCCCTTCCCCTACGCAACCCGTCTGAACTCCCTCGTCACTGGCGTTGCACCCCGTCTTCCTCCCTCATCACCGGCGCTACACCTCATCTTCCTCCCTCGTCACCGACGCTTCATCCAGTCTTCCTCCCCCGTCCTCGGCCCGCCATGGCTTGAACCCAGATGAAGATAGAAAGGGGATCTGGGTCAGATCTGAAGTGGAGGTGGTGATGGCAGGTGAAAGTAGAGGTGGGTCTCGTCGGTGGCGGCAGCGGGTGTGGTGAGTAGTGAGGATGCGTTACTTTGTGCGGCGGCGTGGGGCGATGGAGCTGCCGGCGTAAGGCGAGGGAAGGGGCTGCTGTGGGGGGCGAGGTGGCGGGAGAGAAGAGATGGAGGGGGAAAGGCGACGTCGCCGGCGATGGGGGCGACGTCGGCAGAAGATTGGTCGCCGATGGTAATTTGAAAATTAGGGTTTTCATACAAACCCTAATTCTAATTTGAACATTTAAACCATTATATTGGACATAAGTGTAATTGCCTAAAAAATCGTAATCCTAATTTGAACATTTAAACCATTATATTAGACATAAGTGTAATTTGTCCAAACTATTGTCTTTACCTGTAATTTAAACCATTAACTGCAATAAAGGGCAGTATTGTCATTTTGAAAATACATAACGATGACATCATAAAAAAAATACACTTTTTGGACGGAACCCTAACGGATGGACACAAGTGTTACAAAATTAGGGTTTTTTGGTCACGAATGTTACATTTTGAAACTCAGTGTCCTTGACTGTAATTACACCCTAACCTCAAGGATATAAGTGTAATTTGCCCAAACAAAATTAAAGAGCAGTTTAATTTTTTTTTTTTTACAAAAACAAGTGGGTGTTTGATAACCCAATTTTATTTTGAGTTTTTTTTTTTGTGTTTGATAACTCAGTTTTTATTTTGAGTTTTTTTTTTATGGTGGTTTGCAGTGGCGGTGTTGGGGTGTAGCGATGGCCGGAGGTGGCTGTCGGCGGCAGGAGGTGGCTGCCAGCGGTGGCTGTCGGCAGTCGCTGGTGGTGGTCGCCTGAGGTGGCTGCCGGCGGTGGGAGGGTGGTGGTAGTGGTCTAAAAAAAAACTCATTTTTTGAGTTTTTTTTTCTTCAGTTTAAAAACTGGTTTTTTAAAATGGAGAAGAAAATAAAATGGTTACCAAACGCGCTTTTTTTTTTCAATTTCTAAAACTGAAAAAAAAATTAGTGTCAAACGGGGCCTAAGTACATGATAGTCAACGATATGCATTCGCACATATTAAACCTAATTCGTGGACAAGATATGCGCAAGTACACATATATATATCACAACCTATTTAATGCTAAAATATAGACAGATATATTTAGCAACTAATTAGGTGGTGATGGTGTAAATATATTTGGCGGTGATTATGGAAATCATGTGCTTATACATATATATATATATATATATATATATATATATGGGCTGATCCGTTGAGAGCGCTAGCAACTTGGGTTAAGTTGCTAACGCGATTTGGCCGTCCACGCGCGATCTGTGGACAGTCCAGATCTTTTTTTTAAGTCTGTCCGCCACATTATGTAGCGGACAAGAGTAAAGAGAAACAGACCCATATCCTTTACTGCAACTTTTCCCTCTCAAAAGAGTAAAGAGAAACAGGGAGCGACGACGGCTATGAAATAGAGAACGGATTATAGCGGAAGATCACATAACTCCCTTCAGTATGGGAAGGCCTGAGACAACCATCACAGCGAAATAGAGAACACATCCTCTTCCAAAGTTGAATTCAACATAGTCTGATCTTATGTAGCCGGACAACCGAAGTCAGAAGGCCATGTGAGACAGGTCATCTGCGGGTTACAACAATGGAAGCCAACAGAGATCCAGTGGAGACAAAATGGTTGAATTTGTACTTGGTCATCTTTCCTATCTTATCTTCCCAAGGATAAGATAGGAAAGATGACCAACAGAGATCCATCTGCGGGTTCATGTGTTGGTCTTTTCTTCCATGGCATTGACTTTGTACTTGGTCATCTTTCCTATCTTATCTTCCCAGGAAGTTACTGGGCAGGAGAATAGAATTGAGTACAGTCGTCCACTACATTATGTAGCGGACGACTGTATTACACTATTTTTGTGGCCAAAACAAGATCTGGACGGCCAGATCGCTCTAACAACTTAACCCAAGTTGCTAGCACTCTCAACGGATCAGCCTCCTATGTATATATATATCAATGCATTAATTGTGGCCAACACATACATATAAGAGAGTGTTATCTTGCAATTTTTGTAGAAGATGCAGTACGCAATTTCTTTTCTGAAAAGAAATGCAACAGGAAAAAATTGGTATTTCTAGTCCTTGGCTTAAAACCAAAAAAGGATATTTTGGTTCAAGATTTCTTCAAGTTCTCCGAGGATTCCATTTTTCAAAGAGTTGATTGCAAGGATTGAACCCGGTGTGGATACACATAGAGTCTTCGTATATTCGAAGAAATTTCTTCTGTATCAAGAACCTGCTTCCAGGTATTCTAATTTAAGGGTGGATTGCTTTTAGTCCTTCCGCTGCATGTTATAAATATTGTGCAATCCTACATTTTCCTCTTTTGACTTTTTGCAAATTTTAAGGATATAATTGGAGTCATCAAACAACACTTATTTCGTCCATAGTTAATATTTTTGTTCAATTCGAATCATATCCTAGGAAATCACAAGAAGTAAAAACTGACAAACAGAGGAGCAATTATATTGCCAAAGACCCAAAATTAGCATAAACCCAAAAGCACCAGAAAAAAGATAAATTCGGGCGAGACAAACAATACCTTCGAAGAAAAAAGAAACCTTCTCGGCGCTCTCGTAGAAGTAATCATCACTCGTACGTTGCTAAACAGAATTTAACCAAAAAATCAAACCAAGAATCGTAAGTAATTCAATATCAAGCCTAATTACAAATCAAAATCAAACTACGGTGAATAGCAAACAAAATTTATATTCCCTTCGAGTCATAATTCTTAATTATTGTCCCCTTTGACTATGTGCAAGTTCCTGGAATAGAATTGGGACATGTGACAATTGATTTCATTTCATACTCATGGTTTTTGAACAATGCTTATTTCTTCATCTTAAAATTTTGCAAAAAGTCAAAGGGAGAAAAATTATGAAACAGGAGGAAGTAGTATGATGAACCTGGTTCTTGGTAGAGAAGATGGAGGCGGTGGAAGAGCAGTCGAAATCGTCGAGCAATTGCTCCATTCTGTTCCTCATGGCATCTATCTCTTCTGGGCTACAAAAAGAGTCTATCACCAAGAACCCTGTAACCCAAAAATTGAAGTCATTTGGTTAGAGGATTGGGGTTTCAGAGCAACATACTACCCTGGTTTTTTGGAAAAGGGGTTTCATACCATTAGAGTTGAAGAACTGGAGTTGGTCGGGACTGAGATTTCCTGCGATCCCCATGGCTGTGGGTCGAGTGACGCAGGGTTTGATGAGAGAGTTGACGATCTAATTTTATTCTTTGATAGAACAGTCGCCGCGTGCTTGTTTTATGGCAATGCGCTCTGCGGTGGAAGGTCAGTTCAGTATTTTCCATCCGTTCTATTAGAATTTTCTCATTTAGAAGCCGATTATTTTTCTGCAATTTAATATTTATTTTACCATTAACAATAAACACTTTGTTTTATTTTTTTTAGGATAAATTACACACGGTACCCCTGAGGTTTGCTCTAAATTACACACGGACCCCCGTATCTTTGTAAATTACACTCCGCTACATTTTTTTAGTTTTTTATTTTTTCATTTGACGGGGTTAACGGAATTAATGAAAGGACGGTGATAAACAAATTAATTTACCCCCTTCTCTCTCTCTCTCTCACACACACACACCCACACCCACTGTCGATGAAGCTACGAGCCACCAACCGTAGCCACCACGACCCATCAACGCCCCATCACCACGACCCACAGCTGTCGGCCACCACCTCTGCGCGAAGACAACGATTCGTGAATCTGACTCAACCGCACAACCTCCTACTACACACCCACGGCCACCCACAACCACCAACCATACACACCCCACCATCAGCCACCAACAATCCACAACCGCAGCCACCAGTCCCCATCACCAACACAACAATGCCCGCCACCGTCTCTCCGTAAGAAAGCCCATCAGTTACAACTCCCCCACTTCATCGCCGTCCACCATCTCACCCTATTGCACACCGAGGGCCACCAACGGCCATACCCATATCATCGCCGTCCATAACAGTTGCAATTTACCCATATCTCGCCTCCATATATCAGCCCACCCACGACCACCGTCGCTCAAGAATCGCCACCAGTCGTCCATCCGTGCCGCCGCGCCTCTTTTCGATAACCTAGAACCGTCGGCCACCCACGACCCCTGAATCTAGACATCCACAGGTTACATCGCCCCTTCTCCGGTTAGATCGTCAGTAGCAACCGTCGAATTTGGTGATGGTTTGATTTGTTTCCTGGGCTTTTAAACTGTGATCGTCAGTAGCAACCATCGATTTTGACCATTTTTACTTGTCTGTAGATACCTGCAAATCACTATCTTTAGCAAATCATGTCTGTCGGCGAGCTCGCTTGGACCTACGCTTCTTTGATCCTTCAGGATGACGGCATCGAATATATAGTAAACTGGGTTTTTTGTAGTAAGGAGGAGGAGGAGAAGATAAGGGCAATTTCGGTATATCACAATAAATCAACATTGCCCTAATTTTTTCTCACGGTGCCCTAACGGAAGTGAGCTTTATGTACGATAATGACAAACCACAGGGGGCGGAGAGTAATAAAAATACTTAGGGGGGTCCGTGTATAATTTAGGGCAAATCTCAGGGGGTGTCGTGTGTAATTTATCCTTTTTTTTTAGCAAAATTAATATTTTCAACTCTATTTTTTGCACACGCATCGCATATGTCATGATAACTCGTATAAATTAAAGTAAAAAAGTTACTACTATACCCCTATCTCTTCGGCCACCACCATCCCTCCCTCTTTCTAAATCTAGAACTTGTGTGATTGTGTGCGCGTAAGATTGTATAGCCGTGTGTGCGAGATTGTATCTTCGTGTCTGTGATTTTGTCTCGGTGTGTGATGTCTCTCTATATGTGACTAAATGTGTGTTCACGCCCGTTTATGTATGTGTTTGGGTGTGCGATTGTGCGTTTGTGTTGCGCACGCTCGTCTGGAGTATGGAGATGTTGTCTTTTATCCTGTGAATCGGGGGAAAAAATCTAGTAGGAGAGGCGGGCCATTTTAGTCCGTAATGTTGCTTTTCTTTAAAGTTTACGGCAGATACGTATTATAAAAAAAAATTCATGACTTATTCCACGATGTTATGTCTTATTATATAGGCTTGCAACAAAATCTGAAGCGTGCCATAAAAGTGAATGATATTTTCTTGCAAGACGGTCCGTGTCGTGTCATCTCAGTCTTACATAACATCCGAGTCTACTCGAGCAGTGCGTTTTCATTCCCCTAGGAAAGCTACAACTGCCACTGAATCTATTCTTAAAGCTCACCTATCACCTGGATCCGATTCAAAATCCACTAAAGCAAGTGTTGCTCGAGAGGATATTGATTATCGAAGATCTTGTTATCTGGAAAAAGGCTACCTTCCTAAAGGATGAAAGGGCTCTTGCCAAGAAAAAAGAACTCACTTCTTGTGAATTGTATTCAACATTACATGCTCAAACAGAGATACCCATGGAGATTGTTGTGCCTTATGACCGTAGAACTTTTATAGCTTAAGAGGTCCCCTGAGTAACTACCAAAATCTAATCAAGATGGTATTAACATGGACACTAAGCACCAATGGGCTATTTCATATAGGTTCTGGAAAGTGATGGGGAAGAAAGGACGCTAGGCACCATGGCACAACATTGTATCATATGACACCACACCTAGAAAGCACTAAATCATCTCCTTCAGGTTGACCTCTACCTATGATGGAAAGAGGAGAGGATTGGTCATGATTAGAGTTGTCAAAAGGGGGCCAGGCTGCCGAGTCTGACTCGGCCCTAAAAAGCCCCGGGCTGACCCGACCCTAAATGGTGAACAATGCGGCCCTGGTCTTTAGGGCCAAGGGCTAGGCCATGTAATTGCCCAAAAAAGCCCGGCCCTAAAAAGGACCGTGACGAAATCGGTCCGTTTTTTAGGGTCAGTTCGAATGAACCGGGTCTGGCCCAACCCCAACCCAGTTTTTTGAATTTTTTGTCTTTTCCCAGATTCGCTCCAACGGCCATATTTTTGCAAAATTTCACTTTTATCCTTCCTCCCCCCAACAGATATATAGTGGCTAGTTTGGGGAGTATTTTCATCCAACAAGTTTCTAACAAGTCTTTTATATACTTTTACACTTTTACCCTCCTCAACAACTATAAACTACTAGTTTTCAAGGGTATTTTGGTCTTTTGCGAACTTTAGAAAATTTA
Organism: Escallonia rubra; assembly: GCA_033065855.1. NCBI lineage: Eukaryota > Viridiplantae > Streptophyta > Magnoliopsida > Escalloniales > Escalloniaceae > Escallonia > Escallonia rubra. Next base: position 32,574 of record JAVXUO010002155.1, on the reverse strand, counting down.
TAAATTTATCCCATCTTCTTCACATTTTTCACATCAATCTTTTCACTCTTTCTTATCTAAATTCTACAAGCTTTGCTACCATTCTTATATGTTACTAAGTATTAATCCTCTCTAATTTTCAATTACAAGTATTATTTATTTATTTACTACTTTTATTCATTTTCATTTAATTACTCTTATTAGTTTTATTTTTCATTCTTGTCAAACAATTTTAGCTTAAAATATGTCTCGATTATTTAAATCACGTAGCAAACATTCAACACCACCACAACCATTCGATTTTCAAGATCCACCAGTAATGGGTATAGATACCCAAGCCAATTGGCAGTTTAACCAAAATATTTCAGAGTTTGAATATACACCTTCAGAAGATACCCAACATTTTAGTCAAAGCCGCAACTCAGTTGGCTATCTACTACCCTGGGGAAGAATTTTACCTCAATGAGCGGTCATCATGGTGAAGGACCGAGCAATCCTACTGCTAGTCTACCAGAAGTCCAAAAGGGGGAAAAAAGAAAACCTCGTGTTGGAATCATTTTGAGGATAGCATGATCGATGGTGTTTGAAGAGCTCAATGTAAGTACTGTAGTAAATTATTTTCGTGTGGTCAAGGTAATGGATATCTTAATAGGCATTACCCTCTGTGTGCATCTAAGCAAAGCCATGTCCAAACTAACCAAACACACTTATCTTTTAACAGTAAGTTATTTATTTATAATCAGCGAGACCAAATGGACAGTCTTGTTGAATTTATTGTTCACGATGAACAAGTTTTTAGTTTTGCTGATAATGTTAAGCACTCTAGATATATGAATACTTACATGTAACCTTTGTACAAAAAGGTTCATAGAAACACAACTAGATCAGATGCACTTAGACAGTATAATGCTGCTAAAGCACGCTTGATTGATTATTTTGATGGTAAAGTTAGCCTTACTTCTGATGTTTGAAAATCTCCTTTTATTCTAGTTAGTTATGCTTGTGTGACGGCTCATTGGATTGATTCTGATTGGACTATAATGAAGAGAATCGTCGGTTTTGAACTCTTTTTTTATCCACATGATACAACTACTATTATAATCAATGCATGTACCACATTTTAAATAGAGAACAAGATTATGAGTATCAGTTTTGATAATGTTTCTAAAAATGTAGCTGCTATTGAAGTCTTAAACGAGAGTATTCGACCTGTACTTGATGTAAATTATTTCATGTTCCATGTGCCATAAAAATTAATTTAATTGTTCATGATGGTTTAGCTGCTGCAGGAGATATTCTTCACGAAATGAGGAATATGGCAACGTATATTAATAGTTCGGGTTCGAGAATACAACAATTAAAAACTTTGTGTGTTCAATACAATTTGCCTCGTAAAAGACCACTTATAGATGTCGTGCATAGGTGGAACTCCACATATCATATGATTTTACATGTTTTGGTGTACAAAGAAGTGTATACGCACTGCCTACTAAGCTTGTTCCCACAAGGCTTGCCAAGTCACGCGGAATGCCAGATGTCTGCACAACTATCCCGAATTTTTGGAGGCATTTTACTCGTACTAATTTATCATCTGGTACGTACTATCCCACCTCTCATATCGCTATAGTAGAAATATTAAAAATTGTTACAATGTTAACGAAATTGAGATATATAGGACCCTTTCAGGAAATAGTAAAACAAATGGACATTAAGTTTAATAAATATTGGGCGGAATTGCCTGTTGTTTTTGCTGTCGCCACTTGTTTGGATCCCTGGTTAAAATTGCATGGCATGAATGTCTCGATAGCAGAAATATCCAGACTAATGTGCTACATGGATAAGGCCACAGTAGATCTTACAAAGAAAGTGAGCGCGACATTTGTGGATATGTATTACCTATATTGAAATTCCGCTTACGTGCGTGGGCAAGCTACATCGTCAAGTGGTGAAATGTATTATGAGTCATATCTTAAGGGTCTTGAACATCTAGTCGCAAGACAACTAACTACTAGCGGAACGTACTTCTAGTTCTGCAGGTTCATATACTTTTTTCTCTTTTAATGAAATTTGTTTATATGTAAATACTAGTCATTATTTTTCTTTACCAATGGAAGAGCAAATGAATTTTAATTTGCTAACTTTTTGGAAACAAATTTATAAAATTTTATCTCAAATTGTCCGGAATGTACTACCGGTGCAAGCCTTCACATTTGCTTCAGAGTCAGCATTTTCAGCGAGCGAGAGGGTATTGGATAACAGGAGGAGTCATCTTAACCTCGAGTCACACGAGTTATATACATGTTGGAAGGATTATCTTGATGCAAAATACCGCGAGCAAGATAAACTGATTGATGATAGAAGGAGCAATGGTTCAAGCGTCGAGGATCTTCCGGATGATTAGGTAATTTCACATAAAACATAAATAGAAAGATTTTAAAAAAAAAAATTATTCAGGCTCGAGCCTAGCCCTACCCTAAAGTTAGAGCCTAGCCACCTAGGGCTTGGGCTTGGACAGGACCAAGATTTTCCCCTATTGGGCCCGACCCAGGCCCAGTTCCCACGGCCCAAAGCCCGGTCTAGCCTAGGCCCTCCTTCTGGCCCCCTAGGCCGCCCCAAGCCCGGCCCCAGTAGGGGTGAGCACGGTTCGGTTTGGGGGTCAAACCGTAAACCGAACCGTTACCCCTCGGTTTGAAAATTTGTGAACCGAACCAAACCAAACATCATCGGTTTGGTCGGTTTAAACAGTTCGGTTTAGTCGGTTTTGATCGGTTTGCCCACTTAAAGTGGTCGTTACTTTGCACCCTACTAATTGAAGTTATATTTTTTCTAAATTGCATATAATCTTATTTCATTTGATATATAAGTTCTCGTTGATGAATGAGAAAGAATGAACAAATATAAACTAGATATTGGTCACAAATTTTTTGTGTTCTAAGTGTTGTTAATATTTTTGTTTCTTTTAACTTTCAAGATTTGTTTATTTTGGAGTTGCTTAGTACCTTATATGTGTAATTATCAATGAAATGTTACTAAAAATACATTAACATAATATAGGTCGGTTCGGTTTGGTTTGGAATCGGTTTAAAAAATGTGAACCGTGAACCAAACCGAACCAAGGTCGGTTTGGAAAATATGAAACCAAACCGTTAAGATCTTTAGATGGTTTCGATTGGATTGGTTCAGTTTGATCAACTTGAGCGGTTCAGATCGGTTTGAACGGTTTGATGTTCACCTCTAGGCCTCAGTGGGCCAACCGACAAAACAGGCCGGGGCCGGGCTCGAGGGGTAGGGAAACAGGTTGGGCCGGGCCAAAAGAGATGGATATCTAGGCCCAGTCCAAGCCTAGGCCCTAGGCCCAATATTTAGGGCCGGGCTTGGGTCGGGCTCGGGCCCAAAAAAAAAAAAATTTCAAAAATTCTTCTTATTCATTTTTTACTTTGCAGAGGAATTAAATTGAAGATAAATCATTAATTACGTTAAAAAAAAATGGTGATGTTATAAGTTGGATACCTTGATTCAGCAATTTTTTAAAGAAAGAGAAGTTGAAATCAAAGTGAAAGGGCTGCAGTAAAATAAGTATAAGTTTTGTTTTCTTCTTCCGTTGGCTCAGTAGTGACATAATCTCAAATTTCACCTTTTTCTTCTTGGTATTAACTTATAAAAGCGTTGGAATTATTGCCTTCATTATACAGATTACCGATATTGCAATCAATGATACTCAAAATAAGTAGCTAACTCAGAGTTTTCTTACTTGAAGCAGCCACATCTTTGTATGTCGATGCTCAATTATTTCATTATACAGGCATGAACTAATATGGTGTTCTTCCAGTTAAATGTCATTTTTTTTACTCTTTCAAAGATGTTTCAGTTGTTCTACTAGTCCTACTTTGGAAAATTGAACTTTCAGTTATACTTCACTCAACTTAGTTCAATACAGGGAAGCATATACTTTGTTGTTCGATGTTCATCTGAACTTTACGCACATGAACTAAATTTGATCAATGAACAAGTGATTTAAATGAATTTGATGATGGAAAACATTCCTCTCGAAGAAATGGACATCGAGGTCCTCTCTTTAATGTGGCTTGAAGATATTAATGAAGCTGGAAAACAAGTCAATGTGAAAAAACCAGGAGCATATCAAGATATGCTGGAGGAGGTTACCTTCATCGAGGAACCAACAATAATTGATTTCAAACGTCTCCTAGAGTTAACCAACTATATTGAGAAGGGCTCCTCCCAGTGGTAAAGAACTGAGAGTATAAGCATGCTAATGTTGTGCGGCTTCTCAGAGAAGAGCTTGAAAATCTCAACAGGAGGAAGTTGAGCTCAAAAAATTGAAGATACTGAATTTTTGAATGAGGGAATCTAAAATTTCTGAAAACAAGTGGGAAGGGCCAAAGGACCGAACCAGATTAGGGCCAAATTTGGGCCGGAGCTAGGCCTGACCTGGGCCTTTTTAGGGCCGGGCCGGGCCAAAATTCACAAAAAAACAGGTCTGGCCCTAGCCCTAGCCCTAGCCCGCCCTACGGGTTAGGGCCAGTACTGTTCATCTTTAGGGCCAGGTCGGGCCGGCCCGCCCTTTTGACACCTCTACGACTAGACTCATGATCTTCAAGGAACTAGCTTTCTGGTTTGAACGAGAAAGGGTTTCACTTGCAGCAGAAGAGGGGTACGATAGAATCTAGCATCCTCAACATTATTTGGGAGCACGTTCGCTGCAAAAGTGATTCATCGAAGGTGCCTACAAACCGGGCAAATTGGGAGCCATGTGCCAACTGGGATTTGCCCCGAGGCTATTCAAAAGTAGTGGTGCAGAGTGGGAGAATTTTCTACTTGCTCCGCTTGGTTTTTGTAAGTAGCTCTAGCGTATTACATGAGCTAAAGCATAAGAGCTTTTGCTCCCTGTTTTGTGTTCAATGAATTACCATTCACCTAGAAAAGACAGGACTAGTACTGTAACAAACATACGACGCATAACATCTATTACCAACAACAATAGATTGGATAAACTTAGCAAATGAACTAATCTACTGACGGTAAAGAATGAATAGAGTCCAATATGTCTATAAAGTCTTACACGTAAAGATAATAAACTAATGTACAAACTACAAGATCACAAAACTAGGTCAACGGTATGGGATGTCATTTCGCAGCTTGTTAGATACAGAAACGCCTTGGTAGCTCCTGCCCCTTGGCACCGGAAAGGTCTACGGCATCCTTTGTCAAGATAATGTACAACGCGATGGAGTCCCTACCAAACACGATCCCTGAAGCTTCAAAACTGATGTGTTTGCCCTCTCACCAATGAGAAGGGGAAAAAATCGAAAGAATTACAACGAATAGATGAAAAAATGCGGTTAGCAAGATGTGCACGCAAAATTGTGGATTATAAAACCCTCCACATCGTTTCAATCAGGACATCACGTAGCGGATGTTGATCTTGAATCTACTGTTTTATTCACACGGCACATGCAATTTGGACAAGGGAACGAGTATATAGAGTCAGTTGGTCTTTTGACTTCAATTCCTTTTGAATCGCTATGAGCTCGCAAATTCAGCATATGCCGCTTGAAGCTTTTCCATCTGGAAATCAGCCATAGGAGATTCAATAATCAAAACGTAGACCATGTGTTACTAATGATCGACTCACAAGAAAATATGACACCTATAACTTGCAATGGATGTGGTTTTACACCCTGCACTAGCCTTCTACAAAATGAGAAGTCCCCCCCCCCCCCCCCCCCCCCTCCACAGGGTTGAAGGCAGGTAAGAAGCAAGCATGAATTCCAGTGTTTTAGAAATTCATTAACCATTTTCTGAAACTTGTCTTAGTGTTTAACCAGTTTAGTTGTCCTAAGCCAGGTAGGCAGCATAAGAGTACACATCAGCAAGTCCCTGCTTTTTGCTGGCTCGACTTTAATATCGTACCAGCCATGTCACTGCCAAAAGACATAATGTACACGTAACCAATAACAAACGGAAAGAGTAGCTACGGAAACATTACCCGATATTGGGGTTGTCAAAATACAGTACCAACTTCCGTTTGTCAGGCCTGATTGTCTTGGAGTGCCCACTAAACATGTATCTTCTGTGGCCCAACAAAAGATGGGGAAAGTTCCCGCCCTGTGTTGTCACAAATACTTCACTATGAAGACAAACAGTGTAGTCTATGGCAGCCATCCTGGAGGAATAGTTCTAGAAGCAGTAAAGTGAGTTAAAGCATGAAAATTAAATTGGTAACGGAAATAGAAGTCAAACTATAAGAAATGCAAAAAGTATTCAAACCTTAAATGGCTCAAGTTCCTCGGGAGATGCCAGCATCTCTTTAGTTCGTAAAAGGGGAAACATTTCTAACAGTGGAGCCATATGTCTCTCGGAATCGTATATCTTTCCAGATGCTAAAAAGATGGATGTATTGTTATCAAACCCCATTCCTCTAAGCATCAAACCAACCTGATATACAAGGAACAAAGGAACTCGTTACAGCTGTATTTAATAGGCATACTAGCGATCCCCGAGATGAACGATATCACTCGAGTCCAGTAATACAGCTAATTTTATAAAACTCTTGATACAGTTTGCTCCAATTAGGCATTGGGGTGAAAATTGGCTCAGACTTTAGTGTGGCAGGTAAGGCCCTGTGCATAACCTCCCAATGGCAGAAGCCTTATGCACTAGCCCCCCATTATATAAGGTAATGAAACTACAATATATGCAAGACCAAGTACCACACCATCGAAAATACGGTAAAGATATCTAAAAGTAAGACAGGCTAGACAGCATCGAGCATCCAAGCCTGAGCTTGGCCAGAATACTTCACCAAGTTAGAGTTAGCTTTTCTGTAAATGCTTCTCTTCTTATTGTTCAAAGTTAGTATACCTGAGTTCCTCTGCAATGTCCAAAATCAGAACAAAAACTTCACAAAAACAAGCTCAAATCATGTCTACAAAACACCACACTTAATTGCTCCCAACAGATCCGAGCGGTCAAATTTTTAATCCAAGTACTAGTCCAAGTTACATGGAATCAGGTGCGATAAGATAAGGGGGCACAGCCAAGAAGTGAACCACAACTCCTAAAATTGGATACACAAAATATCACATAAATTGACAAGCAGAAGTAAAATATGATCAGTAAATTATGTTGAAGTTTCTGGCTTTAGAAGTAAATCTAACTTGGATGTGACCAAAAAGATCGTATGCGTTAGACGATAAACGTCATATTGGGGGTCAATAGATGCATGACAGCTCATAGGGAAGTATTATACACATAGGTTGAACATATGTAATCTATTTTTGTCAAGCTTCATCCACTCCTCGTAGCAGGTATGCATTTGACTATTGGCGTCTCCATGTCAAGCTGGCAGCAGCTTGATCAATAAACGTCGTATGTAGGACAGCTCATAGGGAAGTAGTATACACTTAGGTTGAACGAATGTGATCTATTGTTGTCAAGCTTCATCCACGCCTCGTAGCAGGTATGCATTTGACTGTTTAGCATCTTTAAGTCAGATGGCAGCCACGTCAAAGTTTCGAAGCCCTAATTTCAAGGGTGTCAAGCTGCTCAGGCAATTGGTTATGACCCACTGAAATCTCTGCAATCGTTTTAGTCAAAGCAGCTCAGGGAATAAACCATTTATAGAATGTCTACTTAGTTAATCCGAGATGGGGATGGTAGCCTGGCATCGTCACATCATGATGTAAAATGTTGCATAAGAAATTGAAAAGTACATACAACATATAAAACCTGTCCAAAAAAGAAGTAAATAAAAGGGGAAGACTAAAGAAGTGCATTGGTACTAGAAAACAAACTATTAGACAATGAATACGGATGGCTAAAGTTGAGTAGGCTTTGTGGCGAGGTCACAAGAAAATTGACAAATGAAAGAAATCTAGAATAGATGATGCCAATATTTTAGACTACAGAATCAACAATATTACCTCTAAAGGTGTGAGGGGACATTTGCCATTCATCCTGATTGCTCCAGGACGAATAACTCGACCAGGCTTAGTAAACTTTCCCCTCCAACCTCTCTCCCTTGCAGCATCCATGTCTTCCTTTTCCTTTTTCCTACTGTCTTATACACAACAAGAAAAAGCAACCATGTCCTGCACGAGAATATCATTATTCCTAGCTACAAGATTCTCATGATTATCTCATTGCTGGTGGTCAAATAGAAAATAATAATTTAGAATTTCTGGCAGAGTGGAAACTAACCTCTTCAAAGCGAAGATGCACAGATACATACTTGCCACCATTATTTGCACTGTGTTCTTTCATTCTTGTGACTAATGTTATGCCCAAATCTAATATCGGACTTGAAAATCGTAAAGCTTCATAGTTTGCCAAGCACCGGAGCCGTTGAACTGCTGGAGGAGCATCAAAGGACAGTCGGTTTGCAAAAGGAGATATCCGTATGACCCTGAAATCAAGATTTATACACCAAATTCTTCAGTCAGCAAAAGGAAAAATATATCCACTGACCGTTGTTCAAAGATGAGTAAAAATATTAACCAGATGGCAGCCACAATATACACATATACAGCACTCCATTACTACGAGAAATGTTTGCATTTGTCACACAATTAGAATTAATTAAAATTTTAAAGTAAAAATGACCTAGGATTTTCTCACACAATCATGAATTTTCCAGAAAATTGAGCCACGAGCAGTATTATCAAAGGCGCGCCTAGGCGCAAGGCGCATTCCCTGCTCCTCGCCTAGGGCTAGGCGCAGCCCCTTCGAAAAGGCGCGTGCCTAATGTGCCTAGGGGCCCAGGTGCAAGGCCGCAGTGGAGGCACAAAGAAAAGCCTAAAAATCCTAATTTTTTATTTTTGCATCATGGCATCATCTCAACCATTCATTATTTTTTGTTCTTTATTTTATAGCATAATAAATCAATATCTAAACCACAAAAAAAAAAAAACCTAAAACTCCAAATCCCTAATCAATCAATTGTCGTATTGTTGTTTATTGTGCTAGCGTCCCGTCTCCAATTGTTACTCTTTTTTAAGTAAATATACCCTTCACTTCACCTTATAGAAAAAGAAGATGAAATTGAGGAGAAATCTCTATCAGACTTGGAACTTATGATTCCCCTTTGAGGAAAAACATTCTTGCTTTAGCCTTCACTAATGATAAGGATGACGTTGTCATATTTAGTTAGGATCAACTACTTCTCATTAGATCTGAAACTCTTTCTAGTGTTCAAAGTTTGTAACATTACCATGTTATGAATTTTTTTATGTGATTTTATTGGTTTAATGCATTAATATCTATTTATTTTTATTTTGCGCCTCACTTCAAAACGGCGCGCGCCTGCGCCTACGCTCCAGGGACCCTTTGCACCTTAGGTGCGCCTTCGCCTTAATAACTATGGCCACAAGTAATGTAAAGGAAGGAAATTATGAATATCATGTCGAAGAACATCTTTGGAAATTAAGTTAGCAAGTGCCTCAGATAGCAATTATAGTGGAAATATGTTTTGCCAGAAGAATAATTCAAGTGCATACCCAGTAAACTTCAGAATATTAAGCTTCCTTCTTTCAATCTGGGGTTGTTATTAAACTCCGAAAAATAACTTAGTAATCTCTACTAACTTATTTTGTTAGGACATAATTGATTAAAGCCTAATTGGAGGCACGGGAAAAAATCGAGGCTTTGCGTAGATTCCATTCTTACGGCAACCACTTGTTCCGGTGAATTCCACTCGCCAGTAGCAAGGACATTAAATCTTCCCACCGACATTTCTGCTTTAAAGGGGGATGCTGTTTACTCTCGACAGGCGTAACAAGTGAATCTACTTCTCAACCCTGATCCACCAACCAACTTCAAGAGGAGGCATTCAAGGTCAATCTACTGAAAGGCGCATTAAAATGCTTTGACAGGTTCTTTCACGGTTTGCATCTTGACCAGAAAATTTGAGTTTTACCAAACCGTTGACTAGCATATAACAAAGAACATGTTGCAGGATCATCACCAAGAAAAAGCCATACCCAATTTATTTTTCCATGAACATTCATAAGTGGAGCATGCATGTTGAAACTTAGAAATAACAATAAAGGGACAGCTAAGGACTTAAACGCATACTCACTTTTCTTCAAGTAACTTTGGAAGAACTGTATCCCTGTAGTACTGGATAGGTGCATACGCTTTTATTTTGAAATTGAATACGTTGGACATATTGTAGTCATACCGCTCCATTAAGTACCCAGGAATCTTGTCAACCACCCTAACATCATTTTGTAATGTACTAACAAAATAATCTTCATCGTAAATGTCACTGAATTTGCTGTACCAAGAAAATCAGCCGTCAAAGAAAACCACAAGTACAATCGAGCTATATTGCATACTGCTGGAAAAATCACGACTCGTAAACAATAACATACTTCACCCTGATATGGGAGTAGTTTTATACAACTATAACATCATACAGATCCCTTTAACAGCACAAGAATTGCCCTGGTACTCAAACTATATGCATAGAGGTAAATGCATTTATTTGGCAGCTAACCTACTTCCTTTGAAAAGCAATGCCAGCTTACCCCCATATACATTGAAAACTCGTGTTTGGAGGTTGAATTTAAGCCACTGGCTCACAATGACAACTGAGCTACAAGAATTAGGATCTCCCATACTCATGTTTGTGAGTTACTGGGATATTTCTACCAACGATTATCCCCAAGTCCCTCTCCATTGACAATGACATAAAAAAGTTATAAGTGGAGAAAGAATGTTCCAAGGAAGGTGAATAGTACAAAAGAAGGTGAAGTAAGAAAGAACCCTAGCAAGTCTAATGGCATCTTGGGATAGTAAGGAGCAATTTCCATCTTTGCTGCTGAAGAGATTTGAGGATAAAAAATGTAGAAAAGAGTTTCTCCTATCAAGTTAGGCGGTACAGTTGTGTTACTAAGACTCTAGTTCATCCAGAAATCACCTACTCTCTCAGATACATGATCGGCAAAGAAAAAAGGTGTCTCCACTCGTAAACGTGACTCTACTTTCAAGCTTTGTGCCCACCTCTAGCTAAAGACAACCAAGGCGTGACAATGTATGCAAGTTACAATATTTTGCCATGTTTATTTTCTTACGTAATTTGTTTGTTCCAGAAGCTTAGACAACCAAGGCATGTTTGTTCTCCATTGACAATGACATAAAAAAGTTATGAAAGAAGTACTGAGAGGTTAGTGTATTGACAATGTGAAGTTCCAGAAGCTTAGAATTTGTTTTTCATGTTTTATAGGGTAATGGCCCTTGCTGTACCTACGGATTTCTATAGAACTCAATTTTCTCACTAGAGAGCTCTTCCTAGCATCACTTGTCTTGTATATACTCACTGATATTGATTAGTACTATTATACATGCATGCTGTGAGCATATACTAGCCAAGGAAACCTGTTGCAAAAAATTGAATTACAATAACGCAGTTTAAAAATGATAGCATATAGGCCCCTCCCCTGCCAAACATTCCCGGTGTGCACACCTGCGCAATGTGCGTAGCTTTATTTAGAACTGAATACAATCTTGAAACCTTTCATGAAAAGATTAAAATAGCTAACTATTCCTTAATGTAAGTGTAAAAAGCTTAACATTGATAATTCAGCATTTGGATTCAATTTGTGGCAAAAATTAAAAAGACAACTTTAGTTCTTCCACTTATTTTTCAAAAAATGTAGACATTGAATTTAGAAGGTGCGAACACAAGCAAAAAAAAAAAATGGAAATGAGTAAACAAAAGAAAGATCAAATGCCACAAAGAGGCACGTACTATAGAGGGTGTAAGAAGATAAACCATTTGTTTGTCAAGATGTTAAGAAGGAAAAAAGATATAGGAATTTAAAACTTGAAGTTTAAGCAAGGAAAGTAAACTGAGAAAGTGATAGTAGAAAATTGGGACCAATGAGCCAGTGAGTTTGATTGTGGCAAAGACACGTATCGGAAAAGTGGAGCACCAAATGTCATTTTTACAGCACTCCAAATAGGACATGTATCGAGCTCAAGAAGAGGTTGTGATGTCAGTTTGCAAATATGCCCTCTTCTTATAAAGATATTTAGAAGCTGTTTTAATGTATCAATGACTTAGGTACAAGGACTTACACGTCACTACATCAACTAAAACATGTCTGCAACGTATGAGTTAAATTAAGCGTGTTATACACGTGTTCCAACCTCCCATGACCGATTCCTGTTCCCAGTTGCTGATGAGAAATTAGGGCTACTAGCAACCACCAAAAATAATTAGTAAGTTTCTCACCCATCTCGTCTATGAAAGTTTTCTGAATTGCATACTGTAGGAATTGCCCCTCTCATACTGGGTCCCGAGTTGCTTACGACCATAAGTGTGTACCACTAAAAGTTCTATAGATAACAATGGGTGGCTTTAGAAGGGATTCAAAATAAATCATCTTTATAAACTCCATTACAGGGGTATGATCGACTTACTAAGTGCAATAACGGCAAGTGTCACAACTCTCGGTAGGTGGAGATAAGTTTTTGTATGATGGTATAGTATGTATATGGTGATGAAAGTTTCATACGATAAGAAGGTTTCTTCAATCCTGCTAACTGTATCCTTTTGATACAATTTATGTTTATGCCAGTTACGAGCTAACATACATAAAATTCTCATTTATGAAGTTTCTCAAGTACTTGCGAGGTCTTTTATATGCTTACATGTGCCTTAGGATGAAGCAAAGACCAGAATCTATAAGTAATATTATTCCATCTAAATCTTTCTCTGCTAGCGGTTAATTCGGTGAGTGAAACAACAGGAGACACAAATCAGATACCCTCTTGTCTTCCGGCTAGCACATGTTTGTGTCCACAATATAGTTATTATCGTTTGCTTCAACTTGCAAGACTTTAGATCATGGTGAGTCATATACGGTCCTAGAAAGCACCAACACCTCATATAAGTCGAGGTATGGTGTCCGACATCTACCGACACCTCAACCCCTCACCGACACCTCTGGACACGTGTCCGACACCTCTCAGCGGTGTCTGAAGATATTGATTTATCTTTTAATTACCGGACACCGTGTCGGACACCTCTTGAAGAAGTGTCGGACACCTCGTGAAGAAGTGTCCACGACCACGCGTATGGGGCCAAAATACAATATTTCAAATTTATTTGAGGGATAAATATGGGATTTTTTAGAAATGAATTTATAGGCCAAACCCTAATTAGATCGACTCAACAAAAGGTACCTTCTTCTTTTCTCTCTCATCTCTTTCTCTTTTCCTTCTTTTTATTGCCTAAAGCATCCAAGCTTGCCAGTCTCCGGCCTCATTTACAGACACATCTGACTATATAAAACCTCTCTTTCATGCCTTTGGTCCCATGTTTTTTTTCTTTCTCTCTTGTTATTATTGAGACTCTAATCATGGTATAAAAAAACATTCAACAGCTTTCTTGTTGCCGACCTTTTTTCTTGTTACTATTGAGACTACTTCATGTTACTTACTTTCTTTCTCATCCGTTTTAAATGAAATTCAGTTGTTCCAATTGAGATGTGTGTGTGTATATATATACATATATATACATACGTGTGTGTGTGTGTGTGTGTGTATATATATATATATATATATATATATAAAAAATAAAAATATATTAAAAAATTCAGCGGTGTCCTGAGGTGTCCAAAATCCGATTTTTTGAAAATTACGTTTGGTTCGGTCGGTGTCAAGACTTTCATGGTGAGTCATATACGGTCCTCGTGCTTTTGAACAAATTACATTATAGTTAAGGATCTACAGGTATTTAATTTTGGAAATTGAAAGAATCCAAAATCATCATGCACATGCTGAAACTTTTTCAGCAAAACTGGTAAGGATTAGAGGGTCAGTATGGGTGGTAGACCATTTCACAAATGAAGCAATTACAAATTACTGGATGTTGTAAGGACCATAACAATTACAAATGAGCTCTAGAAGAATCAGTTTTAACTGTCTATACTTCATCTTGTTGGCAAAAGCGATATAGTGGTGGACACCTCATTTTTTGATCTGGGACTGATTTCATTTTCGAAAACCTTGGGATCAGAACGTCTGAAGATGTGGAAATTAGTGGGTGTGTGTAGTTTTTGTGGACCATGATCTGTGTCTACTTTGATAGTTCATTTTCTCCAAAACTATGTTGCATGGACTCTTCAAAATGCATGAAGTACCCGTGTCGGACACTCAACACTTGGACATGAGTATGGGATATCTGTCCGACACATCCGGTAGGATCTGCCACCAAGAACACTATATTATAGTGCTTCTTTTAGTTCGTTATTACTTTGAGATGATCTCAGTTTATATTAAAACGATTTTCGTAACTCAAAACACCACGAAGATTAAGGAATAAGTAAAATACAAGAATAGATAGGAACATTTTGACGTGTCCCCGTGTCTTTAGTTTTGAGAAATAGACGGATCTAAAACTTGGACACGTATCCGACTCAGACACTCGTACCAAGTCCATGTAACATAGCTCCAAAAGGAATGTAATTTAGGTTTGGAAGACTTAAGATTTAGGTTGTTGGCATGATACTATTGAAGAATAGTTTTTAAAACTTTGGGAGCAGGTCTGAAGATGAGAAAAATAGTGGGAGTATTTTGTTTTTGTGGGCCATGAATATCCATGTTTATTTTGATAGCTCATTTCCTCCAAAAGGTCGGGACTTTAAGTATGGATCACTTTAGATATCGGTTGTTGGTATGACGAAATTCGGAGGATGGTAACCCGTTCCTTAGTTTCAGGATTCGCCTCATATGGTGACGAATCTCTATGAGAGTCGCAAATTTGCGCTCTAACGTAGGAGCTTCATGGAATTGCGACAGGATGGGAGCTCGAAGCAACGTGGGTTGATTCGTTCGCCAATGAGCCTTGATTAAGTTAGTTTTCTACTCTTTGGTGTTGCAGAAACCCGCCCCCAAAAAATGGTGGCAACACCTAGAAGAAAACCATTTTCTCACTTTTCTCTCACACACCAAGGTCCTCCAAGTTTGACTTTCTTGTGATATATCACATGGGAGATAGGCGTTGTTAATGAAACACATTATGCATTCAACCACAGATATAAGCATTTGGGGACGTTCTCTCACAGCTGGATTTCTTTAGAAAGCTGGCTACTGGCAAATAACAAAAGAACACACATACAATATCGAAGCCCATATCAGATACTCTTTCTCATAAAGTGAAAATATATTTTTGTGTTAGAACTCTATATTCATTTCTATTTAAATTATAATTTTTTTAACACTTATTTGAGCCGCTTCCAACTCGAATTCTTCTAGGCATCTACACTTCCTTGCTCCCGTTTCGTGCAACTAAGATCTGTACTAAGCAGAATTTTACTGTTGAAGTACTCCTTTTGTCCTTTTTTTTTTGGGGGGGGGGGGGGGGGGGGGGGGGGGTAATCTGCTCCTTATCTTATCTGGTCCTGGCTTCTTTGGGAACTTGAACACAAAGCTGGAAATCGAGTGTTATCAATCCGAAAAATGATCTGGAGGTCTCACTTTGCTCTTATCCATGAAAATCAAAGAGCTTCCTGATTTGCATTGTGATGTTATATTAGATATATTTCAGTTACTTCATTGTTGCACACTATTTCTGTGTAGATTTTGTAACTCGATTAGCTTATTTCAGACAAATCAAAAGGTAGTTAGTGTGGTAAGAAGTAGTCAATGGTTATACTGATGTATGTTTCAGATCATATTTTTACGGGTTATTATTACCAGTTTACTTGTACATTAGGACCCTGTTTACACGTAGTACTTTGTGATCTCACAATGGTTAGCCACTTAGCCTTGCTAATATTCATCTGCAGTAAATGTGAATAAATACATTATCTACAATGTAGAGAGCTTCTTGGTGTATGTAGATTGAACCATTGAGAGGCTAACTTCCCTTTTGTAAATGCCATTTACGGCTCAATAGGTGGTTGATCTTTGCTCTGTAAAGCTACTATGTTTGACTCCCTAGGAAACGTGCCAGGAATCCTAACAAGGTAATGTTCCAGATACCTACTTTAACAAGCTACTGCATCATTGAGCATTCTAATTATATCAGAGAACTCGGAATAACATATATGCTTACGCACCTGATATCTCTCCAAATGCTATGATAATGAAAATTGGGAATGATAAGTGTTGCATTAAGATAGCCCGCAACAGCAACTGCATTACATATCTAAAACCAAATAGCAAATATGCAAAGTGAATCAGTTAGTAAGAAAGTTTAAGCATGTATACAAGTTGAAGTAAACAAGTCTCAGGCAAAAAATCTACCGATGTCCGCTGCTGATTCAAGCCACCATTTGCTTCAACGTAGATGTACCCATTTGATTCTGGTAGGCCTACATAACAACGGATGCATATCTTTATGATTCGATTTATTGACACCAAAAGCATGCATACGGGACTATTCGATGTGACTGGACTTCTAAGAAGTTGAGTATTAAGTATGATTGGCACAAGGTTCGGCGACATATTATCTTCTCAGTTGGTTCTGGAGTTCTTAACATCTTTTGGCACGATCCTTGGTGTGATGACTCTTCTCTTAAACATTTGTTTATTGATTAGAATAGCTCTCATGTCACCATCTCGGGGAGTGGTGTCTCAGGGGCATCTTGTCTGGAGATTTTCAAGATTGTCAGAAGAAGCTGGTAACTCAATTTTAGGTGTTCTTGACTCGTGTAACCTTCAACTTGGCTCTCAGGATATTTCCTATGAACACGGGTTTCTTTGGCAGCTCTCTAATATACTTTACACAAAACAAAACCAAAAAAAAAAAAAACGAGTAGATAATCCTATACCCCATTCTAGTCCTGGAAACTTGTGGGACCCGGGATATCCTAATCTAACAGATGCAAGTGTAATGCCCCTTGTTTCGAAACCTAAATGCTAATGTTTAGCAACCCAGCATTTTATCTTGCAGCTGCTACAGTAAATGCAAGCTATGGAAATCCGAAGTGTAAGCTAAGTGCTCAGACTATATTGGCTAACATTTAACAGTACTCAGGGAGGTGTGGCTCTTTTACTCACCTGAATTTAATGTAGAATTCACTCGAGCAATGAGGCCTGTATTGTCGGCCAATGATAGCTCTTCATGTTTCTTAGAATAACTGATATACGTTATATGAGTTTGTTACTCTATAGTAGACTAATCTTCTAGAAAGTAGCAACATTCTCATAATAAACAAGCAGTCCTATGCGCCCTGGAAGTTTCTGATAATTATGCAACTCTAAGAAGGAATGAAAATAAATGTATAAAAGTAATAGCTAACATATAGGAAATATTAAAATAAGCTTCCCAGCTAAGACTATGGATAGTTTATACCTCCTGAAGACTTGTTTATACATGGCCGCCAGGCACCACCTTTATAAGAGTGTTTCCACACCTACAGTAAATTCAATGCATCGTGTCACGGTGAGCAACGAAAAAAGAAATAACAAATATAATAGCATGCTCCTGTCAACTCCAGAAATAACAAATATAATAATAAGCTAGGGAGTTTGCACATCAAATGGATCAAAGAGGGAGGGTTTCTCCTTCAAGCTATATTACGTGGACTCGGTACGAGTATCCGAGTTGGATACGTGTCCAAGTGTCGGATTTGTCTATTTTTCAAAATCCAAGACACGGGACCCAGCAAAATATTCCTACCTATTCTTGTTTCTTAGCTATTCCTTAGTTTACATAGTGTTTTATGATACGCATATCGTTTTAATTTAAATTTCAGATCATCTCAAAGCAATAATGAACTAAAAGAAAACTATAACATATGTTCCTAGTGGCATATCCTACAGGATGTGTCGGACACATATCAATACCCATGTCCAAGTGTCGAGTGTCCGACACAGGTACTTCATGCATTTTGAAGAGTCCATGTAACATAGTCTTAAACTACTAGGATATAAGAAAGCATCGTGCACCAACAATGAGATAGCTATTGAAATGTACAAAAGCTAGCGTATCTGTCCAATTAAATGCTGAAGTATCAAACTCCTGGTCTCAAGTAAGATCTTCAAAATTAGAGTTTCCCCAAGCATGCCATAGGGGAAAGGAGGATATTTTTATCATTTCCTATGAGTCCATTTTTAATTGCTGAGAGAGGAAGGATCATCTATGCATCTAATCTTATAAAAAAAGTCAATTTTACATTATTTGTTCTTCAGAAATCTAACCTCTGACCATCCCCTCTCCTTCTTAGGAGGATTTAGTCAAGCAAGGTCCTTCCAAAATGAAGATATGGGTGGATCTCAGCACCCTTCCGTCTCCTGGTCTTCTCATGTAAAGTTCCCACGGTGGCTTATTTGTAGGCTTAGCCAACAAGAAAAGTACATACGGGACACAAACTTGATTTCGGAATTACAGCATCCGTGAGTTGTTGGTCAATCTCCTACACAAGTACTGGTTTGTAATGGATATTTCCTCTTGTCTAGATCTCGTCACAAAGGCGTCTAGTTTCTGGAAAGGCTGAGGGTTATTATACCCTGTAGCCTGTATAAATCGCAAGGAGAGAAAGAACAGCACGATTTGTTCTAGTAACTGAGAGGATGCTATGTTTCTAATTGATAAATTTGCATCAAAATACAGAGGAAGGTTCCTTTGTGTACAAAAACGACCCAAGCCAAACATATTTCCTGTGAGTGGTACGTCGTTCAACGATTTACTTGAATAACCTGAAATGCTTGTATGGGACTTCTATTCCGGTTATCCATATGCGAGTCCCGGTCTGCCCCTATCCTTCTAGTATTAACATGTTTGCAACTGGGGTTGAGCAAGCAGGTCGCTTGGCTTAGACACTGGGATAGCAACCATGATAAGTTAAAAGGCAGATAACAACTGGTGCATTGTGTTCATTTGCCTATTTTTCCTGAGCATTTCATCCATTTTGCCAGAAAAATTCCAGTAAATCTTCCAGATATCCCTTACTGTTTCTTATACGTGTGCCGTTGTAGCTTTGATTTCACGGAATGTGAAATGAAGTCACAGGGGGTTGATTTCCCTTACCTGCTGTCCTGCTCGATGTCTTCACCACTAGAGATGCTGATCATCAGAAGACTTCAGGGCACCCCTAGCACTGCTCTGTTTGGAGTTTCCACAAACAGCTCACTTAGGGTCTCATCAACAATAAGTTTTGGCCTTTGGGGTCGGGGAAAAATCTGCCCCTGCTATTACTACTAGTTTTGACCAGCCCCATTCTCTCGGAATTAGATGATTACCAATGGCTCCATTCATTAGCTACTAGGTATGTTGGCTAGTTGGTTGCGGGTTAGGCTTGCAAGCTTCAGCAGATCTGTTCTTACAATAGTTTATCACTGTTATATTGATCTTTAAAATTTGAGCCTGTGTGTAACTTAATTTGCCATTTGTCAAACTCACCATCTGCTTTGATTGCAATATTATCCGGTTTGAAATATTATACATCTTAACGCATCATCTAGCGGTCCGCCCAAATAAACTATGAACCACCTAAATCAGCACTATCCACCACTCTTCCTGCATACCTATTTTTCTTCCATTTAGTTTCTGCACCTCATTGCTTCCTATGAACTTAGATCTGCAACATTAATTGCAAGACTATTGTAATTATACTTGCATTGCCTCTTCAGTGCAAAACACTTCCCCTTTGACATTTCGTGAATTCTTGGAATAGAATTGCAGCATGTAAACATTGAGTTTACTCCATGCTTTGGCCCCCGTTTGAACTGTTGATAACATAATTTGATCTCTGTGTCTTGATTGTAGGTATTAATTGAAGTCAAAGGGTAACCAACTATAAAAAACAGAGGGAGTATAACACTAGGCTTGTACAAGCAACGAGGTCCAATCTTAAAATTTTTTTACGAATGTTGCAAAAGTCACTTTGTTCTACACTAGACTAGTCTCACTCCAGATTCAGTTTACGTTTAACCGGCCAAAGAGCAATTTTTTCTAGCTAAATTAGCCAACTGGACTAAATAATCGCATAAAAAAACCCAAGGACATCACTAAAACTGCCAGCAAATTGTTTTCTTGGTACAGTGTCAAGTCAAGTACTAAAGCATTGCAATAATTGCATCAAACAATATAAAAAGCAAGATCCAATAATTGACCACTTCACATATGATTTCACACAGTAAAACACACAAATTCACGTGGTTCAACCTAAAGAGCGATTTTTCCTAGTTAAATTAGACAACTGAACTGGACTAAATAAACACGAGGAAGGAAAGAAAAACAAAAACCAAGTAAGTCGCTAAATTTGCAATTGCTGGAACAAGCAATGTGAAATCAGCAATGGAGATTGCATGACATAAAAAAGTTGAGAAGGCAAGATCCAATAACTGACCGAATCGGACGTGGAATTATCGGCGTCCATATCGGGGCGGAGCTTCCGGTAGAGCTGGGGGCTCCGGTAGACGGAGCCGGGGGCGGACTTGTGCGAGATGATGGGAACCACGTCAAACGACACCGTGCCCATGTAGAAGAGCATGCAGGCGATGTAGAGGAGGGGGGCGAAGAGGAAGATGCCCTGGCGGCGGAGGAGGACGGAGAGGACGGCCCAGGCGAGGCGCTGGACGGGGGTGCGGGGGGAGGCCGGGGGTGAACCGGCCGCCGGGCTTGGAGCGGCCGTGGCGGAGGCGCGGGGAGCGGAGCGGGGAGGGGGGCGGGGAGGGGCTGTTGTGTCCGCTGCTGCTGCCGGGCAGCCTGTTGTAGGCGTGCATAGCTCACGCGCGGTCACGTCATGTGGATGGATTGGCGGCGGCGATTGCCTCTCTCTGCCCTCTCCTGCTCTCCAATGGGATTCGAAGAGTGAGATTGGGGGCGGAGCGAAGATGTTTTTGGTAATGGAGATTGTAAAGGGGAAGGGGGAGTGTGGGTGGGCACGTGCTGCGATCAGTGCGAGAGTGAAGAATGAAGGCGGTGGCGTGGCATGCGTGGGGCCGGAGCAGCAGGCGAGTGGATTGAGCTTAACTTACAACCAGGTGCCTTTTTATTGGAATCTTTGACTAGTCAAACACCTGGTATATGCTTCTGCTTGTTATGAACTTTGTGTACATCGACTGCCCACCAATAAAAAAAAATTTGTGTATGTTGCAGGAGTTTATTGGTTTTTGCTTTTCGGTAAATAGAAAATTATTGTTTTATTCAGATTTGGGATTGATCTTAGTCTTTCCAGGTTGTTTTACGATACATAGATTTTGTGTATGCGAGCGCGGATGACAATCGACTTCATTACAATCTAATTCTACCAATCCGTTTCACCGTTGATCTAATTTAGCATGCAAAGGTAGGGAATGAGACAACTTTAGTTAGTAGTCTCCTACTTCCAAGAGCTTATATGACATATGCTAACAATTTCATCCGGTTAAGCAAACGTTTAAATTTAGTTTAATTTACTATGTACAACAAATTCTGAAGCTTAACCCATTTGAGTGTTTTCAAAATAGCAATCGATTATAATGTAAGGGGTCAAATGAGTAAGGTGCATAGAACCTTGTCGACCTGTAGTCGACTTCATGACACATATACCCACTCGACGTCTCAAAGACAATGATGTCATAACTTATCTCAAATAGTCTCAAAAAACGCGTCTGATTTCTAGGGCAATGGCAGAAAGCTAAGGGTTCGTTTGACAAAATTTTTTTTTTTGGTTTTCAGTTTTTAAAGAGCAGTTTTTTAAAGAGCAGCTTAATTTTTTTTTTTATAAAAACAAATGAGTGTTTGATACCTCCTTTTTTTTTGGGTTTTTTTTTTTTGTGTTTGGTAACCTTTTTTTTTTTGATTTTTTTTTTTTGGTGGTTTGCGGTGGCGGTGGTGGGGTGTAGCGGTGGTGGTCGGTGGTGGTGGTGGTGGCCGGCTGCCGGAGGTGGCTGCCGGCAGTCGCCGGCGGCCGGAGGTGGCAGCCGACAGTCTCCGGCGGTGGCCGCCGGCGGCCGGAGGTGGCTGCCAGTGGTCGCCGGCGCCCGGACGTGACTGCCTGCAGTCTCCGGCGGTGGTCACCGGCGGCCGGAGGTGGTCGCCGGCGGCCAGAGGTGGCTGCCGGCAATCTCCGGCGGTGGTCGCCGACGGCCGACGGTGGTCGCCTGAGGTGGCTGCCGGCGGTGGGAGGGTGGTGATGGTGGTCTAAGAAAAAACAAACACAACTGAAAACAAAAACCAGTTTCTGGAGTTTTTTTTTACTCTTCAGTTTAAAAACTGGTTTTTACACTGAACAAATAAAAATGGTTACCGAACGCTCCTTTTTTTTCAGTTTTTAAAAACTGAAAAAAAGAGGAAATTTTTTTTGTCAAACCTAGCCTAAGTCATAGGTTATACACTTCCACCCTTGGACTTTAATTGGGTTTTTGGAGACAATTTTTTGAGTTTGTAGCTGTTGGTTTGTGTGCTTTCCTTTATAGGTTATTCCTTCTGGCTAAGGCTAATGCTTGTGCATTCACTATTATGGATAGAGAGCTACACATAGATTTTTGAAACGTAAATCTTATTTTCTTGAAGCCAAAATAATAGTGGATGTGACTTTGGAGTGGGTACTATTGGGAGCAGTACCTTTATAGAGAGTTTTTTCCCTAAATAATACAAATTAAAACCTTAATAACCTGTTTACCCCATTTTCAAACTTATTTACCCGCATACCACATTTTGGGAAATCGCGGTTCCAAACCACGACTTCTTAGTTGAAAACGTGTTTTGAAAACACGTTTTCATGTTCTATATATGTTTCCCATTTTATTTTTCTAATTTAAACAAAATTGAAAGAGAAAATTGGAAACAAAAATATATTCTGTTAGGAAATTAAAAACCGTGTTTTAAAAACACGTCTTCTGAGTAAAAATGTGGTTGAAGACGTTTTGTCTCAAAACGTGGTTCAGAACCACGTTTTTAGACACAACCTGGTTTCAGACCACGTTTTGTCTAAAAACGTGGTTCTGAACCACGTTTTTAGACAAAACGTGGTTATATGCCATCCACCCCTTCTCATGCTTTTGAGAAGGTTCAACATGGAAGGAAGAGACCACACCAAGTAAGATGAGTTCGTCTACTACTTACGCAATGTAGAGACAGACACTGAGATCCCTTCAGTTGCCAAGCGAAGCGAAGCAACGGGTTTTCCTGCTCGTGAGAGGGGCACGTCAACGGGGAGCACCTGTTTTCCATTCCTCAACAAGAAGACGGACGTTTTGTCTAAAAACGTTGTTCAGAACCACGTTTTTAGACAAAACGTGGTCTTTAACCACGTTTTGTCTGAAAACGTGGTTCTGAACCACGTTTTTAAACAAAACGTGGTGTTTAACCACTATATACGTGCAAAACGTGGTCTTTAACCACGTTTTTAGACAAAACGTGTTTCTTAAACCACATTTTTTGACAAAACGTGTTCTTGAACCACGTTTGTCGTGCCAAAGGTGTCTTTACTCAGAAGACGCGTAAATGCGTTGTGTACTTTCAGTTGACGCTTGATTTTCACTTTAACACTACTCGTGCCGCAAAGCATGGCTTATATGGGCAAATGGGTGCTTGTGTGGCTCCTCAAATATGGGCACTTAGTGTGCTTACTTGGTGATGTCGGCGTGTGTGGCTCTCTCCTATAGGAAGGTGTTCATTGTCCGTGATTCTTTCTTTCTCTCCTTCTCAGAGTACCACTGGTTCTCCACAATGTTCTATCCTCTTGATTTCATGTTTCTATTCTTGGCCGTGTAGCATGAATTTGCTCTGGATAGCGGGTCTCTTTTCAGATTTCAAGAAAATATTTTTCGTTAATGAAATACACCTGCAGAAACCACAGTTAGATCATGTTCTTTAGTTCTACCTGTGGCAAGTAGTAGTATATATAGTTATGATTATTGCCTTCATCAGTTAATGAAAGTATACCTATAGCTGCCATAATTGGATCATGTCGTACATTTTCGAGCAGATGCGGCCTCTTTGAACAATATTTTGAAGGAAGTTAAATTACACCTACTGCTACAAAAGTTAGATCATGTTCTTCAATGTTCCTACATCTTTGCATTGTTTCCTTTCTTCTAATAAAGACGTGCCCATAAATGGCACGTCCTTAAGTTTATAGTCTAGGCTAGAAAGTATCCCATTGGTTGAGATACATGTTGTCAGTCAAAATGCAAAATGTTTCCCAAAAACAGTTGAAGCATCAACGGCTGTTTGACAATACCAGTGTTAAACTTATAATTATTAATATTTCAAGCAAGACCAAAGTATATATATATATATATATATATATATATATATATATATATGGGGTTCGATACACACCCACCGGTGGGAAAAATATTTTTTCCCACCCAATCGCCTGAAAGTCTACCGATTGCATAAAAAAAAAAAAAGACGGCTGGACTGTCGAAAAAGGGCCAATGATTGGCATTGGGCCAATCGCATGAAAGTCAGGCGATTGGCCCAAAGCCAATCGCCTGACTTTCATGCGATTGGCCCAAGGTCAATCGCACGGTCCAGCCATCGCACGGTCCAATTTTTTTTTTCATCGGACGGTCCAATTTTTTTTTTTTTGTTTTTGCGGCCTTGCCTCCTCTCCCCCTTTTTGGGCCATCGCACGGTCCATTTTTTTTTTTGTTTTTTCGGCCTTGCCTCCTCTCACCCGAAGTAACCCCCACCTTGGCCCCACCCCTCTTCCCCCTCCCCACTTGTTTATTTCCCCCCCCCCAGGCCCCCCCCCCCTCCCCACTTGTCCAAATTTTTTCCCAGACCCCCACCCCATTCCCCACTTGTCCAATTTTTTCCTTAGACCCCCACCCCCCCTTCGGCAGACCTTCCTCCCTCCAATTTGCTTGTTTGTTTTGGCCCCCCCCCCCCGGCTCACTTTTCTGCCTATAAAAACCCTCTTCCCCCGAATTATTTCTTACACTCTCATCAGTCTCCCTATCTCACCTACATAATCTCCACAACAATACGAGCGAAAAAAAATTTACGCTAGAAGATCGGTGGATAACCGCTAGAAGAAGATCGGTGGATTTCTTCGTCATTTTTTTCAAGTCAAAACAAGTAAGTATTTTGAATTTTCTTATAATTCAATGTTTATTTAAATTGTTGTTACGCTTAAATTGTTCTTACCATAGCCTAAAATTCGTGTTTAGGGCGTCAAAATTACGTTTTTACAAATCGGGGTATTACATTCGAAAGATTCGAAAATAGCGATTTTTTAGGCCGTCAAAATTATGATTTTTTACGAATTTATAAAAAATAGCTAGAACTAGATTTTACCAAAGTGCAAAAAAGATACCGTAGTTATTTTTAAAAGATCTGTATCAGGTAAAAATTTCAGATTTTTTCAAATACTGGAAAGGGGTTAACTGATACGCGCAACCTTGTAACTTCGCAGTCTAATTTAAAATATCAAGCTAGCGCGGTTTCGCGCGAATTTTTTTTGAGAGCCCTAGGATGTTGGAAAGTTCCATTCCCCATGAATTCGGGCCATTCTGAAGCCGGTAGCAATTTTTTGCCGAACGGGCTTTTAAGCGCTCGATCCGGACACTGTTTCGGGATTTTTTGACGAAAAATCCCTAAACTACTTTTTAGATCAAGGATGCACTCAGCAACCTCAGAATAGCGTCTTAAAGCACGTTTGAGATTTTTCCCGATGCCAGGGGGCATTTTCGTAATTCGCCGCCCGATAGGGGTATTCTCGTAATTTTACGCTTTCAACTTTTTCGAACGTCTTTTCAGTCCGTAAATGTAAGCACACCCTAAGGATGTTGGAAAGTTCCATTCCCCACGAATTCGGGGCATTCCGAAGCCGGTTGCAACTTTTTGCCGAACGGGCTTTTAAGCGCTCGATCCGGACACCGGTTCGGGATTTTTTGACAAAAAATCCCTAAAATGCCTTTTAGACCAAGGATGAACTCAGCAACCTTAGAATAGCGTCTTAAATCACTTTTGAGATTTTTCCCGATGCCAGGGGGCATTTTGGTAATTTGCCGCCCGATAGGGGTATTTTCGTAATTTCACGCTCTCAACTTTTCCGAGCGTCAATACTGTCCGTAAATGTAAGCACACCCTAGCGAAGACTGGGAAGTGCCATTCCCCAGGAATCCGGGCCATTCCGAAGCCGGTAGCAATTTATTGCCGAACGGGCTTTTAAGCGCTCGATCCGGACACCGGTTCGGGATTTTTTTGACAAAAAATCCCTAAAATGCTTTTTAGACCAAGGATGAACTCAGCAACCTTAGAATAGCGTCTTAAAGCACTTTTGAGATTTTTCCCGATGCCAGGGGCATTTTGGTAATTCGCCGCCCGAGAGGGGTATTTTCGTAATTTTGCCCCTTTCAACTTTTTCGAGCGCCTTTTCAGTCCGTAAATGTAAGCAAAACCTAGAGAAGGCGGCTAGGGTTATTAAGCGTTCGGAGTCGTTGGAAGTGAGGAATGGTTTTCATACATTAAAGTAATGATTTAATGACTATTGTTATTGCGTTGGTAAGCTAGGTTAACGATTCAGTTACAGTTTTGGAATGTAAATATTATGGACGCTAAGTTAATGTACGATTATATTTTGTTCTTACAGATATGGATTTCAACCCTGGACCTCATGATACATCAATCCTATACGATGACGATGACCACGTCGCGAGGCACGTATTTAACGGTGTCGATAGGGGTGTTTTGGAAACACGTCAAAGCACAAGTGGCCATTCCGAGTGGGTACTGAATGAGGAACAAATAGAACTACTGCGAGATCAAAATTTGACGGTGTTCACCGATTGCGGGATTTGGGCTCGGCACGACGATTGCCTTATATCTGCTCTAGTTGAACGATGGAGGGGCGAGACGAACTCATTTCACTTCCGGTTTGGTGAAATGACTATTACATTAGAGGACGTTGGATTTATACTTGGAATCCCATGTCACGGTAGACCCATTACTTCGGGTAATGGGTCTGCATCCATAGCGAAGATGGCTATGCAGTATTTTCCGGGAATTCCAAGGGAAGCTCTTACAACCAACGGCATAAAACTTAAATGGCTGAGAGAGCAGTACGGCGAGCTACCGGATGAATACACTCCTCATGATTTTTCGGTGTATACGAAGGCATTCCTTTTGTATATTATTGGATCTATATTACTTCCGACGCAAAAAAAAAACACGGTGCATCCGAAGTATTTGGTGTTCTTGGAGGATCTTGGGGAGGTATACTCGTATTCGTGGGGTTCAGCTGTCCTTGCGCACCTATATCGAGCATTGCACAAAGCTACGAGAAAGGGTGCCAAGTCCATTGCCGCCTGCATCACTCTGTTACAGGTTTGAGCATTAATATTCTTCGTTGACGTGCCAATATATTCGTGATTAATAACTAATTCCATATTATGTTTGCATTCACAGGTTTGGTCTTACGAGAGGCTACCCACGGGTCGTCCACAGCCCGTAGCTGATTCCGATGAGACGTGGCCTAGGGTGTGGGCCTGGGGGCCTAGGCCCAGACGGACTAAACGGGTAGACCCTCACCACAATCTAATGTTCTATCGGGGGGAACTAGATATGATGGATGCATCCCTGGTGACGTGGCAGCCATATGGGAAGGTGATGCATCGGTTGGATGAGACGTGTTGGCAACTGCCGGTGTCGTACGTGCTGGCAGGTTTGGTTCGGGTGCCACTTATTCATTTCGAAGTATGTGAGTTTCAGATGCCCAGTCCTGCCATGAAGCAAGCTGGCTGTCCACAAGGGATTCCAAAACTCGCTGTAGACATGCGGCCATACAGGGGTGGTCGAGGGCCGAACTTCGAGGTGGCTAATGCCTTGATTTTGTTGGGTGACGAGGTGGATCAGTGGAATACCTGGCAGGAAACGTATGATAGCCTTGTATCGCTCAAGGACGACGGCACCAGTACTGAGGAATACTTACAGTGGTTTCTCAGGGTGACGCGCACGAGGGTGAATCGCCCTTTCGAAGTGAGGACGTCATCGTACGCGCCACGTGAGGTCTATGACCAGTTCTGGGCATTGAGCATTGTAAGTCAGCTTGAGTGTCGTTTCAATATTTATTTGCGCACCTTCTCGACCATGCCTGAAATGATGACGGTGATTTTTCTATGCATGTTTGTAGGTTGACAAGGGCACTGAGATGTTCAAGCAGCTCGAGCGGTTTGACTGGTATGTCGCGCATGCGCCTGACAGTTTCAAGAGCTCCGTTGAGTCGTACAAGACTGATCTTCACAACTTTGGTGTTGCGTACCGGGGTTACCAAGGGGAACCGTCTACTCGCTTGCCTCCTGACCCGTTCGGCTCTCAGCCCCAGCCCCAGAGTCAGGTGTGGGAGCCGTCTAGTGGCTTGCCTCCTGACGCGTACATCCCACAGCCCGAGAGTCAGGTGTGGGAGCCGTCTAGTGGCTTGCCTCCTGACGCGTACATCCCACAGCCCGAGAGTCAGGTGTGGGAGCCGTCTAGTGGCTTGCCTCCTGACGCGTACATCCCACAGCCCGAGAGTCAGGTGTGGGAGCCGTCTAGTGGCTTGCCTCCTGACGCGTACGGGTTTCAGCCCCAGAGTCAGGTGTGGGAGCCGTCTAGTGGCTTGCCTCCTGACACGTACGACTTTGTGCCCCAGAGTGAATTCTGGGAGCCGTCTAGTCGATTGCCTCCTGACACGTACGACTCTCAGCGCCAGAGTCAGGTGACCCAAGTAGGAATCCAGGCCTCGCGCCCAAGAAACCGGTCGGATAAAGGACAAGCGACAAAGCCATTGGGGCGATGGAAGCGGGGTTGGATCGACCAGCACTACTTCGGGCCTGAGCCTGTCAACGATTCAACAGACTTTCCTCTTGGAACATTGCTAGGTCACACGGATGTGAGAATGTTGGCACCGGAGACAGATATTTCAAATTTTGTCATGAACGCTTATATAGATCTGCTCCGGATTAGAGAGCTACGTTATAACCATCGCGAAGATTTGAAGCTTAACATGTATCCCACTTATCTTGTCCCATTAATGGTGACCAGCATGAGGGAGTTCACAGAATCGAGGAGGCGAGGGGCAGGCATGGGTAAGTGGAAACCAGCTGGAAACTTGTTAGCCCTGTTGACCGCAGAGAATCAATGTCACGCTGCTCATGCGAACCTTGTCATGATGCCTTGCCATCACGAACACCACTGGTTCCTATTAGTTCTCTATCCAGCGAACAGAGTGGTCAACATATACGATAGCCTACGGGAGGACTCTCCCTTTCGGTCGCTGGCACAGACATACAGCGAGTACATCACTGCAGTGGTTAGTTTTTATCGGTTGACCTTGGCTCATAGTATATTCTTATCGTAACATATATTGATGACCTTTTTTAATTGTTGGATGCAGACTACTATCTTCTCGCTAGCGTGCCGAGATTATTCGGGGGAATCCATCACCAGGAATTCGACGGTAGATCCTTGGACGGTCGAGACGATACAGGACCGACCAAAGCAATATAACAGTCATGATTGCGGGATTTACGTCCTCAAGTACATGGACTACATTGCTCGCTCGGAGGTGCTCAGATATACGTCGTGGACAAGGAAGGCTGCCTTGACGTTTAGGTATAGGATAGCCTGGGAGCTGAAAAAAAATGAAGCTAGATGGCTTCATTACCATTATCCTACTTAGCGTGACTATGGTGCAATGAGCAAAGAACCCCTGAAAAAAAATGTTCATAATTTTTTTATTGTTGCTACGAATTTGGCGATACAGTGTGCACCCATATTAATACATTATAGGATTTTCTGAAAAATTATTTGTCTCGATTTTCGCTTAAATTCATATATATGGCCTATTAGCGTGCCTAAGGGGCAATGAGCAAAATAGAAATGACAAAAAAAATTACTCAATTTTTCGGAAGCTATGAATTGGGCCCTAAAGTGTGCCCGAATAGGCCCTTCCTAGGAAAACCCAAAAAATAATGTGTCTCGTTTTTCGCCGAAATTGTTACGAATGGGCTAACTAGCGTGCCTGAGGTGCAATGAGCAAAAAAGAAATGACAAAAAAAATTACTCAATTTTTCGGAAGCTATGAATTGGGCCCTAAAGTGTGCCCGAATAGGCCCTTCCTAGGAAAACCCAAAAAATAATGTGTCTCGTTTTTCGCCGAAATTGTTACGAATGGGCTAACTAGCGTGCCTGAGGTGCAATGAGCGAAAAAAAAGTGACAAAAAAAGTACAAGATTTTTCGGAAGAACAAACCAAATCACAAATTAAAGATTCAACAAACTAAATCACAAATTTAAACATTATAAACGTTATTCGTTATACAACTGAAACATTAACCCTAACACTCTTCATCATCATCGTCCTCCTCGACCATACTGCCAGGTGCAAGACCTAACGCTTTATAATGGTTTCTCTTGTCATGATCAGTCATCTTATTACACAACGCACACTTTCGCAATTTTTTTTGACCCGTTTCTTTTTCAATGGGATTCTTCATGCGTATTTCTCGTTTTCGCCCTTTTGTTTGAGAAATAATTGGATCAAAAATGTCGTCCTCCTCAACTTGCGTGCTAGTGCCGTCAATGACTGGCTGTTTGGCTCGATTGAATCTACCGGCTCGAGTCGTCCGAGTAGTCGGAGTGTCCCGTCTTTGTGGATCAGCCATCCTAAACTGTGCATGCTTAGCCGTATCCCGTGCGGCTGCTTCAACTTGATACTTGTACCCATCAAACGTTGACGCTGCATCCAATGATAAATTGTGCATGATGTTACAAAGGTGATTATATCGCAGCGGCTCAGATTGCTCGAAATCAACTGAAACATTGGGCACGTAAGGAATGTGACCGTGGACTCTATTGGCTTCCTTCGTCCACCGTTCCAAGATATACTGTTGAGGGATTTCACTAGCATTCTTCGAGATCAAAAGCCTCAACGCGTGTCGACAAAGTATACCTTTATGCTCAAACAATTGACAGTTGCAATTTACCAACCCGGTGTCCATACATTTAGCCACGGTAAAATGTCTTCTGTTCCTCGGAGTCGACGAAGAGCACGGATTGGGAAAATTCGTCACGTTTGTCAAAGCATAAACCTTGAGATCTCTGGTGGAATACTCGTGCAACTTTGTCATGCCATATTGATTCGACTTTAGTAGTTCAACTTGAAACTGTCTAAACATTTCCTTCGTATAGACTTGAGCCGCATGAGCCTCCAAAGGTGAAAAGAGTAGTATGGCTCTTTCCTTGTAAGCCGTAGCCGCGTCGGCTTCTCTCTCACGGTACAATTGCCTATCAACGGCTTTCTGCATCTCCAGTACGAACTCCACTATACTTGAAGACTGGCTTACGTACCCATCAAATAATGAATTCATAGCTTCGCTTCTCGAGGTCGTAGTCATTCCGGCTGCAAAAAACTTCTTGGTGTAGGCACCGACCCACTGTGTCTTGATCGCATACAACGATTGTAACCAGCCATGATTGTGCAAAGAGTAGTCATCCATTAACGTGGCCCACCTCTCCTCGAACACGTCTACCGTCAACGATTTCTTCACACATGTATTAAAGTCAGTCTTGAATTCCGGATGGTTTGCATATACATGGTGAAGCCGTTCGGGATATTTGTTGCTTATGTGCCACGTGCACAGGCCATGGTGAGTATCTTGAAGACCCTGAGCGATTGCATTGTTCATTGCCAGATCTTGGTCGGTGATGATGGTCTGTGGAGGAATACGATACATTGCTTGAAGCCACGTTTCAAATAACCACGTAAATGACTCCTCCGTCTCATCCCTAAGCAGGGCAAAGCCAAACGAGATTGACTGATAGTGGTGGTTCACCCCCGTGAACGGAGCAAAAGGCATAGAGTACTTATTGGTGCGGTATGTGGTGTCAAACGTCACAACATCCCCAAAATTTAGGTAAGCAGCTATAGAACGGGGGTCCGCCCAAAATATAGTACTAATGCGGTTCTCATCATCGAGTTGGATACTGTAGAAAAATCCAGAATTCTCACTCTGAAGGCACCTGAAGAGATCAATGGTAGCTTGAGCATCATTCCTACCGAAAGACTCTTCTCTTCTGAGCACGAAGTTCATTTCGAAGGTCTACGTCGTTGAAACTCAACTTGTCAATCCCCCCAGCCTGGCCTGAGAAAACCCCCATCATCTTAGAAGGTGGAATTTTAGCGTCGGCCATTGTTGAAATCAGTTGTCTCTGTGCCGCGCGTATTTCTCGGTGTTGATGAATTTGACCAATCATACTAGGGGTGCAAAACTGATGATTATGGCTCAACTCCATCCCCGTCACAACCCAATGGTTTTCAATTTTCCTGTGCACTTCATACACATGGGCTTTTCAGCCGGTACCCGGAAATGTGTCCGTTTTCTTTGTCTTGTTGTCCCTTCGTCACTGATCTGAACGACCGGGGGCACGTCGGTGCTCCTCTATGACACTCAAATAACCTTGCACCAATTTGATCGGTATTCACCCGTTTTCTAGTCGTCTTAGTTCTAATACCGAAACCCATCGTTTTCGAATATGCTCTGTAGTATGCTTCGACTTCGTCCAGTGTTTGGAAAATTTGACCCAAGTAAGGTGGATCAGAACCTTCACAAAAAATATTTCCTCCAGTTGCATCCATATTTATACTGAAATCTAAAAAATAAAAATTATATCATTCTCAACAAGTCATAGAATTAAATAAAA